>PVHT021183727.1:3366594-3438260 GCA_004024745.2 Catagonus wagneri
CATGTGGAGGTTCCCAGGCTAGGGGTCTAATCGGAGCTGTGGCCACCGGCCTTCGCCGCAGCCACAGCAACGCAGGATCCGTGCCGCGTCTGCAACCTACACCACAGCTCACGGCAACGCCGGATCGTTAACCCACTGAGCAAGGGCAGGGATCGAACCCGCAACCTCATCGTTCCTAGTCGGATTCGTTAACCACTGCACCACGACGGGAACTCCATATTTGAATATTAAGATTGATGTATCACAAAATATAATTCATGTTTTGCCATCTGGTAAAACAAAATTGCCTCCATTAAATGTCTAAAATTGTTCTAATCTTAATCACAAGATTATCATTCAGATTGAGAATCAGCAAGTACATTTTAAATCCTATGCTTTAAGGATAAAGTAAATTATGTGCTTCTACAATGAGTATTTCTATAATGCTGACAAGCTTATAAGTAAAAATGAATTAAGATAATGAAGATGATATTTTGGTTCACGTGTCGTCTGGCTCCACACATTAATATTTTTGCACCACCAAGTGGTACCAGCTGAATCCAAATAAAGTTAAAATGATGGCTCCAGGAAGACACCAAACAAGGCCATATCACACACAGCGGCTATTCATGCTATCATGTTATGTTCCTCCTGAAAGCTCTGTTTGAACTCCTTGGACCTTAAAATGTTTATTCTGGAGATCTCCTCTTTCTTTGTATATTTTTCCTTGGAGCCCTAACTCAGCAGCTGACATTCCTTGTCATAACACCTTATCTTTTAAATGTGTAAATCTTATGTTTATTGAATATTTCTATATCTACTAGAAACTTAGCATATTCTAACTATGCAAATATTTTTTTTGGATAATTATTGTTTTTGTTAACACCATCGTTATATAATTACATAGCCTTTGAGTGAAATATTTTGAACACATTTTTCTCATTAGCCTTGATAGTTTTGGACTGTAAATTTGCAAAATGCAAATTTTTTCAGTAATTTCGTTGTATGTTGAGTTGTAACAGACATGCTTGTATTAGCCATTAGAGAATATATGAGGAGGAGTGATTGTGACTCTACTTTCAACATTTATAGCACTTCTTTGTAACTTTCATGAGACCACTATGTATATATCATATATATTAATTACCCTATAATTATTACATTGTAAGCTTCTTAAGAAGAAGATATAAGCTTCTTAAGAAGCTTACAATGTAATAATTATAGGCTAATTAATTTGCATACTTATTTCTAAAACTGTTAATATACGAATAAATTTAATTAACCAAGAGCTTTTCAAGTTTGTTTATTCATTCATTCATTCATTCAACAAATATTTATTGAGTCCCATTCTGTGCAAACAAAAAAAGTAATCTCAAAATATACGTATGAATAATGAGTAAACTAGACTCATGCGGTGCTGCTCTCTTATACATAGGGGGAACAAGGAGAAACAGGCAAACAAGAAAATAAGAAGTTTCGCAAGGTCTTTCCAAGCAGTAATTCATTCTTTTAAAAATAAAAGTATGTTATTAAAATGTGGGTGACTAAGGAATTTCTCATAATGTGGTTATTTGAATAGGGACATATTTGTATTTTTAAAAGAAAAGTACTATTAACAAGAATGGAATCCATTTTTCCAGATTTGATGAGATGGAATTTTGAACAGCAAGATGAGTGAAAAGTAACACGGAAACTTTTCAAGATATTAGGTCATGTGGCTGAGTATTTTTTTTAATTTTAAGTTGCTTGGATCAGGCCATAGTCATATTTCAATATATTACTTTACGTGATTGACTTTTGAAAGTGGGTGAACTCAGCTCACATTTTGGGGTAGAGTCTGTTTCACATGCCATGGCCATCAGAAGAACTGACCTCTTTCTTCTGTACATAAATGTATAATCTCAAGGGCTAATTCTAATTGTAGTGCTTCATATCCAAGTACTAATAAAATTGAAGACAAGCAAACATTAGCTTTTACATGGTATTTTGACAAATCTAAACTTGTACATACAATTTTAACCTTGTCTTAAAATATACCTAAAGTATATTCAGGATATTTCTGCAGGTAGAAAAGTGGGCTATTAAAAAAATCTTATAAAGGTACTACCTGCTAATATTTTGTTAGCCCTTGGTAAGAGTACCATGACTGGAGAAAGATATTCACATGTCCTTTACAGACATGATTAATAAAGTACAAAAAGGAAAAAGATTTACCAATAATTTTTTCTTGACTTCATCTACAGAATATGGATGTTCCCAAGCCAGGGATCAAATCTGAGCTGCAACTACAACCTACACCATAGCTATTGCAATGCCAGATTCATAACCTGTTGCACTGAGCTGGGGATTGAACCCACACTGCCACAGAGACAACACCAGATCCTTAACTTGCTGCACCACAGCAGGAACTCCTAAAATATTTTAATGTAATAGTTGCCTTCAACAAATTCTTTTGTCAGTTCAGTATTTTGAAACCAACAAAATTATACTAAGAGCAAAGGAAAGCAGTTTTTATGTATTTTTTGGTACACTCTGTATCTTCTATACTCAGATGGCTGAACTTCACATCTGAATCCCCTAGACTGTTATCCTAGTGGTGGGAAAACAGTTTTTAAATGGAGCTTTAAAGACTGCCTAATATATTTTAAAATGTTGCATTTTTAGAGCATCAGAGGAAAGGAAGTAGAACAAATTATCCAGTTAGGTAAAGATTTCAAGTTCATTGTAGGTTCAATCACTGAAGTCAATTGCATTTGGAATTTTTAGATGTAATTCTTTCTGCAAATTTTAGATCCCAGGTGGTATCAAATACAGTGTTATAGATTCAAAGCTCTTTGTTATGGAAGACTTGCAGCATTAATAGGCTGACACTGTTTGGATAAACTCAATCATTCATAAACCTTTTAAAATACTTTTTTTATCACTTCAGAGTCTAATAAACTAACAGAATTCAATTATCATATTGCTTGAGTCTCTGAATCCCTTACCAGAATTCTGACATCCATTAGCCATTGTCTGAATTAGGTGACTCCTGTGGTAAAGAATAAGCCATAACAAATTATCTTGTTACAAATATAATATACACAACAGCTGGAGATTTTCTTTCTCTTATTCTCTTTCTGACTGACATAGGCTGCTATCTGTACTTTCCCATTTTCTGAATAATGTTTTTGGCAGCTTTAGAAAGTCATGTGCTTTGCTAAAAGCTTTCTTATGATGCTAAAAATTAGAGAACAGCTTCTCTGATTTTAGTAGTTTTTTTAATGTGTGTTTTTGCCCATGATAATCAATTTAGCTATTTATTTTAATGCCCATGTATAATATTTTTCTGCCTTTGGTTAAAAAGGCATTTGTACTACCTTTTGAAAAATGTCAATACAAAAATTGTTTAGACTGAAAAGGACGTTATATGACTTCAAATAACTTTATATTAGATTTCATTTTCTATTACACTCAATGTAAAATATTTTAGAAAATTAATAAAACACATAGACACTTGAGTAAAACTGTTTTAAATACTATTTGAACGATAGAAACAACTGGAAAAATCTAGATGCAAATTATTCTTTAATTTATCTCATTTTAGAAGGTAGAAAATTTTCTTCAAACCTCTGAAAGATTAATATGTTGTTTATATCATTATAACATAAATTTTATCTTTCATTTAATAACCTCAAAAAGGAAGCATGATTTCAACATTGTTTACTATACTGAATATATCTTTATGTATGTTTTCTTTCTAGCAATGCTGTCAAGCAGAAAGGAACATGTGTGACCTATTTAAAAATGATCAAGTCCATTATTTGCAGTGATACCAAATTATACACTAAGTATAAGTATCACCGCTCTTTCCCCTTCTTGCTCTACTTCCTGTCTTCCTCTCTGTCTTCCAGCGATTCTCATGATAAAATGATCCATGCCTGGAGGGAGTGTCTCACTGACTTAACTAAGAAAAGTTAGATATAATCAAGCCACAGAAGACTTAGACTGTCATTGAAGCTTTTCTCTGTAATTGATCCCTCTATACACAATTCAGCCTTAGGAAGAAGCATGACATAAGCAGAGGCAAAAGAAATCTGTAAGGATTATCAACTGTAGTAATTAGATAGCGTTTTTAAAAAAAATTCACCAATTATTTGGGTTGAGAAAGGAGCAAAAATAGAGACTTTATTTTTAAGTATGCAATGACTAAGAAGAGTATAAAGATGGGAAACAGTCACAATTAAAAACAAATCAGAAATTGAGGGAATTAAATGTCAAACTATTGTCTTTTAAGTTTCTCTTACCAGTCTTACCAATGATTACCTCTTCTTTCCTCTTTGAACTTTAATTTTTGATATATGTTACTCATACTATAATTTAAGTATATTTACACATCATTTTCTCTGAATTGTTTTTATTACCATTACACTTTGTTTTCTTTTATTGTCTATAAAATATTCCTGCCTCTCAACAGCCACTAAGAGACATATAAGTTTGTGGGAGGTAGTGGGGGAGAAGTCTTTGATATATGTCTTTTAAGAATTCATATTTTTGTAGTTCCCGTCGTGGTATTTCAGTACAGATACTTCTTATAACTGTGAATTATTTTTAAAAAATACAGATTTGAGGAATTCCTGTCATGGCACGGCAGTTAACGAAACAGACTAGGAACAATGAGGTTGCGGGTTCGATCCCTGGCCTTGCTCAGTGGGTTAAGGATCCGGCGTTGCCGTGAGCTGTGGTGTAGGTTGCAGACACGGCTCGGATCCTGCGTGGCTGTGGCTGTGGTGTAGGCCGGAAGCTATAGCTCCTGTTAGACCCCTAGCCTGGGAACCTCCATATGCCTTGGGTGTGGCCCAAATAAGGCAAAAAAAAGGACAAAAAAAGAGAATTCATATTTTTAAATAATTTAATTATATACAAGTGTTATGTGTGTGTATGTGTGTCCCTGTATAGCATTATATCAGAAGAAAGCTCCAGAAGCAGATGATTGTAGTAACAGAAAAGGAATTTTGTAATTGTTCTGCTCAGCTCTGCTAACTAGAGGGTAACATAGATTAACCCTTTTTCTAACCTAATTAATCTAGAGCACAGGCACTAATAGCTGTCTTTTGGAATCTCAGTTTTTTTTTTTGTCTTTATTGCATTAATTTGTGATGTTTAATTATTTGGAGTGCTAAGCACAGTGTCAGTGTGGGCTTTAGGAACATATTCCTGAACAAAATGATGGGCCCCCTGTCTTCAGGATCTATCGAATTCTGCTGCATATTCCATCTCAGGTGCTGTAGAAGCCACACTCAGTTCCACTGCTTATGAGGTATTTGAGTTCAATGCTTAGTCCCTTAGAAGAAATGGACTATTAACCTTCATTGAAAGACAGGGAGAGAAATTTTCTCGGTTCTTCTTTCCTCTTTCATTGCTGCCTTTTTTCCTTCTCTTCCTTTTAGATTCTCGCCTAATGTAGTAGTGAACACACACACACATATCCTATTCATGCTATTGTATATCACAAGAAACTTAACTCCTCAATACAAGGATTATACTTCCTGGATAGGAGACCTAGTGATTTCTTCCATCCATAATCCTTATTTATAGGATGGTTATTATTAATATTTGTTTTACAGGTATACATTCAAATATTTTGCTATTTTTATATCCAGTAAGGCATCCGAATGATTGCCATAATTTTACAGTATTTGGGGAAAAAAACTGTAATTCACATATCTTCCTGCATTTTTTTCAGTTGCAACTGGACTTCTTTCATTCCTTACAATTTCTAATATACTTAATATTGCATTTTCTTGGTGCAGGACAGTCTGCACATTGCTAGTTTTTTCCCTCTTAAATGCATTGTTATACATGAGAATATGGAATCAATTGTCTCTACAAATTATTAGCTTGTTCCCTTTTTCAAATTGCTTAATCTCTATTATTTAATTTTTTCACCTGTCCATCAAGGATAATAACAATAGTAATATTTATCTCATGAGAATTAAATGAATCAATATGTAAAACATAAGAAATTCTCCTGGTATACAGGAAGTGCTACATAAATGCTAGGATCTATTAATATTTTTAAGACTATGGCATGTGCCTGTGTTGCGTAGGTATTAGAAATGTTAAAAATAGTAAACTGTTGACTCCTCTCGCCACTATTCCTACTGCATTCCAAGACCCAGAGTCAACACATACTTCCTGTTCTTTAAAGTTACTGATAACCCCATCAGGAAAGCTAGTTTCCATGATTCTTTCAGTATTCACATGGCATCTTTTGACTTATCTTTTTTAAAATAACTATCACAACCCAATATTTCAGACTCTGGAATAGAGACTCAAAAATTATGGTTGAAAGTTCTGGCTTTGTTAAACTTCTGACTGGCCATCTCAGTTTCCTCATATGTTCAATGAAGGTTACGATAGAAAATTTATCATAGTGTTTCTGAAATAAATTAATAAAGGCATGCTTATAAATGATCAAACACACTAGGAACACATGTCATTATGATGGTTGATCTTCGCATGTTCTCGTCATGATTTTATCTCTGTTTTCCAATAGACTGTGATCAACAAGAATATAATAAAAATAAATTTAAATAGATATATTTAATAAGTAAATACTAATAAATATACAGTCTAGTTAGTTCCATAAAGAGCTACTAAATATAGCATAATAAATGCTGTAAATGAACTATCAAATATATTGATGAGAATATAGAGGAGATAATAATAATATCTACCCTGGGGAAGAGTAGGTTTAGAGAAGTTTCCTGGAAGAGATTTTTTTTTTTTTGAAGCTTTTAATAATAACTTGCGATGATTTGGAGAATAGAAAAAGCCTTTCCTAGCCAGAGTGAATGGCAAGAGATAATAAGGTGCATGGCTCTGAGGCTCCCCAGAGGATCTTCAGAGGCACTAGAACATGAAGTACAAGTGGGGAGACAGGGTGGAAAAGGAGGCAAAATTTCCAGTGGGCATATGTATTGTCGAAGTATTGGCAGGTATAGGTTTTGATTTCTGTGCAATAGAGGTTTATCAAAGGATTTATCCTTCATCACATGACCATATTATATTATGCTTTTTAATTTAATCTTTTATTAGGTCATATTTTTAAAGTATTGCTCACCCGTAAAATTTTGACTATCATTACTGTTACTCTAGTGTGCAGAACTTCTCAGCAACAGCACTAATGCTAGTTTTGTCCAGACAATTATTAAAGGGGACTGTCCTGTGCATTTTTAAATGTTTAGCAACATCTCTGGCCTCTACCCAGAATCACCACAGGCATCCCACTAACCCTGTTGTGACAACCAAAACTGTCTCCAGACATTGCTCAGTGTCCCTTCAGGGACAAAATTGTTGCCAACCACTGTGCTGGAGAAAAACCATTAGGATAAAACCACTGATGAAAATTTGGAGGCTGAGGTATAGATAGATAGACTAGATAAATAGGCGTAGGAAAATACAGTAAATATATCGATAAAATTTTGTTCAACTTTTTTTTAATAAAATGCTGTTTTTAAGTGTAACCCAGAAGATATGTGATATTGTACAACTATAACTACCTACTTGGAAGGGTGAATCTTATATGGGATTGTATTTTCATTAAGCAACTTGATAAATCTGTATGTTAAACAGAAACAGAACTAGTTTTCAAGGACCTTAAGGCTGAATTACTATGTGAAGGGAGAGAAAGAAGAAAAGAAGGATCTCTTGGGAAGAAGTTAGAAGACTGAGTAGTGGCACCTAGAAAAACATGTCCTGAGGGGACCACAAAAGATTAGTTTGGGGCATAGTTTGAAGCAAAGCAGCCATTGAAAATTCTGCCTTGCTGCTGTATTCACATTTTCAGAATAGAGATTTTTAATAATCTTCATTTTATAGTGAATTTATTCACTCTCCTCTTGAGGCAGAATATTAACTCAGGTAGTCAGTGTAGGAGAATGGGCTTCCATACATTCTTTTGATATGGGTATTGATTAACACTTGTGGCTTAAGGGCTCCAGGGAGTAACACCTCCACAGGCCTTATTTTATTATAGGAAATGCATATTCCCCACAGACTTTGTTTACCATAGGAAATGCAAGTCTCAAGCCCACACCTCAACTGATAGAAAAGGAATGAGAGGAATGGTGACTTAATCTAGTGAAAGAAAAGGACAAAAAACCGGAAGACATTTCCAACCCTAAAGCCCCTATTGGACAAGGACTGATATAGGTAATTGAGCAAAGCCAATGGAAAAAAAAATCTTTCTGGACCCCACATTGGTGCCCCTCCCCACATTTAAGAGATAAAAATCCCTATAGGACAATAGGAAAAGGTGCTTTTCTCCCTCTTCCCAGCAGCCCTGGAAGCTTTTTGCTTTCCTTCAATAAAAACTTTGCTTGCTTGCTGCCTGTGTGTTCACGGAGTTCATTCTTTGACCGCTGTGAACAAGAACCCAGATTCAGGTATCATCTTTCTGGTATCACTCTCTACCCACCCACATATGTTTAAATATGTCTTCTAGTTGTTGAAGGAATTTAATTTGGTGACCAGGTAATATAGTTTAAAATCGACAATGCACATAAAATGTTGACATAACAAAGCTTGAATATTTCATTGAAAACATCCCCAGGGAAAAAGTGCTAGTGAGGATTTAAGGCTCTTAGGGAATCTGAGAAATGCGGGGGACTCCTTGGCTACTGTAGAATGTTCTGGGGTTTCAGCTAGTCTTATCTAGGGTGAGTTTTTCTGGTGTACTCCAGACGACATGTGAATTACAAAAATCAAAGTGAATCACACTGTTTTTGCTATCCTGTGGTATGTCATAAAGCAAAATGAGTTGCAAGTAACAAAATATTGGCTTTTAGCTACCTGGGAACTTTTGCTTAAAACCTAAATTCTATACACTTCAAAGATTTTCCTCCCTTCCTCTCTCTCTCCCTTTCTTTCTTCCTTCCTTTCTTCTTTCCTTACTCCCTCTTTCCCTTCCTCCATTCCTTCCTCCCTTCCTTCTCTTTCTTTCCCTCACCACTCCTTCCTTTCCTTTCCTTTATCTTTCCTGTTTTTTTTTTTTTAATATCAACTCCCAGAAGGCTATGAAGTACATTATATCTTAAGAACAAAGTAGTTTGTAGGAGACAATTTTTAATGATCAATTATGATCGATTTCAGGTTATATAAAATATTAGTCTATAATTAGCTTAAATACAAATTCAAGTTTTTTTTATCAAATATAATGAACATGAATCTCAAATTATCATTGGGTTGTCAAAATGGGGCAGATCAATTACTCTTTTTCTTAAATAAAATGAAATATTTATATTCACTTTACAGGCTTAGGATTTTTAAAAATTCAAGAGTGGCAAGATGGCATGAAGTGTGTGGATTGCTGGCATGTATCTGTCCATCCCTCTCCCCAGAGCAAAGAAGATAACCCTCAGTCAGAAGACAGAGAGTATTCTTGTTTAGTTTTCTCCATTTCTGTACATGTATTGTTGAAGAATTTTTGGAACAATATAAATATCCTTTCAGAAAGCAAAGTTCTGAGCTATTTGTACCTAGCTCAACACTTTGAACAAACATAAATATATATGATTTCTGGTCAATCTTTAAATTTTCTAGCCTATATCACCCAGTGTCATAAGCTGGACTTATTCTGTAGCAAAAAATTATTCAGTTATTTCACTTTTAAGTTCCATTGTTCTTTTCAGCCCTCAGTGTATTTCTATTTTGATTTTTTTATTTACCATTAATTTTCTGTTCTCAAATGTTGATATGATAAAGCCTCTAGATTCCCCAGGAGAGAGTATATTATAAAGTTAGATGGTGAGATGTCTGAGTCTTTTGTCAATGTTGGTTGGAGGAGAACTTCTCATATTCTTTGATAGAGGAAACTGATATCACACTGCTCATCAGTAACATTTTTTTTTCCTCTAAGAGACTGGCAAACAGCCAGTAAAACACTCAGTGGAGTTTTCAATTGATTGTCTTGTGGCTTGTAGGAGAGTATATATTTCTATATCTGAAGCATAATAATTTCATTGTGAAGAAGAGTACATCAGAAGACTAATAAATATAAAGATGAAATTCTTTAAAAATCAGAATCGAAGTGATAGGGTAATGGATTAATACCTTAAGAAGGAAAATTCAGTGCCAACTTAGAATTTGTTGTGATAACATGCTTCTCTACCCTTTATTAAAAAAATGTATGTTTAAAGCTATGACACTATAGTTACTTGATGAATGTTTTGCATTTTGGATTCTATATTAAGGAATATCAGCCTTTTGTGGAGATGGGCTTGTCTGATATGATGCTTCAGTGTTTCAAATATATGAAGTTTCCTTAAGCCTCTTACCTCAGAATTTATTTATAAGGTAGAAAAGTAAAAAGAATGCATTAGTGTGCTCAAGAAAAAATACTATTTAATAATTAAATAAGTAGAAATTTGTGAAAAATATTTTAAAAAGTAAAGTTTTTTATACTGAGTTTTGAACAAGAAAAAGTAAGTTTCTGGTCCTTTGTATAAGATTAATCACAGAATCAAATTTCTTTTTAGGCATATAAATTGGGAGAAAATCCAATAAGCATTAGGGTTTACACTGAAGAAGAAAAATATATATGAGAATCAGGATAACTGAAGACACCCACACCCATTCATTATAAAAATAACTGCCTGGAGTTCTTGCTGTGGCACAGTGGATCAAGGATCCGATGTCTCTGTGGTAGGAGGGATTTAACCCCTGGCCTGGTGCAGTGGGTTAAGGATCCAGAGTTGTCACAGATTTGATCCAGATTTGGCTCTGGAACTTCTATGCGCTTCAGGTGTGGTCAAATAAAAACAACAACAATAATAATAATAAACAGCCTAATAATATGAGGAATGTGATGTTCAGGTACAATCTATGCACAGAATTTTGTAGCAGGGTGGGATCTGATCCTAAAACTTAAACCACCACTATCATTCCAGACAGCAAATGGGTAGATACGTGGTATCAATAAAAAAGGAAACACTAAAGTGAGGGTCTTTTTGTATATGTGTGTTTTAATTCAAGCAAATTATTTTGAAACATCTGGGATCCACAGACCTTCTTCTCCACTAAACTTATCCACTGTGGTTGAAAGAGTACATTCTTATACATTTTTGTGGTCATACATGTTCTAATTAGTCAACACTGTTTTCTGGGGGAAACATGGAATGGGAAGGAATGGAGGCCAGCCTCCCAGTGTCCTGTATAAATCCGTTTGTTGTTGGATACATAAGTCTGTCAGAACTTATATAGGAGCATTGGACTTACCCAGAGACAGGATACAATGAATTGGTGCATCATATGTTCTCTTCCCATCCCGTCGAAACATATTCTTTATTCCCCTGACACACCTATGAAGTCAGAGTAAATCTGTCATTTGATTATTCAATCAAAAAAGTAATAAATAGCTTATAAGCACTAGAAAAAAAAACAATAGAAATTAAATAACTGTTGTAAAGTAAGATTCTCTCTATGAAACAGTAATTAAGGACAAAAAAAATATTTCTTATCTGAGAAATTTTAGTCTTTTTAGAGCCACACCCCTGGTACGTGGAAGTTCCCAGGCTAAGAGTCAAACTGGAGCTGTAGCTAGCAGCTTACACCACAGCCACAGCAATGCCAGATCTGAACCAAACTACATTTATTGTAATTTAATATTGATTGAGGTTTTCTCTTAAAACCAAAAAATTAAAAAAATAAGAATTCACTCTTTTCATGTAAAGAAAACAGGAGTCTCTCGAATCTTCATTTATGTGAGTTTTAATGCTTTGTAACATATCAGCAGATCCATAACTTCTAGTTAGTGTCAATTCAGAAAGTTTTTTCCCCCGTATTGTGGGAATAAAAAAATCATGACATTATGCGGATACATAAGAAAGCAGGGAGCTTCACTGAATTTATTTCTTGGAAGTTCATTACAGACCTACCCCACTTCATTTTATAGGTGAAGCCGTTGAAGCTTAAAGAAGGCATAACTATGTATTCAAAAGAAAAGAGTTGTGTACTGTAATCTCATACCTCTGTCGTGTACCTATTCTGTTCTCTTTCTAAGGAAAAAGACCCTTTTAAACCTTTAACCATTTCAAACTTCATCCCCAAGGGTGAAGTTCTATCTGTAAAGGAAGTTAGGACTGAAATACGGTATTTTCTCAGGGGCATATTACAATAAGGGCTCTTAGTGAATTTAAGGTATTTTAACAAGTTTTGAAAAACATTTAAGAAAATGAAATATCATGTATATGGTGTGAATATTTAATGTTGGTACTTTCAATTACATTAAAAGGATGCTCTATTTTAGGTTGGCATTTTATCACACTAATTGAACTAATGGTATGCATATATATATATTTCGTTATAATAACCAAATTGAGCATAAAAATCATTCAGAAATAGATTGAGGAGCAGTTTCTAAATGTAAGGCTATGTTCTCAGAGACCAGCATGAAGGTGGTGAGTAGTGATTATAGCTCATATTCCACTGCTGTCTCTATTGTGACCTTCTCTCAGAAGTTAAGTGCTCCTTTTCTCTGTCTAGACACATTTAAAGAGAAGTTTCAATTTCTCTAAGGTCACTTTCAGATTTCTGTACAATTTAATTGAACTCATTTTGTGAATGACGATATGAATTATGGAATTTATGCTTATTATTATTTATCAGAATTAAATTTTATACTTTTTTTAGATTATTGACAGGGCAAGTTCAAGCCTCATTTTCCTGTGCATTTTCTTCTTTTCTTTTCTTCTACATTATTATATTAGGTTAATTACAGATGCCTACAACAGTATCTTATTTTGTGTCAGTACATAGATAAAAGGGGAAGGTTAAAAATAAAGGAAGACATTTTTATAAACCTTTCTATTATTCAACAAATACACATATGAGCTTTAATACTGCTCACTTTTAAAGCATTAGCTTTAAAACATGAGCAAAAATTTATAGTATCTTTTTCCAGTATACTTCTGATTGAACACTTTAATAAATTAAGAGCATGTTTTCAGAAATTAGTATCTTAAAACACATCCTTCAATAGATACTTTATACTGGAGTTTAGAGACATTAGAAAGCTAGTTTTACACTGTTGGTTAATTCTACATCGGAACCTCAAATGGTACATCTCAGAAGGATATTTCAATATGAGAATTTTACTTTATTCTAATACCTTCAGTAATTATATGATAATGTCAAAATCTAGAATTTGAATAAAATTACAAAGATCAGACAAAACTATAAGCTACAAAGGAAATCATATCTATCTTGTGGTTTATCTGGGTTAGTAATTAAAACTGTGTGACATTTTGTTTTCTGACATTTGCATATCAAAATACGCTATTCATTGTAACACATATTTTACTTAATTAAACAGTTAATGCAGTGAAGCAGAAAAATATGTAGTATACAGAATCTTTTTTGTTTGCATTGCTGTAAATGTCTTCTTTAAGTGAAATTATATACTCGGTTATGGTTCTGTACAGGTTCTGTTTTCATTATAGCAACACTCTACTGAAGTGGAAATCACTTTTTATTGCAAACCCCGATCAGTTATCTATAAATTTAAAATGAAAGATTTTGCCCACTTATTTTTTTCAAAATAATTTTATGCTGAAAATAATCTGTTTTTAAGATATAAAACATACATTGCCTTGCAAATGATTAAATCAATTTTAATATATTCATGGGGAGGATAGCATATTGAGCTGAGGGTTTAGAGACCTACATTTCACTCCCATTTGTGTCACTTGTTTATTGTATCTTATTGGATAAATTGCCTCACCTCTCACTGGTTCTCAGTTTACTCATAAATGGATATTATGTAACCCAGTTTCCCAAATATGCAAGCAAGACTTTAACTCCAATTAGTCATTGTTGCCTGCATAAACTATTTGCCATGTTGGACTTGAATTAAATGATTATTTGCACAGCAGTTTGTGTGAAATGTATAAACTGTAATTTAATAAGGGCTGATATGAAAAAATAAAATTTCTAATCATAGCCTTTAAAAGATGTCCTATTGTATTATTATAAAAGCCAACACACTATCACATTAAAGATGTAAACAATTAATAACCAAAAAAAATAAAAATGGACAGAAAAATCTGAATAGACTTTTTTCAAAGAAAACCTACAGATGACCTTGAAAAGATACTTAACATTGCTAATTATTAAAGAAATGCAAATAAAAACACAATGAAATACCATCTCACATCTGTTAGATTGGCTATTAGAGAAAAGACAAGAAATAATATATTTTGGAGACCATGTAGAGTTAAGGGAATCCTCATACATTGTTGGTGAAAATACAAATTGATAGAGCAACTGTGGAAAATTGTGGAGATTATCCAAAAATCCAAAACTAGCTATTCCACTTCTGGGTTTTTATCAGAAGAATATGAAAACACTAATTTGAAAGTATACATGCACCCACATGTTCGCTGTAGAATTATTTAAAATAGGAGTTCCCGTCATGGCTCAGGGGAACCAAATCCAACTAGGAATCATGAGGTTGTGGGTTCAATCCCTGGCCTCGTTCAGTGTGCTAAGGATACAGCAGTGCCGTGAGCTGTGGTGTGGGTTGCAGACGTGGCTTGGATCCTGCGTTGCTGTGACTGCAGCGTAGGCTGGCAGCTCTAGCTCCCATTAGACCCCTAGCCTGGGAAACTCCACATGCCATAGGTGCAACCCTAAAATGACAAAAGACAAAAAAAAAAAAATTACTTAAAATGTCCTAGATGTATAAACAACCTAAATATCCATCGGTGGATAAATGGATAAAGAAAATTTAATACATGTACACAATGTAATGCTACTCAGTCACAAAACTGAATGAAATCCTATCACTGAAAACAACATGGATGGATCTTGAAAGTGTTATGCTGAGTGAAATAAGTCAGACAGGGAGAAAATCAAGTACTTCATAATTTCACTAATATGTGGAATCTAGAAAGAACAACAAATGAACAAAATATAACAATAAAATCATCGATGCAGAGAACAGATTGGTGTTTACAAGATGGGAAAAGGGTTGTGGGGTGAGTAAAATGGATGAAGGGCTCAACTGTGTGTATGCTGGCGGATGGCAGTTAGCCTCACGGTAGTGATCACTTTGTAGGGCATGCAGACATCAGATTATAATGTCGTACACTGTAACATTATAAAGTTAGAAATGATACCAGAAAATGTAAGCTAATTTCTAATTCAGTTAATTGAAATAACCATTGATAATATTTGCGAAATTTTCCTTTCATTTTTCTATCACACATTTCCACAACAAATAATTATTGGGTACTCTATTGATATTTTGTTTTTTTTTCTTTATTCCTTTGAAGTCTTATTTTTTTCTTTATTTGTGTCTGTATGTTTACTTTTCAAACATTAAGGAAATATATGTTGAAACGTTTCCTAGTTCATTTAATATAATTTAAAATATATATTATTATTTAACTTTCATTCTTTTCCAGTTACTTTTTAACTTTTCTTTGTGAATTGTTGTATTCTGTGAAGCTTGTGAATCCCTTCCTCATCCATAAATTAAATATAAATGTACATATAAATAGATATTCAATGGAATTACTTATTGGTGATTCCTGTAGTCATTATCTTTTATTTATTTATTTACTTTGGCCACACCCTGCGGTATGTTGAAGTTCATGGGCCTGGGATCAAACCCACACCACAGCAGTGACCCAAGCCACTGCAGTGAAAATGCCAGATACTTAACCTGCTATTATATTTTATATTTTAGTTATTATATATTTTAATCTTTAAAACCACCAAATTCAATTGTGGTGTCTAATGTAATATTCAAAAACTTAGATGGGTATTTTTCCTAAATGATAGCCAGTTTCCTACAAACCATTTGCTGGCTGCTGTATATTATCAATATTACCTTAAATAATTATTTTTATCATATATTGAATTCCTAAATATATCTGAATCAATATTTGAGATCTATGATTTTATCTTTTACCTGTTTATTCTGTGATGACCTTCCTTTAATGTTGCAACTCTATGATATTTTGTGATATTCTAAAGCAAACCTACTCAAACCCTCATTAAAATTATTTATTAAAGATTATTTTTAGAGGAGTTCCCATTGTGGCTCAGTGGTTAACGAGAACTTCCATATACCATGGGTACAACCCTAAAAAAGACAATAGCAATGACTAAGCTGTGTGATTTTTGAAACTATATTTACTGTTTTACATCTTATCATTTTGACTTAAATTTTTAAGAGTAAATTACTGAAAGTAAGAATAAAGATTCTTTAAGGTGTAAAATAATCTAAAAAAGATATTTAGCAATGTAGATTTCTAAAGACAATCTTTTTTTTTTCTTTTTGCCTTTTCTAGGACCACACTCGCGGCATATGGAGGTTCCCAGGCTAGGGGTCTAACAGGAGCTGCAGCTGCCGGGCTTCGCCACAGCCACAGCAAAGCGGGATCCGAGCCGGGTCTGCGACCTACACCACAGCTCACGGCAATGCCAGATCCTTAACCCACTGAGCAAGGCCAGGGATCAAACCCACAACCTCATGGTTCTTAGTCGGATTCGTTAAGCACTGAGCCACAACGGGAACTCCTTGGACAAATTCTTAAAAATAATGTATCTATTCTATATATACCAAATAACTTTTCAAAATAATATACAATGCAATCATCTTATGTAACTTAGTCTAGCTCTTGTTAAAAATTTCTAAGTAAAGCACTAATATTGAGATAAATTATATTTTTGATGTGTTATAATTTATAGGCTACTATGTCATATGCTAGTTATTCCATGAGGCATGCATTTATCTTAACAAATATAAGCGTAGATAAAATATATTTGCTTAATCTGCATTAAGGAGAACCAAAATATGTGTTTATCATAATCACTATTTGCTGATTTTAAAAGACTTTGGAAATTAATAATATTTATCATACTGTTATGAAGGTTACATATATTTTGATACTGGCCATGATTTCCTAAAGAATCATGCATCCTCTAAATAAGAATAATATTACTATAAGAGTTACTCATAGTTAGCCAGTCTCTCTGGAGGTAGAAATAATCTGTAGCTCAAAAACCTAAATGATTTAGAGATTTAAAGAGCATGCCCAGTGCTCTCCAAGGAAGTTCTATCTTTTTTGAAATGGTTGGACTTCTCTGAAATCAAATATGGTGGTTAGTCCAGGAACAGAGAAGCTGGAGTTTCTTTTAAAGAATCTTAAGCATTCTTCTCAAGAGGTTCAGTTTTAAAGTAAGTGATGTATTCCTTCTGTACTCTCATCATGACCTCAGAGACAGTTACACTGCTTTAAAGTTTTAACTTTGTTAAAGAGGCTTAGAAGTTTAAAATGATCCAACAGGAGGCCTGGAAGTGGGAGGGCAAGTAGAATATTTTCAGAGTTGGGCTAACTTTGAAGCAAAAAATGAATGGTATTAACAGTGTAATAAAATCTAATATCACAGGCTTTGCCTACATATCAGTGAAAATGTACATAAATGTGAAAGATTTTGATTAGGGAAAATAGTCCATTTCATTACAACCTGTTTGTTATCACCAAACCAAATAACCAGTAACAATCATCTTACCAATGTTATATGAATAAATTTAGTGTATTTTTCACAAAGTATTAATTACTTGAAACGCAGTTTATATCTTCCTCTGAAATGAAATGGAATATGGCCATAAAGTTTAGAATATTCTTATGGCATTATGTTTTAGAATAAATTTATTAGTTTAAAATAATCTAGATAAAGCAATATTTACTCCAAAGGAATCAATATTTTATTTTGTACAATTAGATGGGTGTCTGTGAAGTGACATTAGATTTAGTTTTGATTCACTTGTCATTTGTCATCAGTTGCAGTGTTTCTTATAGGATTTAGTTAGCACTGTAAAAGTACAGATGAGAAATTTAATAATAGATATCAGAATTTTAAGTTAATAACATAAAAATTACATATATCCAATTAGAAAAGCAAGATGAGGCTGAGTAATTGAAACTATCCATTTGGCACTTATTTAAAAAATCAAAACCCTAGAGGACAGTTTATCTGGTTTTTCAGTCTGCAGCTACAATAAAACTAAGCCATAATTGCTCTGTGCATCTTTTATTTTGATCTATTGATTTAAACTCTTGGTATTACATGATCTCAAAATGTTTTCTTCACATCTTTCTTGTGATTAAGTAAAATTAAACTTCCATGCTAGTTTATATAAGAACTGGTACAATTTTTTTTTCGTCTTCTTAGATAACTATTATAGAGACTTTAAATGGTGAATTCAGGCATCCCTGTTAATTTTTCTTTTATTTTCTTTTTACAGCCACACGTGCAGCTTAAGTTCCCAGGCTAGGGTTCAAGTTGGAGCTGCAGCTACAGGGCTATAACACAGCCAAGGCAACACCAAATCTGAGCCAAATCTGTGATCTGTCCTTGTTGCCAGATACTTAACCCACTGAGCAAGGCCATGGATCAAATCGACATCATTAAGAATACTATGTTTGGTTCTTAGACCACTGAGCTGCTATGGGAAGTCCAATTTTCTTCTCATTGGTTTCCAGTAAATTCCATCAGCTGGATAAGATTATTTTGAATTCCATATTACTATATCTCACAGGTATGCATTATCTACCAATCGCATAAATATGTTTTCATCTTCATCCAAATCACTGAAGAAAATACAGACAAATTTATAGCTCATAATACAATTTCAGAGATATACTTTCGGTGTTTTGCTTCATCCCTTATTTCTTTTCATTCAACTTTTAGTTGTAAAACACTTATGAGAAACTAATTAGAGTCTATTCTCATTATTTACTGTAATAATGTTCTATAAATTTACTGCAGACACTGGATTAGCAAAAATTGGTTCATTGCCCTTAGGATAAATACAGAATTAGTTTTCTATAAACTTCTGCTCATAATATTTCTAATTGACCCATCAATATATAACCTTACTTTATGTGTGTTTCTGTTTAAAGACACTTTGCTAATATGCACTGTTGATTTAGTAACATTGAATTCACTGCCAACAGCACTGTAACTCATGATGAAGGAAGACTAAAACAGATATTTTCTCTGTAAGGAACATCACAGGCTACTTGCTCTTGGAAATTCTAGTCAGCACTCAGAGGCTATTTTAAATAAAAAAAAAAGAAAAATCACTAAAATCAGACAGGTGACACTATTGACCATGAAAAGAACACATTTACAGTATGAGAACTTAAAGAGGAAGACAGCATAACCACTTTGACATCATATGAGAATATGTGCATTGGATGACTCAAATATTTTGCTGCTATATACACATCCATGAATGACAAAAAATAAATAAAACACAGTATTGATTTTTAGTTACCAATAACTTTAATCAAGTAGGGGAATTCACAACTACAAAATTTGCAAATAATGATGAACCACTACATGTGTTAGGCACTACCCTTATTGCTGTAGAGACAAAGTCAAGTAAGACCTGGATCATTTCTTCCTAGAGCTTTAATCTTTGAGTATATGGGAAACTTCAATTGTCACAAAGGTTTTGTAACTTGTTTCCTTCACTGTTTATACAAATAGTTATTAAGAAAAGAGTATGTTAATCATTTTGTTGTTTGTTTGGAATATACAAGTATCAAAGAAAAACATGTAACTGCTGGTCCCCACAGAGATTCCACTGAAGGATACGGGCTAGTGAAAGACTGCTAGAGTGATGCTTTCATTTGGGAAGCCTAGGGTGCCAATGGAACATCTGGAGGTGTACCATGTGTTGATTTTTTACAGGTCAACATTAATGTCTTGGTAGACATGATCTTAAAACTGAAACTTGAAGAAATGTGAATTTTAAAAACCACCAAGGAGACACTAAAAGAGCACAAAAAATAAATGAAAATAAACACCCAAAGGATTGGAAATGAGAAAAAATACAAAATAGCTTAGTATTTCTATTAAGTTCCTGTTGGGGTTCCTGTTTTGGTTCAGTGCGTTAAGAACCCAATGTAGTCTCCGTGAGGTTGTGGGTTCGATCCCTGGACTAACTCAGTGGATTAAGGATCCAGCATTGCTGCAAGCTGTGTCATAGGTGTCGATGTGGCTCAGATCCAGTGTTGCTGAGGCTTTGTCATGGGCCTTCAGCTGCAGCTCCAATTCTACCCTTAGCCTAGGAACTTCCATAAGCTGTAGGTTAGGTGTGGCAATTTTTTTTTAATTAAAAAAAACAGGTTAGTACAGCAGTTCGTAGTGGTAAAATGGGTTGCTAATGTGTGGGAATTACTAAATGGAAAATAAATGGTAAAGAAAAAGCAATGAAATAAATTTACCTAGAAATGTAAGCCAGAGGCCAGATAATGAAAGGCATTAACATCAGTTAATTCTTTCTGAGGGCAATGAGAATACAAAGTAGTATGATTGGAATTAATCTTTATAATGACGGTTTGTCTCCATTTTGAGATTCATTGAGGGTAGGAGGTTTGGTGTGAAAAGAGAGGCCAGGTTCTAAGAAAAAAAAGGATTGGTAAGAGGTTTTTCAGTAATTCTATTGAGAGGTAAATTGATGCAGCCTGGACGCACTTAGTAACAGTGAAGACTGAGATCAATGGACTAATTTAAAAGATATTTAGGAGTCGGAGTCAACTGGAGGTAATAATTGATTGGAAGTTGACAGTGATTGTGGGCAGAGGTATTCCACTTTGAGACCTGAGGATTTTGTTGGCAGAAAGCAGCACACATGGATGAGATAGTATCACCCCCTGGACAGAGAACGGACTTCAATAAATGAAGAAAACTGGACAGCAATATGTAAAATAATTAAACTAGATTTTATAGCATATACAAAATATAACTTAAAATATTAAAAACTTGTGTGTAAGCCTGAAAACATAAAAGCACTTGAAGAAAATATATGCAGTAAGCTCACTGACATTGATTTTAGAGATGTTTTTGTGGGTTGGACTTCAATGGCAAGGGAAACAAAAGCAAAAATTTTAAAAATTGGACTATATACAACTAAAAAACCTTACAGGAGTTCTTTTGTGGATCAGCAGGTTAAGGATCCGGCATTGCCACTGCAGTGACTTGGTTTGCTGCTGTGGTGCAGGTTCAAGCCCTGGCCTCGGAACCTCATCATGCTCTGGATGTGTTCAAAAAAGTAAAGAAAAATTAAAAAGCTTATGTACACAAAGGAAATAATCATCAAAATTTAAGGTCAAATTATTGAGTGGTAGATACTGCAAATCACATATTTAACAAGGGTTTAATATACAAAATATATGAAGGCCTTTTACAACTTAACAACAAAAAATCCCAAACCCAATAAAAAACAGGAAGAGGATGTAAATAGACATTTATCCAAAAATATACAGATGGCCAACAAGAACATGAAAAGATGTTCAACATCACTGATTAATAGGCAAATGCAAATTAAAATCTCAACCTGTCAAAATCTCACACTTGTTAGAATGACTGTCATCAAAAAGACAAAATTTATCAAAAGTTGAGGAGGATGTGGAGAAAGGAGAACTCTCATATGTTTTTGCTGGGAATATAAATTGGTGCAGCCACTATGGAAAACATTGAAGGGATTTCTTACATGGTTAGGAATAGAACTACCATATCCTCCAGCTCTTCCATTTCTGGATATTTATCTGAAGAATACATAACACTAATTTGAAGAGATATGTGCATCCCTATATTAATAGCAGCATTATTTATAATAGCCAAGATATGGAAACAATGTAAGTGCCCATCAATTGACTGTATACTAAGTGGATTAAAACTCAGTCATAAAAAATAATGAAATCTTGCCATTTGGGACAACCTGGATGAACCCTGAGGGTACTGTGTTAAGTGAAATAAATCAGAAGGTAAAATACGAAAACAGTATGATTTCACTCCTATGTGGAATCTAAACAACAAAAACAAAATATGGAAAAATAACAACAAAAAACCAAAGTCTTAGGAGTTCTGAATGTGACACAATGGGATCAGCAGTGTCTTGGGAATGCTGGGACATGGTTTGATGGTTTGATCCTAGCCTGGCACAGTCGGTTAAGGATCTGGCATTGAAGCAACTGTGGCATGGGTCACAACTGCAGATCGTATGTGATCCCTGGCCTGGGAAATTCATATGCAATGGGGCAGCCAAAAAAAAAAAAAGGAAAGAAAGAAAAAAGAAAGTCATAGACACAGAGAACAAATCAGTATTATTGGAAGGAAATAGGGTTGGGGATGGTGGACAAAATCAGTGAAGGGGATCAAGTTTATAGTGATCCATTGTTGAACATTTATGCATACATATCATGCATATGAAATAAACTTCTTGATTCTTTTATGAATTAACTATACACTTGGATACAGAAAAATTGTTCGCATTACCCTATCAGTGGTTATTTCTTTAGCAGAGTTGGTTTGTTGTTTGGTAATCTTAAATCACAAGACCAATGACCTTTTCTATCTTGTTCACCACCATATCTTCAGTACCTAGCAAGCAGTTAACAAACAGTGACTTCGGATGAATAAATTAATTGTGATTATTCACTTCTAATATTTCCCTAACAGAAATATTTGCAGGTATGTAACAACTGATGCACATAGCTCAATTTAAGTAATAGTTCTACATGTATGGAGGACTTTGCTTTTGTAGAATGCACAATACATATTATTTATAAAAACATGCTAATACTATATTTATAAATTCTTTCTGTTCTTTTGGCTTCTAAGATTTTCTTGGAAGGCTTTCTCCCTTATTATATTTTCTTTTTTCTTTCATTCTGCTAAACTTCATCTCTTTTAGATAATGAGAAAAGAAAACACAGAATACTGTTTAATTGATAAAAATCCCACATCTGGACATTGCACCAGGGTTTTTTTGTCTAAAAAGAGATTTAAGCTATCCCACGCCTTAGCAATTTAACTCCGTCTTCTCATCTGGTATATTTTATATCCACATTTTATTGTCTGTAATTTATGGCAAGACCTTAGAGAAACAACTGTGTTCTTGAATATACTATGCTTTTCTTACCACACAAAGAACACTCAGTAGTCATAAGCATGCCGCAATGCTTCCAACAAATGAAATAAAAAGTTATATTTCTACCCTATTCATCTTTACTGGGGAAATTTTTTAATTGATAAGGTTTCTCCCTCTGGAAAATCTCTGATCAGTTGTAAAGAGCTGTGTACCTACCCTTTCTATTTTTCACATGATTTAATTGGTAAGAATGTAAATATCATTATCATCTCAATGTAAATGGGAATTAAGGCATAAATAACTAAAATTTACATATTTAAATATATAGGACCTCATCCATTCATTTAAGCTCTATCATCTGAATTTTTCAAACATAAAATAAATTTTTTCTATCATCTTTTGTCGACCAATATACTTTTTCTGGCAAGAATAAAGGTGAGAATTTAAATAATGACCTGTATAAATCAGGTAAAAAATTTAGTTATTAGGAGAAAAAAATACATTAACTTCTTATTAAGATAATGTTCGTATTAATGTTGGTAGCAAAGATCTATCAGGCAAAGGTAAAGTGAAAGGTAAGCAGTACATAGATTACATGATTTTCAAGAACACTGATTTATTTTTACCCAATTAAATAGAAAATTTACATGACTAAGAAAATTAAGCTTACAATTTTAGAATATGCTTTCAAGCTGTAAAATTTCTAAGTAAATTGTTAATATTGATACGATGTATTGGTCTTGGTCAAGTATCAATATTAGTTTTCCAAGGTAGTCATGGCTTTGATATTTCCTGTCTTTTTAATTTAATTTAATTTTATTTTATTTTATCTTATATTATTTTAATTGGTAATTGGAGAGCTAATGGGCAGTGAAATGGCCAAAGTGAAGATAGTAAATAGGAGAACAAAAACGCAAGGATATAGATTTTTTTTCCTTCATGGAAGGGAGAGCCCACAGTCAGTCTAAGCAACTGAATTGATTCATTTTACAGTAGTAACTTTTTTTATTAATTAGGACAAAATTATTTCCAAGTAAGGTAATGTAGCTTTTTTATTTAGATGTTTTAAAAAGCTTCCTTTTTAAAAAAAATTAATTAATGAGGTAATGTTTGTGTATTGTTAAAGTATGTTTTGAAGATCCTAAAAAGCTACAGAAAATGGGAAAATGGTCAAAGACAGAAGAGTGAAATAGAGAAAAATGTTGAATCTTAGAGATAATAGACTAATATGTAATAGTCCATTAACTATAGGCCAATGACTATTGATTATTAGCATGATTTCTCAATAAATTTTTCAGAAACATTGTGAAATGTTAATTACTTGGAACTTGAATAGTTTACTGATTAGAAGAAATACCATGATGTCTGACAGGCAGAAAGTACACAAGACATAATTTTTATCTGCCCTGTAACCAAAATAAGGAGTTTTATTCAAATGACATTGTATTTTATGACATTGTATTTTATGAGAAATAAAAACTAATCTTGTTTTCTAATAGATACAGACTTTAAGCATAGATACTACATGTATAACTTTATAACATGGTTACTGAGCAAGGGCTTTTTTGTTCTCAGCACACAAAGACAAACCCTAAGGTGTGGTGGGGTGTTTGGGCAAAATAGGGTTTATTCGCAGGGCACCATGCAAGAAGAATGGTTGGCTCATGTTCATAAGACCCCCAAACTCTAATGGCTTTCAGGCAAAATTTTGTTTTGTTCTCATGGCTGAGCCCACAACATATGGAAGTTCCCTAGCTGGGGACTGAATTCAAGCCACAGCTGTGACCTATGCTGCAGATGCAGCAACACTGGATCCTTTAACCCACTGTGCAAGGCCAGGGATCAAACCCACTCCTCCACATTAACCTGAACCATTGTAGTTGGATTCTTAACACACTGAGCCACAGCAGGAGCTCCCAGGAAGGATTTTTAAAGACCGTGTTAGTGCAGGGTGTGGTACAATATTTAATCAACCTGTGAAACTTCTTCTGATTGTTTTATGGCAAGGTAACACAGTGGTCCCAACCAGTCTGGGGTCTATGTGTTTGTGATGAGCATGATGTTGTCATTCTCCACATGGGTGGAGAGGTGTCTTAATTTCTACAGAACACTCAAAATTATGCATCAGATTGTTAACTACATCCCTGCAGGAGGAAGTAGGAGTTCTGTGACTCTATTGTCCAATCATTAGCTGCTTGAGTCTGCTCTTTGGGACTATGGGAAGGTCTAGGAGACTGAAGTATATTTTTCTAAAAATAATAAATGGAGGACACAGAGAGTCTTTTTAACCTGGGAAGACCTCCTCTTGATTACAGCGATGATTTTAATCATTTGAGTCATAAATAATTATCTTCTTTTTATAACTGTTTTGTTTTATTTTGAGATCTATTAAAGAGAGAGAAAATAAAGTTATTATCTCTATCCTCATAAAATTTCCATTTAAAAAATAGAAAATATAAAATTTTTAAATATTTTGAAACTTGTCATATGCTATTATGAATTAAAGGAAGTCTTTTGGTTATTATAGCACTCTGATTTGTTTTTTTAATGTAATTTAGTGTTATATAATTTTTGCTGTTTTGTGTTACTTTATTCTTCTTGGGGTAAGATGATACTGTTATGTGTGAATGAATAAAATAATGTATAGGTTTATATCTAACATATTTTCATAGATTTACTTAAAATATGTAGGCTAATTTCTTTCCTCTAACATACATTCCACTTATATTTATCTCTCTGATAACTGACAAAACTTGACAGTGACCTCAGCCCTGTGATAAAGATAACTGGATAAAGGAAAGAACAAATGATAATGCAACCTCACAAAATATAACTCAACAGATATTCTTTGATTCAGTAAATTAAGTTTTACTATTCATGTACTATGTTTCTTTAGAAAGAGTATTGGAACATCTAGATTTAAACAGACATTTGCTTAGGATAAAACAATATGTTAGCTCTTCTTGCTTTGAGGTACCTTTTAATTTTTCTTTTATATGACATATATCTTAATCCTTTTTTTTCTTTTCAGATCTATAATTTATCTACTTTATTATTATGAGGCCAAAGAGCTATAAATATGTAATGATGCAATAATTATAGCACATATCAAAGGAATGTAGAATTTTTATATTACCTCTTATTATAAATATATTTTCAGGAAAGATATCACTATATTAGGGAAATTATGCTTATGAGGATTGTTTAATATTTTAGGTCATCACACAGAAATCTGGAGTAGATATACCATACATTTTTAGTGCAAATTACTAGTACTTAAAAATTGTGCAACAGTTTTGTTTCAGCCCATTTGATCATTATTTAATTATACAATGAATCTTATTACATTCATAGCTGTACAGTGATCATCACAACCAAATTTTATAGCATTTCCATCCCAAACCGCCAGCTCATCCCCAGACCCCCCAACCTGTATCATTTGGAAACCACAAGTTTTTCAAAGTCTGTGAGTCGGTATCCATTCTACAAAGACGTCCACTGTGTCCTTTTTTAAGATTCCACCTGGAAGTGATAGCATTTGATATTGTGTGTCTCACTGTCTGACTGACTTCATTTAGCATGATAATTTCTAGGTCCATCCATGTTGCTGCAAATATTGTTCTTTCCTTCCTTTTAATGGCAGAGTAATATTATATTGTTTATATATACCACTTCCTTTTTATTCACTCCTCTGTCGATGGACATTTAGGTTGTTTCACTGTCTTGGCTATTGTATAGAGTGCTTCAATGAACACTGGAGTACATGTGTCTTTTCAAGTTATGGTTTTCTTTGAATAGATGCCCAGGAGTGGGACTGCTGTATCAAATGGTAATTCAACTTTTAGTTTTCTGAGGAATCACCATCCTGTTTTCCACAGTGGTTGAACCAATTTGCATTCCCACCAACAGTGTAATAGGATTGCTTTTTCTCCACACCCTCTCCAGCACTTATTGTTTGTAGACTTTTTGCTGATGGTCATCATGGCTGGTGTAAGGTAGTACCTCATAGAGGTTTTGAATCGCATTTTTCTAATAATTAGTGATGTTGACCATCTTTTCATGTGTTATTGGACCATCTGTATGTCTTCCTTGGAGAATTATCTGTTTAGATCTTCCCATTTTTTGATGAGGTTGTTTGTGTTTTTGGTATTGAGTGGCAGAAGGTGTTTATAAATCTTGAAGATTAATCCCTTGTCAGTCACTTCATTTGCAATTTTTTTTATCTTTTTAGGGCCACTCCCACAGCATATGAAGGTTCCCAGGCTAGGGTCTAATCAGAGCTGTAGTTACCATCCTACACCACCAGCACAGCAATGCCAGATCTGAGCCACATCTGCCACCTACACTATAGCTTACAGCAAATGCTGGATCCTTAACCCACTAAGAGAGGCCAGGGATCAATCCTGCGATCTCATGATACCCAGTTGGATTTGTTTCCACTGCGCATGATGAGAAATCCCATTTGCAAATATTTTCTCCCATTCTGTGAGTTGTCTTTTGATTTTGTTTAGAGTTTCCTTTGCTGTGCAGAAACTTTTAATATTAGGTAAGTTCCATTTGTTTATTTTTGTTTTTATTGTCATTACTCTAATAGGTGGATCAGAGAAGATGTTGCTTTTCTTTATGCTGGAGAGTGTTTGGCCTATGTTTTCCTCTAAGAGTTTTATAGTATCTGGCCTTATATTTAGGTCTGTAATCTATTTTGAGTTTATTTTTGTGTATGGTGTTAGGAAGTGTTCTGATTTCATTCTTTTACCTGTGGCTGTCCAGTTTTCACAGCACCACTTATTGAACAGGCTGTTTTTTCTCCATTGCATATTCTTGTCTCCTTTGTCAAAGATTAGTTGAATGTAGCTGCATGGGTTGAATTCTGTGCTTTCTATCCTGTTCCACTGATCAATATTTCTGTCTTTGTGCCAGTACCATACAGTTTTTGGTGACTGTAGCTTTGTAGTATAGTCTGAAGTCAGGGAACCTTGATTCCTCCAGCACCATTTTCGTTTTTTAGTATGTCTTTGGCTATTCTGAGTCTTTTGTGCAACCAAACTTTAAATATTTTGTTCTAGTTCTGTGAAGAATGTCCTTGGTAATTTCATAGGGATTTCATTGAATCTGTAGTTTGCTATAGTCATTTTAATAATATTGACTCCTCCATTCCAAGAGCATGGTATGTATTCCCATCTGTCTGTGTCATCTTTGATTTCTTTCATCAGTGTCATAGTTTTCAGAGTACAGGTCTTTTGTCTCTTTAGGTAGGTTTATTCCTAAGGATTTATTCTTTTTGATGTGATGGTAAATGGGATTGCTTCCCTACTTTCTCTTTCTGATCTTTCATTGTTAGTCTATAGAAATGCAGTTGATTTCTGTGTATTAGTTTTGTATCCTGCAACTTTGCCAAATTCATTGATGAGCTCTAACAGTTTTCTGGTGACTCGTTAGGATTCCTTAGGTATGGTATCACGTCATCTGCAAATAGTGATAGTTTTACTTATTCCTTTCCAATTTGGGTTCCTTTTATTTATTTTACTTCTCTGATTGCTATGGCTAGGACTTCCAAAACTATGTTGAATAGTAGTGGCAAGAGCAGACCTCCTTGTCTAGTTCCTGATTTCAATGGAATTTTTTTCAGCATTTCACCATTGAGAATGATGTTAGTTCTGGGTTTGTCATATATGGCCTTTATTATGTTGAGGTAGGTTCCCTCTATGTCCACTTTCTGAAGGTTTTTTATCAGAAATAGATGTTGTATTTTGTCAAAGGCTTTATCTGCATCTATTGAGAGGATCATATGTTTTTTACTCTTCAGTTTGTTAATGCGGTGCATCACACTGATTTATA
The DNA here is from genome assembly GCA_004024745.2 of Catagonus wagneri. NCBI lineage: Eukaryota > Metazoa > Chordata > Mammalia > Artiodactyla > Tayassuidae > Catagonus > Catagonus wagneri. The sequence goes on from PVHT021183727.1 coordinate 3,395,348, forward strand.
TGTGGATATTTGAAGAATCCTTGTATTCCTGGGATAAATCCCACTTGATCATGATGTACAATCCTTTTAATGTATTGTTGGATGTGGTTTGCTAATTTTGTTGAGAATCTTTGCATCTATGTTCCTCCGTGAAACTGGCCTGTAATTTTGAAATGTGTTTACATTTTGAATAATTATTTACAGCTATGATTGTATTTATACTACTTTAATAAGTTGTTGAAAATTCTTACAGTGAATTTTTTATTGCTTGTAATTTATTACTATTAAGCATTCAATTGGATTATCCTTTACTTCATCCTATTTGGTGTATGTCTGTTTGAAATAATCAAACCAGTTTATAAATCAGGAGTTTTGATTGCAAGTGAAAGTTCTGGACATATGAAACATTGATGGAATTATCTGTGAAGAGACCAGGTAGCTCTCAGAATTGATGGGACAGAGCAGCAAACAAGCCTAGAATATGAGTGGTAATGAGGATAAAAAAGAGAATAGCCTAGGACCTGCTAGGATCTTGGACAAGAGGCTGCTATGTTCTTGGTAGACAGTCACCCTTGACACCTCGTCTGGGCACCTGCTCATGCTTCCTTGACACAAATATGAGTAATTTGGTAGTAATGTCTTTTCATCTTTCCTTATTGACTCAAAGTTCAAAGCATTTAACTGATCAAGTCTAAGTCATATTTGAGGTTCAATCCTGCATTTTCAAGGGGAAAAAAGTATACCACCCTCTAAGAATTTTAGAATGGGAACTGCACAGCTGGGGATTCTTCTAAATTAGAGTTTTTATTCATGCTTAGAACTGTTTCATAAAGGCAGATATCCATATGTTCATTTTTATCTTTTGGTATTTTTTTTTACTCTAAGAATTAATACAGGTTCATTATGCCGCAGAGATCGAGGAAACATAAAGTTATAAAGAAAAACAAAATCAATTCATAATTTGCTAACAAAACAATACTAAAAATATTGTATCTTCTTTCTGGTCATTTTTTGAATTTTTTCAGGGATTAATTTGTGTTTACATTGCATATATACCCATCTTTTTAACCTACAACTCATATTTTGAAAACTTAGAATCTGCCTAAATAGATTTAATTCTGTATCCTGTTTAATGAAGTCACCATTTCATCACAACATTTTATAACAAAAACTTTGACATAATTTCTACTTTGTAGAGCTTTCCACTCTATAAATGTATCAATTTTTACTTAAACATTCCTCTAGTTTAATACATGTGTTCTTCTCTCTGTTTTTGTTGTTATAAATGATAATAACATAGACTTTCCTGGGAGTTACTGACATGGCTCAGTGGTTAATGAACCTGATTAATATCCATGAGGATGCAGATTTGATCCCTGCACAGACAAAAGAAAAAAAAAAAAAAAGACTTTCCCAAAAATGTTTTCATGCATTTGTTCCTATTATTATTATTTTTTCCTTTTTTTTTTGTTTTTGCCTTATCTAGGTCCACACCCGTGGCATATGGAGGTTCCCAGGCTAGGGGTCTAATAGGAGCTGTAGCTGCCAGCCTTCACCACAGCCAAAGCAACGCAGCATCCGAGCCACGTCTGTGACCTGCACCACAGCTCACTGCAATGCAGGATCCTTAAGCTGTTGAGCAAGGCCAGGGATCGAACCTGAAACTTCATGTTTCCTAGTCGGATTCGTTAACCACTGAGCCACGATGGGAACTCCTGTTTCTTTTACTCTTGAGGATAGATTTACTCAGAAGAAAATTACTTCAGGATAGACTTTTTAATGTTCCTGGAATTCCTGCTTTGGCTCAGCAGGTTAAGAACATGACATTGTCTCTGTGAAGATGCAGGTTCAATCCCTGGCCTGACTCAATAAGTTAACTATCTGGCACTGTCATTGGCTTTGGGGTAGGCTGCAGATTAGGCTTGGATCTGGGGTTGCCATGGCTGTGTCTCCAGCTCCAGCTCTGATTTGACCCCTAGCCTGGGAACATTTATATGCCGTAGGTTTAGCCATAGATAAATAACAACATTCCTGGAATATAATTTTTTTCTAGAAAAATTACCTACAGCGTACTAAGGTAATTTCATTTTAAACTTTCATTTAGTGATAAAATTGTAGAGACAGTACCTCATAGACAAAACCAACTTGTGCTCTCATTTTGCATTAGTTTTCACCATTTATGAAGATAATGTTATTATTTTATAAATTGCATATGTTGAGACTGTGCTAAGTATTGAGAATTCATTGGTTAAAGCAATAAACTGATTCCTTCTCTCCCAAAGCTTAGAGTGTAGCGGAAGAAACTCTCATGAAGTGATTAAAAGTTATTATATTAAGAGCTATGAAGTATAGTTTATGCTATCACATGAGCAGCATAGCCAAATTTCAGTTACTCATGACTTCCAGAAGAAAGTACATCGAGTCTGAGAGCTGAGCAACTGTACAAAGAGAGAGTAGAAACCTGTATTGCAGAGGTGGAGAAACAGTATTACAAATCATAAACATTTGTAAATTACACATTACCAAGATTTAGCTACATGAGAATAAGATATAAGGAACTTAAAGTGATTTGGAAAGTTTACAGTGTAGAATATGAAGGTGGTGATACAATATGAATCTCAAGTAATTAGGAGGAGTTAAGTTATATAAAACAAAAAAAAACCTTAAAAACACTCTAAATAAAGGGGCTGATATTTCACTCTGACATTAGTGAAGATTCATTGAATTTACTGTTTTTTAAAGCAGGGAATACCATTCTTACTACATGCCTCCAGCTAGAGTTCAATGGAAATGTTGCTAGAGATCGGCAGTAATCTTGGTGAGATACCATGATTAACACCTAGACTTGGAGCTGAAAAATTAAAAAAAAAAATTTAGGTACTCTTAAGATATTTAACTTGGTGTGGGAGATGAGAGGGAGATAGAGGAGGAGGAATCAAATGTAACAAAAATTCAGTTTTGGGCACAATTTTTTGAATTGTCTTGTCTTTAGGATATCTAAGCTAGCATTTTAACTCAGCTATAAACTCAGCTGTTTCTCCACAAAATTCGTGGTTGAAGCCATAAGATGGGTTTTTAAGAGGTAATTAAGGTTATATGAGGTTACGAGTGTAGCGTCCTAATGAACATGCACTGAAGAAAGTCAATGAGACTACACAGTGAGAAGGTGGCTGTCTGCAGGTCAGAAAGAGAGTACTCACCAGAACCCAATGATACTGGTACCTAGGTCTTGTACTTCCAGCCTGCAGAACTATGAGAAAATAAATTTCTGTGTTTTAGCCACCTAGTCTATGGCATTTTGTTATTGCAGCCCAAGGTGACTAAAACAGATGCTATATATCAGAAGATATGGCTAAATGAACAAGCAGAGAAGAGGCACTGCAACAGACACTGAGGAATGCCAGCGTTATGAATAAGATTACTGGTTTCCTTTTGTCATTTTATTTTCCCTATTGTGGTCACAGCTTTTTTTCTCATACTGACGTATATCAGGTCTCCATATATTAAGAATATCAGCTCTAAATTCACTGTTTCAGTTGTGTTTTATCAATTGCAGTTGATTTTCCATGATGTTCAATTGATGCATATAGAGATGGGCCAATCAAATATATAGCATTGCCAGTCTCCAAATTGTGGTAGAATTTTCCCCATATTTTAATATCTCTATTTCATACTTAAAGTGATTCAGCTTTGGGTAAACTTACTTGTAAATGTAAAAGCTTTATAAGAGATGAATGTAGGGCTATTTTCTCATTGCACTAACAGAAAATCTCAGCAGTGGAACAGATGATGTGTGCTGCCTAGCAACACTCTTCCATACATACTCTGTGTTGCTTAGCAGCAAGCTTTCAATAAAGTGCTACCTTGAATTGGTATAATTCCTCTCTTCCTTGAGTAGAGAAATTTACTTCTACTTTGATCCAGACTCCTTAATAGCTATATTATGGAATCTGGACAGGGCAGGAAATTAATATTCTCAGTCCCTTTTGGCTCCTATGTCCAGAAGGCTGTCTCCCCAAACAAATTTTCTTGACCTACCAGAGGCCTGAAGGTGACTTAGTGAATAAAGAGAATAATCTACCTCAATAAAACTCTTATTTCATTGGTCTGAAGATACATCAGGATTATGGGAGCTGGAATATATATTTAAAACCAGGATCTAAAGAGAAAAAGAAAATTTACCATAAGTTTTAGTGATTCTATGTCTCCTATGCTACATCATATGTTTTTTTCAAACTCCAATTTGTTTAAATAATGAATTATTTAATAACAATTCACAATCTGGCAAGACTGGAAGAGCAAACCACGAACTGATTTCACTTCAGAGGTTTGTGCCTTATTGCTCTTGTGTCAAAATTTATTTGTTTATTGTAGGTTTTTGGCTGCATTTGTCCTGGAAATGTTACTAAAGAGACTGAGTGTTTAACATCTTGATGGGTATATTACCTTCTCAAAATCTAGCATTGGGGTTTTATTATGTCTGTTTAAATATAAACTTAGTAAAGAGAGTATAGGATCTTAGAGGGAAATGTTTCTCTCCCTCTCTCTCTCTCTCTTTTTTTTTTTTTTTTTTTTAGGGCTGCACCCACAGCATGTGGATGTTCCCAGGCTAAGGGTCCAATAGGAGCTACAGCTGCCGGCCTATACCACTGCCACAGCAACATAGGATCTGAGCTGCATCGGTGACCTGCACCACAGCCAACAACAGCACCAGAGCCTTAACCCACTGAGTGAGGCCAGGGATGGAACCCTCAACCTCATGATTCCTAGTTGGATTCATTTCTGCTGCACCGTGATGGGAACTCCAGGGGGAATGTTTTCTAAATGAGAAGTGGAACTCAAGATAAATGACTTGTAGATTGGAAGCTTCACTAAATTTATTATTTTTATTTCTCTTTAAGGCTTATCTCAAGTGGGAATATCGTAATTTCAAATTAACAGAGTGGACAAAAACCACAAAGTTTACTTCATAACTAAGAAAAACTGTTCAAAAAGAATATGTTGTACCTTTTTTAATGAAAGTTTTGTCCAGATATATGCCCAAGAGTGGGATTGCTGGATCATATGGTAGTTCTATATTTAGTTTATGGAGGTAACTTCCTACTGTTTTCCATATTGGTTTTACCAATTTACATTCCCAGCAATAGTGTAGGAGGGTTCCCTTTTCTCTACACCCTCTCCAACATCTGTTATTTGTGGACTTACTAATGACAGCTATTCTGACCAGTGTGAGTTTGTACCTTGTTGTAGTTTTCAATTTTTCTAATAATTAGTGATTTCAAGCATTTTTCATGTGCCTATTGTCCATCCATATGTCTTCTTTGGAGAAATGTCTATTAATGTCTTCTGCCCATTTTTTCAGTAGGGGTTGGTATTTTTGTTTTGTTTTGTTTTGTTTTGTTGCTGTTGAGTTTTATGAATTGTCTCTATATTTTGGAGATTAAGCCCTTGTCAGTTGCATATTTGCAACTATTTGCTCCAGTTCTGTAGGTTGTCTTTATTTAATGATTTCCTTCTCTGTGCAAAAGCTTGTAAGTTTGAATTGTACCCATTGGTTTATTTTTATTTTTGTTTCTATTGCCTTGGGAGACAGACCTAAAAAAATATTGATATCATAGGATGTTTTGCCTATGTTCTCTACTAGGAGTTTTACAGTGTCTTGTCTTATGTTTGAATCTTTAAGCCATTTAGAGTTTATTTTTGTGCATGGTGTGAGGGTGTGCTCTAGTTTCACTGATTTACATGAAGCTGTCCAGTTTTTCCAGTGCCACTTGCTGAAGGGACTCTCTTTTTCCCATTTTGTATTTTTGCCTCCTTTGTCAAAGATTAATTGACCATAGGTGTCTTGGTTTATTTCTGGGTTCTCTATTCTCTTCCATTGATCTGTATGCCAGTTTTTGTACCAGTACCACAATGTCTTCTTTACTGTGACTTTGTAATATTGTCTGAAGTCTGGGAGAATTACACCTCCTGCTCTTCTTTTCCCCCTCAGGATTGCTTTGGCAATTCTGGGTCTTTTATGGTTCCATAATTTTTTGGATGGTTCTAGTTTTGTAAAAAACCTCACAGTTTATTTGACTGAGATTGCATTAAATCTCTAGATACATGCACCGCTATATTCATTGCAGCACAATTCACAATAGCCAAGACATGGAAACAACCAAAGTGTCCATTAACAGATGAATGGATTAAGAAGATGTGGTACATATACATGACAGAATACTACTCAGACATTAAAAGAACAAATAATGCTATTTGCAGCAACATGTATGGAACTAGAGATTTTCATACTAAGTGAAGTAAATAAGAAAGAGAAAGACAAATACTCTATGATATCACTTATATCTGGAATTTAATATGTAGCACAAATTAACCTATCTACAGAAAAGAAAGAAACACATGCACATGGGGAACAGATCTGTGGTTGCCACGGGGAAGGAGGCGGGAGTGGGGTGGACTGGGAGTCTGGGGTTAGTAGATGCAAACTATTGCATTTAGAGTGGATAAGCAATGAAGTTCTATAGCACAGGAAAATATATATGATCTCTTGTGATGGATCATGATGGAAAATAATATGCAAAAAAGAATGCATATATGTATAACTGGGTCACTTTGCTATGCACCAGAAATTGACAGAACATTGTAAATCAACTACAACAAAAACTAAAAAACTAAATAAACAAAATATTCCAATTAGAAACAAGAATATGATACACTTAGAGCAGTAAATTTCATAGAGACTGAAAGCTGAATGGTGGTGGCCAGGGGTTGGCAAGAGTGGGGGATGGGGAGTTATTATTTAATGGGTACAGAGATTCAGTTTGGGAAGAAAAATTCTGGACATAGATGGTAGCAATGGTAACACAACATTGTATAAATGTGCTTATTGCCAACAAACTGTACTTTTAAAAATGGATAAAATTGTACATATCTTATTATGTAAACTTTGCTGCAATAAAAATATTTAAAAGAGTAAATAAAGGGTAAACTATCATTTATTATTAAACCAAATTAATGTATCAAGCTTATTACTTTTCCTAAAAAAGAACAGAAAATATATAGAATTATTTAATTGTATTATTGAGAATAACCTTATGAATTACAAATACTATTATATTAATTTCTTGATGAAGCAACAGAGACACACATAAATAAAATCACTTCCCTACATCACAAGGTGAAGAGCAGAGCCCAGAGTCTAAATACAGAATTTATATTCTTGAGCACTGTGACATACTGCTCTCATGGAGATAATTTTTTATACTGAGAGGTTACTATGTATGAGAAAATTTTAAAAATACTTTACATATATTACCTTATTCAGCAAAAAAACAAGCTAAGAACTAAAAACAATAACAACTGTTATGTGAATATATTAACCCATTAATCCTCACACAATTAATCCTTTTTATGTAATAGGATAATTACATAACACTGTGCAAGTTAACATATTACCTTCGCTTCTGATATACAGTAGAGCAGTAAATGTATACTTTTATCTATACTGTCTTCAGTTGTATAGTCTGAGTCATTTTTTACCAATATCCTTTTGATCACATTTTAATATCATTGTCAAAAATTCAGAAAAAGATATTATTTGAATTCTACAAATAATAATTTTTGGTAAATCTCTCTTTGTTCTTAGTTTTTCTTTTATCTTTCCTATTCTTCAAGATTTTGTTCTCATCCAATAATCCCTGGGTAGGTATTATCTATCTTGATAAATTTTATTGTAGATTTTATTTATATTATAACTGCCTAATTCATTTGTACATCTTTATGCATAAGAACAAATTATGTAGAGAATATTCTTTGAGTAGAAAATTTAAAAATCTTCTTACACTGTGTTATAGAAAATTTGTGCTACATTTAAAGTACAGAATTTAAAGGAGAACTGAAAGACTAAGTAAGTAACATCATTGCTCTTTTTCTACTTGTAAACTAGTAGGTTGTAAAGATAAGAGGCCTATGTAGGATGCAGCCAACTTTAAGTCAGGGTTAGCAAATATAACATGCCTTCACGAGCATACTAACAAGATGAATCATGATTTATGTGCCTACTTTAGACATGAGGGGGGAATGCCTTCATTTTAACATGCTTTCACTTGTGTCTTTCCCTTTATAGTTTGAAAGTAGAAATTATTAGGCCCATGTTCTTGTGTAACGTTCTCGAGAGAATGAAACTAAAGAGGAACTGAAATAGGGGCATATTAAGTACAGTCATTTCAGCAATATCTATATCTATATATATCATCTATCTATATCATCATCTATATCATAATCTATATATATATATACATTTAAAACAAAAAACCTCAGGAGTTACTGTCATGGCTCAGTGGAAATGAATCCAACTATCCTCCATGATGATGCAGGTTCGATCCCTGACCTTGCTTAGTGGGTTAAAGATCTGGTGCTGCTGTGACTGTGGTGTAGGTCACAGACATGACTCAGATCTGAAATTGCTGTGGCTGTGGCATACGCCTGCAGCTACGGCTCTGATTTGACCCCTAGTCTGGGAACCTCCACATGCCACAGATGCAGCTCTGAAAAGACAAAAGACAAAAAAGATTAAAAGAAAACCTCACATTCATCCAGTTCACTCTTCAAAAAATTACAAGACTTATAGGATGAAGAGATGTATAAGCTTATGCTTCAAAACTTTGTGACTGCAGCTGTAACCAAAACAACAGCAATGCTCATGTGCGCTTACAGGACTAAGCACTCCCTATAATCCCTAGAATTCTATGCAGCCCATCCTTTGAAGGAATTCTTCAGTCTACCCTACGCATCCTTTAAATTTTTGCTCTCCTCCTCAAGTCATCTGAATTGTTCACACAACCTTTTTTAAAGGCTTGAGTGATAGGCTTGGTTGGTTTATTTTCCCATATGAGGTTTAGAAATTTCAAGTCTTTTATCCAGAAAGGATAATTTGGTCTAAAAAGAGTTGAAATTCATCTCGGGCAGTCATCTTACCAAGTCACGTGTTCTCATCATCAATATCGTCCATCCAGCAGTTTGAAAGAATAGAAATATAAGTAAAACTAATACCAACCACCAGAAACTCAACGTATTATATTCATATTAGACTTCTATTTTAGCAAAAACAAAAAAGTTTCCAATACTATTGGTTGATAACCACTATCTTAGAATTCTTCAAATGAAAGTCAAGTGAGAGAAACTAAAAGAAAAGATTTTTGTTTTGGTTCAGCTCCAGACCTAACGCTTATCTAAATCTTGAGTGCAGGACTTAAAAGCATAGTTTGGTTGTTGTTTTCCTTTTTTACATGGCATAAAATATGGATATGGTTTGGTGAACATCAGTTTTCTATTTAGAATCCAAAGAGTAGTAAATATTTTGAGGAAAATGTAAGCACATTTATATAGAGCTTTTATAACATACTCTTAAATTTTAACACACGTATGGGCAACTTCTCTATGTTACCCTAGTTTCATTTGAGCATGGATTCATGCTGTTATGGTTTTATTATGTTGCATTATACCATATTATCTTTTTATATACATTTTTTCCTGTAAGTGATTTGAAAGTTTTTCAGTTTTGTGAACTGTCAGGGCACAAAGTAGAAAGGACTCAACATGTTTTAAAAATATCAGCTTTGAGATGACATGGTCATGTACATATGCTTGAAAATTTGGGAATTTCTAGGTTACTAATTTTCAGTCATATTTTGACTCTAATGCTACTTCTTTATAGAATTATTCCATGATCACCTACTCTGCTGCAGTTCTCTCCAACTGTCAATTGCACATCACATTAGCTTGCTTATCTACTTAAGAAAGTGATCGATAATTTACCATGATCTTATTATTTTTGTGTCTGTTTCTCCCACAATAATGTAAACTCCACATACAAGCAAGATCTTATTTCTGTTTGTGACCACAGTATCCTGATCTAGAAATGAATTTACCTATAAGGTTCATAGACATAAACTCTATGAATGAATAAGTGACTAAATGAATAATATCTCTGCCGTAACTTTTCTTATATTAATATTTATTAAAATTATACAGGCCAAAGGGGGGAAAAAAAGAACATAGCATTGACTATGCAACTTCATTTCTACTTGTGTTTCATTATTCAAATATGATTATCTGAGATAATATAAACATTTTTATACTGAAACTTGAAAAAAATCCCTCTTTTTTCTGATATAATGTCTCATATTTGAAACATTTAAAACAAAGAACTCTGAGAGCTGTGAAATCATAACATCCACTCAAGAAAATGTTGCCTTATTAAATCTTAAAATCGTCACATATCCTTACAAAATTCACCATCTGAGGAAATTATAAAGCTTTTGTTTTTATTTAGTTAAGTATGCTTATTTCAAAAGCATGTGAAATGAAATGCCAAAACAGAATTATGGCACTTTGATATATCATACCAATTTTAACCATGTGATTAATTATTTCTTATACAAACATTCTTAAAAAACAAATTTTGCAAGTCTGATTTACTTATGAGTTTTTGAAACAGGGTAAATTGATATATTACTCATTTTTCTATGTATACACAGAAACTACAATTAAATGTGGCATTCTTAAATCCAGTTGTCAAGCCTTATCCATGAGTGGGCCTTCTGAAGAGTCAGAGCAAGCAGTGGAATATGTCATATGAATTGAAAGTACTGGGAAATTATTTTTACTTAAAGTAAAATATCTTCCTCATTATCTTCCTCTGTACATGAAATTTCACGTTTAGAAATATCTCGGGATTTTAACTTTTAGTTTTCATGAACACTTGGAAGTTTGACTCTTTTACAAATACTTGTTGAGATTTAAGATTCAAAGAGAGCATCCCATCTCATATCCACCTAAAGAACTCTTTTCCAATTTCTGGGATGTCTTTGCTGATGAAAGTTAGGTGTGATATATAAAGAAGAGGAGTAGGTCACCCTGCAGCTGGCCAGATCATACTGGCGATAGAGGCAAGTCCCTTACATTATAATCAGACAGCACTCATGTGCCCCCAGGAGATTAATTGACCAAAATCCAGGACAGGAGAAACATGGTGAGGAGGAATAGAATCCAAACTATAAACTCTTATAATTTTATATTTAAGACACTATTCTCAAAACTACAATGAGGTACCATCTCACACTGGTCAGAAAAGTTATCACTAACACATCTACCAAAAAACTAATGCTGGAGAGGGTGTGGAGAAAAGGGAGTCCTCTTACACTAGTTGTGGGAATGTAAATTGGTACTACCACTGTGGAAAAGAGTATAGAGGTTCCTCAGAAAACTAAGTAAAGAACTACCATATGATCCAGCAAAACCACTCCTAGGCATATATCAATATAAAACTATAAATCAAAAAGATATATACACGCCTATATTCATTGCATAGCCAGAACATGGAAACAAACTAAGTGTCCATCCACAGATGAATGGCTTAAGAAGATATGGTACATATACATAATGGAATACTACTCAGCCATAAAAAAGTACAAATAATGCTTTTTGCAGCAACATGGCTGGAACTAAAGAATCTCATAATAAGTGAAATAAGTCAGAAAGAGTAAGACAAATACCAAATTATATCAGTTATATGTGGAATATAAAATACAATACAGATTAACCTATCGACAGAACAGAAACAGACTTGTGGTTTCTAAGGGGCAGGGGAAGGGAGTGGGGTGGACTGGGAGTTTGCGGTTAGAAGATGCAAGCTATTACATTTAAAATGGATAAGCAAAGAGGTCTTGCTATATAATATAAGGAACTACATCCAATCACTAGAACAGTGTAGAAGATAATATGAGAAAAAGAATGTGTATATATGCATGACTTGGTCACTCTACTGTGCAGCAAAAATTGACAGAACACATTGTTAACCAACTACAATTAAAAAATTTTAAAAGACAGTATTCAGCCTTTCATCTGAAGTCTAGTCTACCATCCTACCAAGGAACTGATGATACAAGAGATCTATATTGATATAAGAAACACAGATATTTCTAGATGAGGAATTACACCCACATTTTCTGACAACTGCCTTTTTTTGACTATGTACACTTTTTTCCTATCCTAGAATCATAAAGTGGAAAAAAATGCAGGGTTTAATTATTCTTTTCTGCAGACATGTGCTCCTATGATATGGTTTAACATAACTTGTTTTGATTAGATTGCCCATTAGAATGAAGTTGTATATTTAATTTGTAAGCAGTTACAAAGGAAACAAATAAAATCTCATTCAAATACTTAAACGTTGTTTGTCCTAACCCTCAGTTTTGAGTAATAAAGAGAAAAAAAATCAATTACCAATATTTCCCATTTATTTTCCTCTTTTATTTTATACTTAGCTATTAATACTCTTTGACAGATACGTTTTGCCTATATATTGTATTTATTTTCATACCATGTACCATTTGCCAGAATTAAGCTTTATGAGGACGCAGATATTTAATGATTTTATTCATTGCTATGTTCCAATGTCCCCAATAATTTGAGATATATACAGTATTCACTAGTTTATGAATGAATGGATGAGATTTGAGACAAAAGAACCACAATCTTCATTAAACTGAAACATTAACAGTAGCACACTCAACACTAATACATATTATTTCTAATGCTAGATATAATAAGCACACAGGACAAATGCAGATGTTTTAAACAGACAGTGACAAATGAATCAAGGAGAATTCAGAATACACAGTACTATTACAGAAGAGCAAATTTCATCTTTTAGTAGCCTGGTACTTTATAGTCCAGATGTTCTTCTTAAGTGAATACTATTTTGCAACTTCTACAGTTGAATTGCAAGTGACTGCAAGGTTTATGGGATTTATTTCTCCATTTCCTCTTTTCTTTTCCAAATTTCCTAATGAATAAAAGATAAAATATAAAGAAACCATTGTCAGTCAATCTTCATGTATTATTCAATGCTTTTCTCTGTGTATGTAGTACCTAGATGTTCTTTAATTAGCTTCTTTGGGCAGAAAAATTCTGGTTTATAATGTTAAACAAAATAAGATCCACAGAACAATTAAAGGTAAATGTAGTGTTTTATTGTTCGTTGAAAGATGAAAATTGTTTGATATTATTGTCATTTGTATAGTGTATGGTATTTAACTGGAAGATGAAAATTTGTCAGTAACCAATTTTGACACAAATAATTAAAAATTTTTTCATCTGTATTTCTGAAAAAAATGAGAATATTTAAAAATTTGTTGATTGTTTGATATACTGTGTGATCACTGAGATCACAATCAATGTTTTTAATCTACCTATAATTAACAGTTTCACACTCTATTATAGGGGTGTATGACCATAGTGTTCATTTTCAAAACTTGCTAGAGAGAGAGAGCAATCTCAGAAAAATTGTTCACCACTGTTTGTTTTTATTTTGGTTCACTGCTTAGTATCTTAGCTTGTCTTTAATCAACAGAAAGCTTGTCTAATTCATTGCCTCTATGCGATTTAAGGTTTTCATGGCATATGAGGTATGTGATTTAAAACATAATTTTATTGAACATGTGTTAACATAATCTTCCAAGTTAAAAAAAAAAAAAGTTGAGGCAGTTCAATCTAAAATATAAATTAGCTCTTTATGATGAGCTAGATACTTAAGACTAAAATTCTACTTACAAAAAGCCCTGTAATCTCTAAGATGTTTATCTCTTATGGTACATAATCATGATAGTAAAACTAGAAAAAAACAAAAATACTCCAGACTATGAAAGAAATTGTTATAGGCAGGCTCTAGCCTAGACAAATCTATGCAGTATAAAGACATAAAACTCAAGTAGTTGCAGCAGAAAAAAAAAAGAAATATAAGGTTATTACTTGAGGTCATTTTTTGTAGGGGTGAATGACTCCTATAACTAAAAAAGCCTGTCACTATATAATCAATTTTATATTAAACTTTTCTTATCGTTAATTTTTAAAATCATGTTCACATTTTCTCTTTTAGGTTAGCTTGTAAGCTCATAATTTAAATTTTTTTCTGTTAGGGAATTCAATAGAGAAATCAAAGTATTTTGGCTTTACTTAATAAATAATAATATCAATAAGGTAAATAATGGAAAATTATTTTCCTCTCTTTCTCCTGCCTCTCTTCCTGCCTCATTCCCTCTCCCCTCTTTTCCCTCAAACATCCAAACAACAGTTATTACACAATTATATACCAAAATTCAGCTTTGCTATTAATGCTATAAATACTCGTGAGAAAAAAAATCTCTGACTTCAAAAACCTTATGGGGAGAACCTGGAAATGTGCAAATAAAATGATATATCATATTTATGAATGATAAAGTCATGCATGTTTTAGAATTTTGATTATTAATGAATTTATTGAATTACTGTAGAATTTTAAAATGTACTATTCAGCCAGAAATAATGGTTTCTAAACCAAGCATCAACTACCTGATTTATGGTGGCATGCTCTTTATTCTTTACTATAGGCTCTGTGAAGGGAAGGGCTGGTCTGTCAGGTCACTGATTATTTGTAGCACATAGCACAAAGCCTGGTGCACAGAAGCTATTTCATAACCATAGCTTTTACAAATAAATGGTTTCCAAAGTCTAAAAGTCCTTTTAGGACTTTGCAGAAAAGCAGGTAAAACATATTTTTAAGCTTGTTTTAGATTTTGCCTCAATCAGCTTTAACTGTGAAGTGTGTATTATGTGTGTGTATACATATATATATATACTCCAAAGTAGATTGTGTGTATATATATATATATATATATATATATATATGTATAATTCCAAAGGATATTAAGTTTCTTGATAAATTCTCCAGTAAAACCTCAAAATTGGCTTATGTGGCATTTACCACATTACTACATCTGCTAATTTCTATCTTTATTATTTTGCCTTCTTTTTGTTCTCAAGACTGTAAGGTCTCTAAAGACAGAATATATCTATTTATTTCAGATAGAATATATCTATTTACTTTGCCTCTGCTAAATATTCCTAGAAGCACTATTAGTAACTCAGAAAATATTAGCTAATCATTTAAATTAATTAGATTATTACTGTGCTTCTATTCACTATAGGCTAAAATAGCCTTAGGTAATTTTAGCATGTTTTTGGTAATATTGCTACAGTATGTTAGAAGTATAAAATTATAGATTTCATATGATGTTTCCTTCCCTTCTCAGAATTTAAAACTCATAAACTTCACAAATCTTCAATTAAGTTAGCACTACTAATTAAAATTTTGCCTCAGATTATCATCTCTCATATATTTCCTTAAATTAAATTTACATTTAAAAAGTTATTATTTGCTATTAAAATAGGATACACTTACTTTACTTAGGCAAGACATCATATAGTTAAAGACATAACCCTTAATTAGTTTTCAGTAAAGCTTTAAACTCATTGTCCTTTTTGACTAGAGTTATATTGCCTTTCAACAGCTAAAAATATGAAGAGCAAGGTAACCTTTGAGAAAAGAGAAAAGAAATGTCATCTTTATTGCCAATAGGGCACAAAAACATGACAGATTTTTTATTGGTAATATTCAGGAAACTAATGACAAAGGTGTCCTGTCAGGGAATGATAATTGTTGAATATCTATGAGTGTGTTGGAATTTCACCGTTCCTGTGCAAAGTTGAGAGGTGAGAGAGGTGTACTTCTTTTCCTTCTTAGCTTCTCATTCAAAATTTTCTCTTAGAACATCTCCTTACATGAGTGCCCACTTCACTCCTGACTTCCTGTCACTGTACACAGCTTCTCACTACAGCACCTCATGTAATTGTTGTCTCCTCTGACCTACGATTCAGTGTATTTATTCCAAGTCCCCTATCCTGTCTCCATATTCTAGGTTATTTTCACAGTTACTTTTTCCCACTAAACAAAGTGGTCTAATAAACTAAGTCACACAAAGCTAGCAATGTGTTTTGTTATCCTTTATGTTTGTATATTTATTTTAAAAAAATGTATGTGGAAGTGACACCATCTCATCTCAAATTAGTTTAGCAATGATCAGGCAAAAAATAGGGATATTTTTGTACTGGGATTTAAGGCCTATTAGGTAGACCAGAAATCTTGTTAACTTTCAAATTCTGAATCCTAGTTGCCTATACTATTTTTATCCCTTCTTTGATCTGTGGAAAAAATATCATTTAGTAATTGTACTTATCAATCCTTTTGATCATAGGATATAGACTTTAATTTTCAAAAAGGCATCTTCTGCAGTAGTCTTAGGAATAAAAAGGAATGATGATTGTGTTTAAAATGATTAACCTAAGTCAAGTTATATTTATCGTCAGTACTGCAATGATGGTGCCAAGCTTATCAGAACGTTGCTGGGATGATGTGAAGATGCCATTGCACTATATGTAAGACACTTTAGAAGGATATGTAGGAATCCTTTCTTAGTACGGAGAAACTATCATTGCCATTAACAACAAACACTACCAAGGAATTGTAATAGTGTCAGTTTCTGAAAGAAAGCTACAACTGCCCCCTGCCACTGGCAGAAGTACCGAGAAAATTATCCGTAGTTTATAAATCTTTTTGCAGGCAACAGAGAAGGAAAAAAATGACAAGAATCAATCAGTTGCCCAAGGAAATACAATAATCAGAAACCAATCAGCAAGTTAACTGCTTTGAGGCGGTGAGTGGCTTTCTAATGGCTGATAGGTAATGATACATAGTCAGAAAAACAGGCTTATAGGTAAGTAACCTTCATTTTCCAAAGGCAATGCTTGCCATCTATTATACTGTCATGATTCCATAGCTGGAGGCTTAGAGAGCTCTTAACTTGTAAATAGATTTTGGATAATGGTTAACTCCAAATGACTTCGTTCTTGAGGCAGATTACAGATAGCAATTTTTTTAAGGCAGGTTTGATGGCAAGACTAGGTAGTTGCCTTGTAATTTTCCACTGTTATAACATTTTGACCCTTAGAGAAATATCGAGGTATTGTTGCTTGACCTTTTTTTTTTTTTTAAGTGCCAGATTTCTGCTGTTGTTATTAGAGTAACAGCATCTTCTCAAATGTCAAAAGTTTACATGATCCATCTAAATGATTTTCAACATTAACTTTCAGGGACAGTTTTAAAGCAAGATTATACATAAACTGGCATGGCCACTGGAGTGGCATAAAAGGGAGCCTATCTCTTAGGTTGCACTATTTTAACAGAAACTCAAATTCTTAATCCAAAAATACTCTAATGACAATTTTAAGCATTGGCACATGTTTGAATAGATGAGATTATTTGGGGACATATTTCTTACAGTATTCTCTTCCTTTTTCCTATAAATATAAATAAATGTATTTAATCAGTATTTCTGCAAAATTATATATATGGTCTTGTGCTCCAAGAAGTTTAAGAAACACTGCTTAATATATATACCACAGTGTCCCCAATGTATATAAAATTATCTAGAGTTTACAAAATATATTTTTGTTTGACCCAGGTTTACCAAACATGTATGACAGTGGCATTTTCTTAATTTAAATTTGTATAACATCCTATGAAATTCCATAAGAATACTGATCTCTAAAGAAGGGCATTGACACGTCTTTGAGTTACTTAGGCTAATATATTTTTCTAAGGAATGAAGGCACATAAGGTATACTAAGATTTTTTAAACAAACAATATTACTGGTAAAGTTAGTCATGCTGCCATATAATAAATTATTTAAGGTGTTTACAATGATTACTAAAATATTTATATCCTCTCCACAAATATTTTGCATACATACAGCTCATGGAAAGCACACATGATGATCATATGACAGTCTTTCTTCACCAGGAATATTACAGCAATGTGAGTCACAGGAGAGAAGAAAGGGGATTATAGATTCATTCGTCATGTTCTCAAATGTTCACAGCTGAGAGAGAACATTGGAATGAAGAGGGGTAAGGATGTCTCAGTCCAGATAGAGGCTCCCATGTCTGCTGATCTAATGCGTAGCAGAGATGGTAGATGAAGATGCAAGAAGAGGCAATGGTCAGAACGAGAAATGCCTCACATGGAAAACCAGAGACTTAGAACATGACATAAAATCTGTGAAGAGGAAGATTTTATGTAAAAGGAATAACTGAGGAAAAATAAAAATGCTCATAGCCTGCCTTTTTCTCCTGCAAATTAAAAGAGCTTTGTTGAGTAGCACATATTCTTATAACTCAGATGATCTATTTTATTGAATAGAAGGATGTTACTGAGAAATTGGCACTGCTATTTAATAGTGAAAACTATTAATATCTAGAAGTATTTTAGAATGAACAACACAGAAGCAGCATTATCCTTCATTCTTCTCATTTGTGGTTTGCTTTAGAATCTGCCTGGCAGGTTCATACATATGATCATCTCATGGCATGCTCACTTACAGAGATAGCTATAGAAGTATAGTCTTCAGGTTACTTTCTCAGTCTTACACTGAGGAAGAGCTTTAGATACAAACTGATTCCTTTCCTTTAAATTTTGTTAATCAATTATTAATTTTGCTTTTTAGGCTGCACTTGCAACATATGGAAGCTCCCAGGTTAGGGGTCAAATCAGAGCTGCAGTTGCCAGCCTCTATGCTAACACCAGATCAGAGTCACATCTTCAGTCTACACTGCAGCTCTCAGGAATGCCGGCTCCTTAACCCATCAAGAGAGGAGAGGGATCAAATTGGTATCTTCGTGGATACTAGTCAGGTTCATAATCCACTGAGCCACAAGAGGATATCCACTGACTCCTTTCAATGGAGCATTTGTTGAGCACCCAGTGAGTGTTGGACACTATGCTTGGCATAGAGATTAGAGCAATAAATAAAACAGACCTCCATCAGCCTTTCCCATACCAGTTTATTTTATCTTATAAATGGAGGCTCTCCATCTTCTTGGCTAGTCTACCTGAAGCATTGTTACCACCTGTGATCTCTTGGAAGGCCCCAAATCTAGGGCATTCCTGCTTTCTCTCCAAATTGTAGACCCAAGTCCCAGTGGGAGCACAATGCTGCAAAATTCACAGACTGAGAATTTCTATGCATTCCTTTGGCAAAACTCCTCATTCTCATGCTTGAGGTTGTGCTGGTTGCACCATAACTCAGTTTGCATTTAGTGCTTCTCCTTTGCAAAAGTTGAATGCTGCACTTAGAATTCGATTGCAAAGCTGAGAGGTTTATACACCAGTTGTGGACTCTGGGTTTTTCATGTCTGTGCTGCTGGAGAGCTGCAGAACAATCTGTACCAGGAGTGTCTTATAACTTATAAACATGAGTGAAGCTTATTTAGTGCAAATATGCCTTACTACTTAGTGTAAGAAAAAAAAAATCCTAAAGAAACAAAACTAGACAGCAATTGGAAGGAACTAGACAATAAATTGAAAAGCAAAAAGCTTATTGTTGCAGAAAGCAAAATAAGAAATAAGAGTCTAGCCAAAAGAGAGAAAATAAATGAGAGGGTTGATTAGGAAAATAGAGAATAAAATCAAAAATTTTGAATGGCTAAGTGAAATTAAAACAGAAGAATCTAGCATAACATCTGTACTTCTGAGTTGTGCACTGTAATACCTCTTTAAGGAAGGAAGAATGGAAAATGTGTCTTACCTAGTTTTTAAAAGTTGAGTCTGTGTATATCTATTCACACATACAAAGTTTGCCATTTCCTTGCGAACTTCATCTTCTCTCTCTCACTCAGATTCCTAGGAAATTCCATTTATTCTATGCATACATATATACATATATGTATATATATGGTGTACTTATTATCCTGGCTCTTCCTTCTAAGATTCATGCTATTATATCCAACTGCCTATTGGCATCTCCAACTCTGTTTCCCATTGATGAATTGATTCAATATGTCCTAATTTGTGTTCATACTCTTTTCATCCTAAATTGTGCCTCCCTGTTGTATAGCACATATAAACTATATAAGCTAGGTTGACTGCTTTCAGTTCTCTAAATCTATTTACTTATCTATAGAAGAGAAATAACAGTACCTATACTAGATTATTTCTAAGAAGAATAAGTGAGACAAAAGCATGAGCATTATGCCCTCGTGCTAGTGAAAGCTAAATAATGGAAGATGACAATTTGTTTATTCATTTAATCATTAATTATTAAACAAATATTTATTGAGTAGTATTATGTGCATGTATTATTCTAGATACTAAAGGTGGAGCATTACACTAAACAAGGCCTCAGGTCTTCTATAGCTTCTTTCCAACTGGGGGAAAGCAAATAATAAAACATAAACCTATGGAAGGTTAATGGTATAAGAGCTATAAAGATAAATAACACGAGCTCTATGAGTCTAGATTGATAGGATGTTCTTCCCAAAAAAGAAATCACTGAAGGCCATTCTGAAGAAGTGACATTTGAGTGAAGATATGCTAAAGTGAGGCAAAATGAAATGAAGAGCTTTCAAGGCAAAGACTAAGGAATTGAAAGAGCAGGAAAACCCTTGATGTATTTAAGGATTAGAAAGAAGCCAATATAGTTGTTTTTGAGTGGGCAAAGGATAAAATCCCCAGGAAATAAGGTCAGAGAGACAGCTACAGGCTAGTCTGGTGTTTATTGTAAACCAGGAATGCCATTTGTTCTAGAAATACCAGAGGGAGTAACAAAATAAATCTTTTAGAAAAAAAAAAGAAAACTGTTATAATAAATAGAAACAATAACAACAAACATTATGTAAAGAAAACAATAATGAAAATATTTCAAATAAGCTGGAGTGATATTTTGATCAGATTAAGTTTAAATTTAAGGTGATATTATTGTTTAGTAGTTTCTCAGGTATGTAGTACCAAATCAAATTTTATTTTTTTCTCTTTATAATTTGTCACTTCTTTTATATGCTTTCTTTGTGCAGCTTACTTAGTCTGGGAGGATTTTTTTTTTTTAATTACCAAAACTATTCTCTTTTTTTTTTTGCTTTTTAGGGCTGTGACTGCAGTACGTAGAGGTTTCTAGGCTAGGGGTCGAATCAGAGCTGTAGCTGCCAGCCTATGCCACAGCCACAACAATGGAGGATATGAGTTGCATCTGCCACCTACATCACAGCTCATGGCAATGCCAGATCCTTAACCCACTGAGCAAGGCCAGGGATCAGACCTGCATCCTCATGGATCCTAGTCAGATTTGTTAACCGCTGACCATGGCAGGAACACCACCAAAACTATTCTTAATAAGTGGTAAAAATTGTGCACTTAACCTATTTTAAGTTTTCCTTTTAAGTGAATTTGGCTTACGTAAATATGAAATACAAAATTACATTCCAAGTTGAATATAACATAGGGAATTTTACCATTATAGCAAAATGTTATATTAAATTTTAACATATCTACTTGAATCCAAGATTTTACACTTCCCATGAAGCATTTTTTCATAAGAAAACACATACTAGCTGACCCTCAAACCAACAAAAATATATTTTCATAATTTAAATTTGTATTTTGGGATGGTGATGATACAAAAATAGTAATATTTACACAATACTCCTGTTCAGGATTTTAAACACAGACATTTCATATTAATTTTAATTGACTACAACATAGCTACACCTTAAGAAATTTTAAAGAATTGATAACTTTTAAGAAATGTCATCCTTGTGTTTATTTTCTCTGTAGAATTAAATACTCATCTTGAAAGCTTGATTTTATTAGTACTCAATAGATTTGCAGGAGTGATCCCATAAGACTTAAACACTCTACTTGGAAGGAGAAACAAAGATCTCTAATAATAATTTATCTGGGGGCTGAATTTAATAATATGCAAGGCCAGAAGGGTCTTGAGTCTCTAGTCAGATTTGTTTGAGTAGCATTCGGTGATACCCCTCAACTCTGAAGTTTGAGATGGTTATCTAGAACAAGATGGGCCATTTCTGCTATGGCACAGAAGGTTAAGAATCTGACTTCAGTGGCTCAGGTTACTGCAGAGACATGGGTTTGATCCCACGTCTGGTGCAGTGGGTTAAAGGATTTGATGTTACAGTAGCTGCAGCATAGGTTGCAGTTAAGGCTTGGATTTGATCCCTGGCCCAGGAACTTGCATATTCCACAGGTGCAACAATTTTCAAAAAAGGAGAACAAAGTGGAAATACCTTCCAATTAGGTTAAGATTTGAAAAGTCATTTACCGATTTCTTATAGAAGGGAACTTAAGACCCACATTGCTCATTATTGTT
This sequence comes from Catagonus wagneri, assembly GCA_004024745.2. Lineage (NCBI taxonomy): Eukaryota > Metazoa > Chordata > Mammalia > Artiodactyla > Tayassuidae > Catagonus > Catagonus wagneri. The sequence goes on from PVHT021183727.1 coordinate 3,417,425, forward strand.
GCAGTGTCACCTCATTGTAGAAAGCAGGCAACTAGGCTGATTTCTTTAAAAGGTCTGAAATGTTGATTCTTGAGTTGGCTTAGGGTCATACAAGAATCAGGCCCATGTAGGCATGTGCAAGACTGAATAAATTTACTTTATCATTACTTACACTAATTTAGCACCTCTCTATATAATCTAGGGAATAAAAACCCCAAGTATATATTTTCATATGATCCATTAACTGTTGCCTGATTAAGCATAAAAGCCTTTATACAGTGCTGCTTTTATTCCATGTTTTGACAACCAATAATTTGTTGCAATTACTCTATACCTTTTAATCTATTGACACCTAAATATCTTTACACATACTGTTTTCTTTGTCTTTTAATCACTGTTTTAATAAATATGGATTAATGACATGTATTCAATATATATTTATTATACATTAATTATGTGATAATAAGTAGGTATACAATGATAAACTAAAAGTTATCACAATATTTATTAATTCAATAAGTATTTATGCTTAGTATAAAATTTATAGTAGGTATTGTTCTAGGAAGTAAGGATACTTCCTTCACACAGCTGGCCTTGGAAGCCTAAATCTGCTTTACTTTGCCCTGTCATTTCTCTACAAATGTATTGTTCTTTGTTGATGATAAATAAGCCAGAGTTCTAAGCCATCATTTTGAGTTACTTTTCATTGAGTTTTCTCCCAGGTGATGTGCACTGCATGTGTTAACAAATTGTTTTTCTCTTTTGACTCTATATTTCATGAAAAAGCCCCAAATGAAAACTTATGATGGCCTCACTCACAATGTTTACATTCAAGTGGAATGTACCAAAAGTGAACAAGTAAATAAATAAGATTTAGTACTATGAACAGTATCAAAGCAGAACTGCAATGGGCAAAGTTAATCAGGCAAGAAAGAAAATTTCCAAGACTGTTACAATAGGAGAGTACAAAACTAATCCAATCTCAACTCTGCTGAAACAAAAACCAGGAGAATTTTTAAGGGTTGTGATAAACTAGTGGAAAATTATTAGAAAATGTTTTGAGAGGCGGCTGAATAGAGGGATATGTGAAGTATATTATGTTATTTCCTGTTTGAAGGTATTGTTCTCCATGATTATGCCATCTGCATTTGCCAAATGGCTGCCATGAAAGTTAGGCTTTATTCTTCCCATAGAGACTGGGAAATAGGGGCATTTTCTATCTTGATGATTACATTTCAAAAGAATGTCTCACAAATCTGTGAGAAAGGCATTCTTGTCAAAAGGCATTTTAGAAAGGTTTACACATATCTCAAAGGGGCAGAAGAAATAATTCACAAATAGTTGACCATTGAACAACATGGATTTGAACTGCACAATCCACTTATACGCAGACTGTTTTCTCTAGTAAATACTAATATTATTACACAATCTGTGATTGATCGAATCCAGGAATTCAGAATCATCCTTCCTTCTGATAAGAAAGGCTGACTCTAAGTCATGTGTGAATTCCTCACTGTGAAGTTCGGGCACCCCTAACCCTTGCATTGTTCGTGGGTCAATTTTATATCTTTTCTAAAGAAAATACTCCTGGAAAAGAGAGGGCAGGGGCCTACAATGAGGAAGAAGCCTACATAAAGTTTAGTCAAACTGAGTGAAATGTGAAGGCCATTCTGGTAAATAGAAAGCAAGCAGGAGAGAATAATGGGGAACAGCTAGTTTAGAAAGCATTTTAAGGAGATGACAGAGGAAGTGATATGTGAGCAGTGAAAAAGGGGTGAAACTTTCCGGAGGCCAAATTTTCTAGGCAGGGAGAAAAGGAAATACGCCTCCCCCCAAATGTTCCCATTTTCATTTCTACTGTCAACAGAGTCTTAAAACAAGTCTTAAAACAAAGTTAAATAGTTTCTCTAGTCTTCTCTTTTATATCCTGGGACTAAAGGACAGCCTTGATCACAAGTTCTTGACTTCTGGTATCCAGCATTTCAGCTGCTATAAGAATGGCTCCATAATGAAATGTAGCAAAATGGGAGGGTGCTGGAGAGGAAAGGTCAAAGGACCACATATATTTCAAGGTCAAAGGACCACATATATTTCTCACAGCAAATAAATTTTCTCACATGTTTCATCCACTGTTGCCTTACACAACACACATTGTGTGTTTAACCACTGTTACTGATTACTTACTGTTTAATATACAGTCTCTTTAACTTGGATTTGGCACAATTATCTGTGCAAAAATATTAGAATGAGTTTCTACCTTGCCATACACACTTGTTGCTTTTATACATTTCTAATGACTAATCACTATATTTGTAATTGAAATTGTTTCCATAGTTACCTCTTTATAGTAGGCTAAAGGCTCCATATTAGAACAGGTCTCACCCTGCCTGAATTTAAAATTAAAATGAATTTTAGAACTTTTGAGACAATATAGTATCATTGCTATTATAGTCATCCTTTTCAAGCAATGCTAACGTAGTGCTGCCAAGTGCAGGTCTTCTAGGCCTTTCTTTAATGAGTAGATAAGCTTTACTCATTCTTTATTTGCACATTAATAAGAATGAGGTACTTAAATATTCTCTAAAGTATGTTAAATATTTCCCGTGGAATTTTTTCTCCATATTATGAAAATTGTTTCTTTTTGATATAAAATAGAGGGAGGGACAGAGTAAAGTCTAGTTACAGAAGTCCAGTTCATTAAGTTTCATTATTACTCCCTTCCCTCATATACACATTCAGAGTGAAGTGAATTTTCAGAAAATGGCTTTCATATTAGCTGGAATCATAAAGCTGAATAAAGTTTTATAAATAGTTTAAATAAGAATGAAAAATTTTCACTGGGAGTAATTGTACAAATTGAGTTTATACAACAGTGTTTTAGAATTATTGTTCCATTCAGATAGTGGTAATGTTAGGGAAAAAAGTTACATCTTCCACTTACAGTTCTATATTATTTATTATAACAAATATACACATTTATATTTTGTTGACTTAAAAAATACGTACAACATAAAAGTTGAGAGTTGTTTTATTTGGGGCAAAATGAGGACTCTAGCTCTGGGGACAACATTTCAGATATCTCTGACGTATCACTACAAAGAGGTAGCAGGGAAGGTCTGAATATATGTGGTTTTGGTGAAGGGACAGTAAATGCAATGAAGCACCTATTTTTACAGAATGTTGCTGCTAGTTTCTGGAAGGTTACTGCTCATCATGAGGAAGAGACATCACCATGAAGGATTTTAGTGCTTTTCTAGATATGAGGAGATGCAAGAATTAGGCTCATAAAATCTCCTGAAAATATCTAACTTTCTGAAGACCTGTTATTCCAGTTGTCCCAGAACATTAAAAATCTTAGATCTTATTTCCACCTTGAACTCCTTTCAGGGGGTGTTGAGGGTCAGCACCTGCAGTGGCTCATGATTCAATCAGTGTTGAGGCAGATGGCAAGTGCCAATTTCCAGTACATAATTCAATAAGAAAAATTTTAAAATTTAGGTAAAAACCCTCATCTTATTGAAAAGATAGTATGACCAGCAACCAGTAAGTCCTTAATTGTTCTCAAAATACTCACTTTTTAAAAAACAAATGACTCATGGAAATATTATGGTAGAACATACAAAAATTCATGAAACTTTTCAGGATTGAGTAAATTGTTCACTTCAAAATATTACTGCCAATACTTGAACAGGAAAAAAAAATCTGACATTACAAAATTCCTTGTTTAAAAAATATTTTTAATTATACTATAATTTAAATTCATAGGAATTGCTTCCCATGAAATGGAATTTGCTCTTCACTAAAAATAAAGAGCTATAAAATAGATTAACATATGAAAAAAATTATTAAATTACAGAGAATGATTTTTACATTTTAGTAATTCCTTAATTTTAGTTGACATTTTCTAAAAAATTAATGCATTGACAATTTATTAGAAACAATAGTGTTCATTTAAATATAATGTATTCTCAAATTAGTTCTTTTGTTATGTAAATACTTGTTGATGCTGTCACTAGGCAGTTTTCTTTACCTGAGGATTTGCCTGTTCCTACACTGTCAAGGATAAGAATCCCCAATTGTTATGCATTATCACCAATGTAGGGTACAAAATAAAGGACTGTGTAGCAAGGGGGAAGCGGTCAATATCTCATTAGTCTGCTGAACAAGATTTACACTGCAACACATCCTCAAGCTTCAGTCTATAAATTATGTAGAACCTTTACCCCCAACTCAGGGACATATTTGAGGCTGCTATTGAAAGGGTGGGCAAAAAAAAAATTATTTCATGCACTGAATTTAAGTAGAGGCCCAGGTTCTAAAAAAGGAAGTTTTAGCTTAGACATTTTAAAGGTATGTGGATAGATATATATGATTTTCATAAAATTATATTTTGTGATGGTGTATATGTAATATGTGTGTAAGTCTCTTTAAAATACATAATAAACAAAAGACAGGTGATTATTTGGGATTAGCACTTATTTTAATTAAAACAAAGGAACCAATCATCATTTCTAAATACCTTGTATTGTACCCAGGCCTTAAGTGTTGGTGTATTCTTTAGCATCCTGGACTTTTTTCCCTCCAGAGGGTTTTAAAAACAAAAATATAGCATAAAGCCCTTTCTATTAAAACAACAAAGGTATCTTAAAGAGGCAGAACTGTAGTTTTCCAGAATAAGACCAGGAATTTACTAGGTATCTCTCACAATTCACATTAACAGAAAATGAATTCATAGATACCACTTGGTAAAAGAAAGTAGGAAATTTGAATTTGATGGGTGATGCTGTTAAGGGAAGAGCAGACAGGTAGATGCTTTATAAGATTACTGATGATCAGTTTGCTCATCTAATAAAACAGGACTAACATTTTCTAATAATAATTATGAACCTAAAACTTGTGTAAAACCCTTATCATATGTGCATTTGGGTCTCTCCAAATACACTATTGCTATTTTATTTTTATTCTTAGCCCTAACAGATGCTTTCATTATTACTCTTTTATAATGACACAAAGGCGTCTTATCCCTAACGTAATCTTTCAGAGCCCTTTATTAATTATACCATCATACTAGTCCCAGTTTTTTTACTAATTCCTTTGATCAAGTATTTAAGTGCTTCTAAACAATTTTGCCCTAAAATCTTTATTTTTCCCTTTCCTCTACTTCCTTACCCATACATACATTCCTGTCAAACTATATGACTTCATATTTCTTAGATATTTCTTCCTCTGTGCTTTTACCCATGTCATCATTTCCTCATTCTGAATTACCTTTCCCCTACTGCTGTTCTGGACTATAGAAATTTCTCATTTTTTGAGAATCAGCCAATTGTGCATATAATTTTTACTGACGCTCATCCTTCCACTCCCTTGTGTTATTTGTCTAGAATTTATATGACATACTTAACACATTGCTTTGTGTTACAACTGTGTAAACTTTTATTTACTTTCAAAAACTATAAACTATTTGAAGGTCCAGATATTGTCTTATATTTCCTTATAACTGTAACCTCAAATATAACATACTTTTAATATATTTTTCTTGAAGAGTAATACTGTGTACTGAACTTACCTGAAACAAACTTGCTCACAGAAATGAATCGGCTCACAACTGAAAATCAGACAATTTGATCTGTTTTTTTGGGGGGGAATTAAATTCAACACAGATATGAAATATACACCATACTGTGTATATATATTATAGTCCTACTTTTATGTAAATTGATTCTGACAAAGAAAGCAATGTGAATGCAAAAGTGATAGCCTTGAAACAGAATTTTTAAATTATTTTTTCATATTTACAGAGGGTTAAGGTATAATTTTGCTCAGAAACATATACATTTGGAATACCAAAACGCATTTTTGAAGGTATTCTATAAATGAAGGCACAGAACAAATTTACAAGGCTTCTTTATGAGATGATTATAAGCTAACCTTGAGGTTAATGGAAAGTTTTCTTGAGAGTATGTTACAAAAAAAAAAAAAAAAAGGAAAAGAGAAAACTTCCTAATACTCAGAGAGCCAATGTCACTAAAAACTTTCCAAGGAAAAGTGATCATTTTATAATCAATATATTGTTTAACCTGTAATTTGGAAAAAATCAGGAAGGAGTATGAAATACATTCAGAATGACGTCTTTTGCAGGAAGAATCTGGCAGAGGCATCCTGCACCAGCTGGAGTTTATACAGGTTCCTCTTGGGCCAAAAGCCAGGAGAGGATTGCAGTAATCTAATCCTGAAATAACAAAAGCGTGAAAGACCATTTCAAGGTCTAATTCAAATAGACATGATTACAACCTAATGGGGTTCCTTTATGAAGAAGGAAGATAGAATGCCTTCCCTAGGAAATTAAATATTTTAAAACAAAATATATCTAGAAAATACAGAAAGCTATAATATTTTATGATTATTCACTTTTACCAGCAGTTAAAGCATTTAGTGCAACAGAAGAGGAAAACCTCAAAAATAAACTATAATATGAAATATAATTAAGACAAAAAAGGAGCATATTGCAGCCTCAATTACTTCTGTAAATATTCTTCCACAGTCCATATATGTCATACAATTACACTGTAGGTAATCTGGCTAGCTAAATTATAGGAATCAGGCAAATATATAGTGCTACTGATTATCTCTTAACTATGTGATTGCAAGCTAATCCATTAGCAATACTTTAAAATGTATGAAAATAATAAGCAATACATTAGAAGTAACATATTAACAGCTAACAGTAAAATAATATTTGTAATAAAATAATATAATATTTCAAAAGCAATCTTTTATCACTGAATTTGAAAGAAAATTTAAAAAATAACTCTTTTGTCAGTAAAAGAATAAATTAATGACTACATATATGTGATTTTAATCACTGTGGTTGATGCGGTTGTGTATGTTATACTCTATGACTGCCATCAAATGTCAAGTTAAGCTCAGAAAAAAAATCAAAGTCAGCCTCAAAATAATCATTTTATATTTATGCTAGCAATATTGGTACTTAAATGTAAAAATATTTTATATTTAAAACATTTTCAAACCTTGAATTCTGTTCATTTGAGGCTATCAAATTGTTTTGACTTCTCAATTCATTCAAACCAGTGAATCTCCCTTCCCTTCTCTGTTCTTAATCTCCCTCCCTTCCTTTCTTTCACTCCACATGCAGACACACACAGGATCCATAGTTACACAACCTGCTTGTCATAACTGAAAACCATTAACTTTGATATTGAAAATTCTAGGTTCTTCTATAGTGCAATGAGTTCACACTAGTAAGACTGAACTGATAAATCTTTAGACTAGTGGCTAGCATCCCACTCCTTACCTTAATCTGCAGGTAGATGAGCCCCTCTAGGGTCACATAGCAGGAATAGAAATGGTTATGCCCAGATCTTTTATCAATCCTAATAATACAGATCTGCTGATATTATACAGCATCCCAAATGAAGCATTTATAAATAGTTACTTCATAAATTTATGGAATATCTCCATTTCTTGAGATTAAGCATTCAAAACAAGAATTATGGTCTTGATAAGAGAAGTGACTTTGTTGTAAAATTTGCCAAAATAACCATAATAAATGGCAGTATAAAGTATCCATGTGTTTAAACAATTAAATTAAATAACACATCTATTCATCCATTTCTTCTTTAAAAAGAAGAAACAGTTTATTCTATTCAACCATACGTAACAATAATTTCTATTCACTAAACAGCCAATTTGGAAACAAAGATTGTGAGACTATAAAAGCAGATCAGAATCTTAATAGGTGCTTGAAGCTTTTATTTAGTGAAAATTTGAGTTATTTTGATAATTCACAAAGGAACAGTTCCATGTTTCTCTTTTTGAATTTTATGTTAGAGAGCCTGAAGTCCAAAACATGGAATACATCTGATGCTACACTGAGTTTAACACTAAAATAAAAAGAAAAATGAGTGTAAACCTAGGTCTTTCTAAAGAGGTAGAGAAAGAGAAGAAGAGAAGGGGAAGAAAGAAGAAAAATAAATAACCATGAGCTGAGTTCAAGCATATAAATTCAGGAAGAATTATGAGAAGTTTACAGAGTAAAGTGGTTAGTTTCAGTGTTCCCCCTGGATTGCTGTAATGAAGTCAGGAAAGTAAACTGTTCCTTTAGGGAAAAGTGGGTCTTTGATCTGTACCTCATCTCAAAGCCTAAGGGATGTGAGTGGATAATATTCTGAAAGCAAGATCAGAAGACTGTCAAAAAACAGCCAAAATAGCTACTAGGAAATACTTGGTGTTGGCAAAGGAAATCTTGTCTTATTTATTCATATTATCAAAGGAGTAAGATTTCCTGACTCTCAGGACAGTCTCTGATTCAGACAAACCAAGGTTCTCTCATCTTAACTTTTATCATTGATTTTTGAACCTAGATAAAGGCCTTCAGCTTTATCATCAGAAAAACACTTTAGGAAAGCACAACCTTCTATTTTGGGGAGTCTTACTTTTGAAAAATCAAAAAGTAACAGAAGCACAATAAATTATCATCAGTGATTTAGCTTTCTTCAGCAGCTAAGCAGTAGAACATGTTGATCTGTAGGAGTTCTACTGGGAACCACTGTAAACATCAGGGCTGTCAGTTCAAACATCTACCCTTCAGGCCAGAGGGGAATAAAGCTTTTTTTTTTCCCACCCATCATGTGAGTATATTGTTTTGACAAAATTCAAACCGAGAGTTTACTGGCAACTTTGTCTGGAATCGTGACTTTAGTTTGCCAGTATTTATGATAATAGAAAAGAAAAAAAATTCAAGAGGACATAGATGATCATCATATCAAAATACAGTACACAGAAATATTTAGTCATTAGTTAGCAATCATAAAAATAAGTCAAAATGTAGATGCTGAGAAATTCCCTTGAAGTGCAGCGGGTTAGGTATCAGGTGTTCTCATACAGAGGTTTGGGCTGCTGCTGTGGTACAAGTTTGATCTCTGGCTGGGAACTTCCACATGCCTCATGTGCAGCCAAAAGCAAACAAATAAACAAAAAATTGTGGGTGCTGGATGTGAGGTGCACAGAAAAATACAGATTTTTTTTTGTGTGTGTGTGTGTAGCAGTATTATATTGGCTGGAATCCAAAGAGAAAGAGATAAGGAGATGAGGATCAACAAAAGCAGACTCATAAACGTTACAGAATTATTGCTGGGATACTTAAAAACCTTTCAACTATTTACATATTTTCTGAGGACTGAGCTTTACTCTTTCCTCGGTGAATCAACCATTGAAAAGAATAATCATGTCCATATGTAATTAGAGTGTAATCAGATATCCATGAAGAATTGTGGTCAAGTATACTTCTAAGAGTGAAAATAGTAAATAATGAAAAATAGTAAATAGGTCAAAAAAAAGTTAATCAATTCATATTGCTATAGGCTTCAAGTGCCCTTAAGGGGATTGAACCAAAAAGCCTCCGGGCCAAGGCAAGAATTACCAGACCATTTCCCCACCCTGAGCAACCTTGCCTGTTCCTTCCTACTCCCCACTGGGAAGGTACATGGCCCACTCTTCACCACACCTGTATTTAATCTGTTCCCCATATATATGAGGCATCCTGCCCCAAAATAGAGTATCAAAATGCCTCCCCATACAGGTATCAATCAATGCTCAACCCTTACACATGGTGCAGAGGGGCAGTGCAGGAGAAATTAGTGGGCCTGGGGTGCAAGTAATCAGGTCCCCAATCAAATCTGCAGCATAGGGATGTAAGGGGAAACCCAGTCGGGACGGGGGACAGAACCTACTCTCAGGGCACCCTGCTCTCTCTGAGGGCTTGAATAAATTTTCTGTACACTGTATTCTGGGGAACTTGATTCAACTCAGTTGAGATCTCCAGGACAGCCTACTTCAGCAGTGTTTTCATTCCAGCAGAGGCGGATCAGTGGACAGCCTGAGATGCTGTCACTTTAAGAGGGTCTTTCTCAGCTCCAGCTAGCTGCTCTGGATCCCAAAGGAACACTCCCACCTAGAGAGCCTGCCTGACTGCATTTCTAAAGCTGCTTTGATTCCTACTGGGCCCAACCGCTGCCTTTATCCTGGCGCAGCTGTGGCACTTCCAAACTGGAGTGGTCCCGCCAAAGGGCCGGCCATTTCAAATCCTTGCTGCCTGTGGGCAAGAACCGAAAGGAATAGCGTAGATACCTGTAACAAGATGACTACCATATGATGTATTCCGAATGAAATAAATTCATTGTGGTTTAGAGCTGGAGTTACCTTTAAAGATCAACTTTTTTTTTTTTAAACCATCTTATTTTAAAAATAGAGAATTGAGGCTTAGAGAAATTGTGTCTTGGTAACATCTAATAATTAGATCTATGTGTAATAAATTTGTCTTTTCTCACTCCTAACATTCTGCTCTCTTTATGATACCATCTTTAGGTTATATAGTTTCCGCTTTAACTCACTCTGCTTCCATTTTTCTACTTCTAGTATTGTTCTTGCTTTGAATTGGGAACAATCAACCATTACTGAACAACTGCTGAACAATTATTCAGGTTGCCAGATAACTCTTCTTTCCACAAAATTATATGCACCTGACAAAGCCAGGCTATATAGATGTTCAACCTTAAATTTTATCAGTGATTAATCAGTACATAGGATTGAAAAAAAAATTAGGAGTCCATTTCTATGGTGATGTCCTAGAGAAACTATGTATTAAAGAGTCTTACCTAACTCATTTGATACTTAAGAATTAGTATTTTTCTCTAAATTCTATGATTAATTCACATAATTCTAAAACACTTCTTTGTGCATACAGTCGGCAGTATAATTATTGTTATTTGCAATCAATCCTAATCATGCAGGAATTGTTACTGGAGAGTGAATACTCAGAACAGATGGTTAGAAAAACATAGATGATTCGGTAGAGTAAAAAGAAAGGAGATTCCACTAAATATTAGTTCTGAGCTTACTTGAATCTTTCAGAAATCTGGATGTTACTGTTATACTTGAAGCAGAATGATGTATTATAGGAATCAGATGACAGCTGTAGTTTTATTTCTTAGTGCGATCTTTTCTCAAGATATTGTTTTTTTCTCCATTCTTGAGTACATTATAGAAAAATATATCCTCAGCTCCTACAAAAATTCCAGCATAAAATTAGAGTAATTTTAGGTTTTTGTTTGTTTGTTTATTTGTTTAGGGCCGCACCCAGTAGCATATGGAAGCTCCCAGGCTAGGGGTCAAATCTGAGCTATAGCTGCCAGCCTACACCACAGCCACAGAAATGTTAGATCAAAGCCATGTCTGTGACCTACACCACAATGCTGGATCCTTTAATCCACTGAGCAAGGCCAGGGATCAAACCCATGTCCTCATGGATAATGGTCAGGTTTGTTACCACTGAGCCACAATGGGAACTCCCTAGAGTATTCACAGTTTTGAGCTCTAAACAGAAGACACTGAATCTCTTAATATCCACCACGTGTGTTCTTGCATAATTATTTGAAAAGATTTTCAAAACTAAATAAGTCAATGACTGCATCTACAACTGCTGTTCCAGATATGGGCTTCTGATAAATTGATATGTCCTCTGGCTCTTGGTATGTGGTTATCAGCTTGGCAGATGCTTTAATCTGCAAGAGATATATATGTATGTATATACGTGTGTGTGTGTGTGTGTGTACACACCATGTTAATATAGCATGTATATAATACATATTATACTAATATATGATACATATAATATAATACATATTACATGCATGTAATACATATTATACACTAATATAATACATATTATATAATACATATTCTGCATATCATACAATACATCTTATACATATAATACGTGTTATACTAACATATTATGTTAGTAGATATTGATTGATATTCCTGAGTCAATTATTTGGAAACAAAGGATTTATTATGGTTTTTAAACCTCATGCAACTGTGAGAGCTGGTGAAGTCTTTAAAAGGCTGTTGCCTCTTCATACCATGTTGAAATTTAAGACACCATAATTAAGCGAGGTGGTGGTTGTGATGTGAAATGGCAGAAAGCATGGAAAACTGGAACACATAAGGAAAAACTGAAGCTTACAGTATGGAAACTTTAAGGACAAAATAGAATGATGACTGAGAAACTGAAACTCAGATATGTGTTGTGGAATTACAGAACTGGCTGATTACCTCATGGGAAGCTAAAGGGTAAATGTTAAGAATTTATTGAGGCAGTTAACACTGGTAGCTTGAAATAGGCCATGGTGAGAAAATTTTCACCATGGGAATTGGCAAATTCTTCCAGTTAGAAATTTTACCACCTGCAAATCTAATTACTAAACTTTACCACTACAACGCTGCATCTGCCTTTCCACCGCCAACTCCAATGACACCACTGACTCATTTGCACTCTGTACCACAGGGCAGCATGATGGCCTAGACTGAGACTCCAAAAAGCTGAAGGAGAAAATCAGTGGGACCTGGAGCTGCAACCTGGGTGGCACTGCTCTCAAGGAGATGAGTCAACAAGGACATGTGATCTTACGCAAACCCAGCACCTTGCCCTGACTTTCAGAACATAAAAATAGCTGCTGCTTCACTTATTCCAAATCTTGCTCAGTGTTTCCAAGCTATAAAATCTATTTCAGAAGTATTCAGGGAAAAAAAAAAATCTGGGGATAGTAAATCCAACTAAGCTAAACTGACAAAGCTCAAAGCCACTACATGGCCATATGTAAATACCATGTATTTGTATGTGTCTGGGATAGGTATAGTTAGTTTCCATTTTGGTTCAGAGAGACATTAACTCTTTCAATCTCTGCCATGTTGCGGAATGTGCTAATCATAGACCATGTTGATGATACTGTGTTGATAAAATCTGAAAAAAAATGTATGGAATTTAGTTTTTTAACTAGAAGTCTCAAAATAAGCCCTTTTGGTGGCCTGGATTCCACTTAGAAATAACACTGTGGTACACTGAGTTTCATTCCCTACTCTTCATTTCCCTTTAGTAGTATAATAAGGTACACACTTGCCATGGTTACACTGTAATGGGAGCATACTTCCACTTTCTCAAACGATAATTTTGGTGAGGCTGTGTAATTTGCCTGAGCCAATGAAATGGAAGCATCAGCATGAAGTACATGTGGTTGTTTGGATTTAGTCCTTTTGTGCTTCTGCTATCGCAAAGTGAAAGAAATCCTCCAGGCAGCCACTATCCATGACGTCTGGAGCCAAGGCCAGCTGAGCCCAGCTGAGTTCATGAAAATTTCAGCTAACCTGCAGATTTGTGACTTGAAGGAGAACAATATTGGCTAAACTGGAGAGCTATGGAAAAGAGGATAAAAGAGGAGAAATGCTTATTTTTAAATATCAGTGAACTTTCTGGTGGTTGGTTAATAAACATTACTGTAGCAAGAGTTCACTAATACAGCTACTTTGAAAGAGGGATTTTTTGGTGCAGACTTTTTTAATTAACTGAAAAATATGTGGCTGTAATAAATATTTGATAAAATTTGATTACAATGTGTCAGTTTGAATCTAGACAAAAACATTTCCATTTAAGATGTTAAGCGAGACTGGCTTTTAGCTTTGCTGAGTCAGTCCCAAAATTCAAATTCAGGACTAATACCCATGGACTTCATAAATATAAAGAATCAAATAGCCATCTTTCCAGGAAAGAGTGAAAGAACAGAACATGCATGAAATTGATGGAAAATATATAGTATCTTCAAAAAGTTGTTTTCCAATATATTGTTCCTGCCCCAACTGTATGAGAAAGGACACAACCTGAAACTTGGCAACACATCATTGTCACCTCTCTCAATATTTGCAGCTTTTGTCTTGAGCGGCAAGAATCCCCCTTTCATTACTTTTTTAGCATCATCTTCATCTTTTGATCTGAAATCAGTGGCAAGGGCTTGATAAATATTTTTTCTCACATCTTTTATTCTCTGTGTTTCTTTCTTAGGGCTGCTGTAACAAATTACCACAGACTAGATGGCTTGAAACAACAGAAATTTATTCTTATATACTTCTAAAATCTAAAGGTCTGAATTGAAGGTATTTTCAGGGCCATACTTTCTCTCTCTCTGTAGGCTCTAGGAAAGAGCCATTTCTTTCCTCTTGTAGTTCCTGGTTGTTGCCAGCAATCCTTGGTATTTTCTAAATTGTGTCTTTCCTCCAATCTCTGCCTCTATCTTTATACAGCTCTTTCGTCCTCTTCATGGACACTAATCATTGGATTTAAACTTCATCTTAATGCAATATGATTTCATTTTAACTAATTACATCTGAAAAAAAGTTTTATTTCCAAATAAGGTCAAAATCTTAGCTGGATATAATTTTTTTAACACAATTCAACATACTATAGTCAGTCCTTGAATCCCCTAAAAATCCCCATCTAACCCACAGCCAAAATACATTGACCTCATCTCAACATCCTCCAAAGTGTTAACATATTCTAAATCCAAACTCTAAATATCTATTCAAAATATTCCAAATCTCATTACCTATACCATACATGGATGAGACTCTACAGAATCTATCTTGGAACAAATTTTTTTCTCTATCTATAGACCTGTAAAACTAGAGAGAAATTTATTTGTATTCAAAATATAGTGGTGGGACAGGCATAATGGAGGCATTAGCAATCAAAAAAAAAAAAAAAAAGAAGAAAAAAGGGATTACTGCTCCAAAGTAAATTTAGAACCAAGAAAAGAAAATTCCATTTTACACACACACACACACACACACACACACACATATAAAGAGAGACAGATAAGAGGAATTGGCTCATGTGATAATAGAGGTTAACAGATATTAAAATTATCAACAAATTATTATCATACTGAGCTGGAGATTCAGAAAACCAAGTGGTATAATTCTCATCCTAGCTCAAAGGCCTGAGAACCAGTGGTGCCTGTGCTATAAATCCTGCTCCAAGAGCAGGGAAAGATGAATGTCCCAGCTCAAGAGGCAGGCAGTTAGCAAAATGGGCCAATTCCTCTTTCTTCTTTTTGTTCTATTCAGGCTTCAGTGGGTTGGATGATGTCACCGGCACTGGGGAGGATGATGTGCTTTACTGAGTCCCCCAATTAATATGCTAGTCTTATCTGGAAACATCCTCACAGACATGCCCCAAAATAAAGTTTAATCTGGGCACTCCTTAACCCATTCAAATTGACACATAAAATTAACCACCCACAGTAGCTCGTGTGTTTCTTTAGCATCCAAAGAAAAATTTCTTTCTTCAAATCTCCTCAAGGCCTTCAGATCTCTGCCAAATTCTCAATCCTAATTATAATGTCACATGACTTGGATTTTTTTTTTCATAACAATATCTCATTCTAGGAAGTAACTTTTGTTGCAATTATCTGTTCTCAACATGCCAAGCTACCACCAACTTAGGTAGGTTAAATAATCATTTATTGTTCTCTTTTGTATTTCTTTAGATTGTCTCAGTTTAGCTTAGTTGTCTTTCTTCACTCTCTCATCCACTAGCCAGGTAGGACTAGAGTCACCACGTACGGTCCCTGACATGGTGGTTGATGATGTTTCACATTTGGGAGCTCAGCTAGACTTTCAACCAGAGTAACTATCAATGACCTCTTTGTGTGGCTTGGGCTTCAAACAAGTTGGCAACTCTGTTCCAACAGGGAGCATCTAAAATGTCAGCATTCCAAAATGTATGAAGCTACAAACTTGATTGAGGACTATCGCCAGAACTGGCAAGGTGACATTTTTCCCAGTCTACTTGTTAAAGCAGTCCCAGGGTCTGCTCATATTCCAGAGATTGGAGAAATAAGTAAAATTTCTTGATGAGCATGTGGCAGTGCCACTTTGTAGGACAGCATATGGGAATGAATGTGGCCATCTCTGGGAAATATGACTTTGGAATGGGTTTCTCTTGTGAGATAGATGAAAAGTTAACTACTAGAGTCTGATGTTTTTGCCTCCTCAAAATTTATACATTGAAATCCTGCCCCCCCACCAAAGGTTATGGTATTGGGGCATGTGCCTTGTAGGAGTTTCTGGAACCCTCTTGAGTGGAATTAGTGCTTTACAGAGAGGCTCTTCAGAGCTCCCCATCCCCTTTGACCATATAAGGATACAATGAGAAGTCTGTGACACAGAGGACGGCCTTCACTCAATTCTGTCAGTACCCTTTTCTCACTCTTCCTCTTTCAGAATTGTGAGACATAGTTTCCTGTTTCTTTTCTTTGCTTTTTTTTTTTTTTTTTTTTACCCACTCTGGGGCATATGGAGTCTCTGGGGCAAGGATCAGATCTGATCCACCTTTGCAGCCTAAGCAGTAGCTGCAGCACACCAGATCCTTAACTCACTGTGCTGGGCTGGGGATCAAACCTGCTTCCCAGCACACCCAATATCCAACCGATCCCACTGTGCCACAGCAGGAACACTGATTTCTGATGTTTATAAGCTACCTGATCTTAAGTGTTTCCTGTGGTAGCCTGAATGGACTAAGACAGTAACCATCTAAATACATTTCCTTTTCACTTGGAGTTTAACTAGGATGTACTTCTAGTTTCTTTAACTTTTAGGAATGGCTTTTACAGTGGTATCTTTCCAATTGAATGAACTTAGAAATGTGCATACTACTTCCATGCCTGAGCTGTACTTCGACCACTGTGTTACCCATCATAAATTTTTTTTCTATTGTTAGCTGGCTATGACAGTGATATCCACGACAATCTAGGAAACACGTTCCAGAAGGCAGAATTTCTGTGATCCTGTGTCACTAAGATACTATGTGGATTAGACAGAGTCATCCAGATTCTTCTATCTGGAATGTGTCATGAGTGTAGAATTCTAATACGATTACCCTAGACCTGTGACCATCATCTTGTCCAATTCCCTCTTGCTGAATGTGGACAGAATCCATAAATATGATGAGATATCACTTTCATGCTTTTATTATATTCTATAGCAAATGAGATTTTGAAGGTGTTTCCAAAATCAGTCAAGTTTCAATTGGAAGATTATTTTAGGTGAGCTGGACCTGCACCACTGCTGCACCAACACTGGTTCCGAACAGCATCTGCAAACTACTTTTGCTTCTGGTAACATCAGATTCTTAACCCACCCAGTGGGGCCAAGGGTCAAACCCACATTCTCATGGGAGAGTACATCAGGTCCTTAAATTGCTGAGCCATAATGGGAGCTCCACTTTGTTTAGAATTGTTTAATAATCTCATTTGTATCACGTTCTGTGTAGTAAAAGCAGCTTATTTTCTTTTTATTCATTTAATAACTTGAGAAATTATAATATGCCTAGATAGTTCATCAAAGCAGAAAGTTAAATAATGCATTGTATTTTCATTTCAGATAGAACAGATTAGATATATCTACCCCTAGTCTAAATAATATTGTTGCTGTATATGCCACCTCATTTCTTTAATATCACTAGGCATTATAATTGCTACTTTATATAGTCACTATTAATTTACAGTTACCCTATATTTATTATATTGCATTAATTCCTGCTTCCTTCTCACTATTTACACCTGGAATTATTTTGCTTATGTCTATTTTGCATTAATTTGCTTTAGTGTTGCAATTTTCAAACTCAGTTTTTCATCTGAATTTATCATTTAGTCATGGAAGATATTTTTGCATGTTTTAGATTTTTTAGGTCATCAGTTGTTCTCTTTCAACATTATTAAAAGTATCATGATGGTATATACTGACTTCCATTGTGACCTTGTACTTAACTCCATGTTCTTCAACCTCTTTTCCATCTTTTTGAACTGTTTGTCATTCTTGTTACTACATCCTGGATAACTGCTCTGACCTTTTTTTGAGACCACTAATTTCTTCTTTTTAATGTAATGATTTCTATTTTTTCCATTATAGCTGATTTACAGTGTTATGTCAGTTTTATGCTGCACAGCAAGGTGACATAATCCAGCTATAAAAAAGAGCAAAATAATGTCATTTGTAGCGACATGGATGGAGCTAGTGACTCTCATACTAAGTGAAGAAGTCAGAAAGAGAAAGACAAATACCATATGAATTCACTTATATCTGGAATCTAACATAGGGCATAAATGAACCTTTCCACAGAAAGGAAAATCATGGACATGGAGAACAATGTTGTGGTTGCCAAGAGGGAGAGGGAGGGAGGGATTGGGGGGGACTGGGAATTTGGGGTTAATAGACACAAACTATAGTCTTTGGAATGGATAAGCAATGGGATCCTGATGTATAGCACTGGGAACTATGTCTGGTCACTTGTGATGGAGCATGATAATGTGAGAAAAAAAGAATGTATACATGTATGTGTGACTGGGTCACCTTGCTGAGACCACTAATTTCTTACTTACATATATTAAGTGGCCTATCAAACTCATCCTGTGGCTATTTATTTTGATTATTATTTTTGAAAATTTTATTATTTTATTTCCTAAATGTCACTGCATACTGTATATATCTTTAATTTGATTTGATTTTTTCAGACGTAGTAAATATAGTTGTTTTTTAATGTCCAATAATTCCATTCTCCTAATACTCTATGTATTAGTCTATTGGTATAATACTGTATATTTCTTTCTTCTCTCTTTCCTCTAAAATTTACCTCTCCTTATGCCTTATTTTCTTCTAGATTTTTTTTGGATATTTTTTATTATGTTTCCCCCTTTCTTTTTTTCTTTTGATCACTATCCTTTAATTCCCCTTCTCACTACCCTCTGCCTCTGGTTACAAGTTTGATTTTTTTTTCTATGAGTTTGATACTTCGTTTTCTGTTTGTTTTTAGATCTTGCTTTAAAAATGAGATTATAACCATATTTGCCTTTCACTGAGTTATTTCACCTAGGATAGTGCCTTCAAGGCCCATCCATGTTATCACAAATGATAGGATATACTAAAATTTTAATGGTTTCATAGTTTTTTATCATGTATATGTTTATGTGTTTATACACACACATCACAATATAATCCCTTTATTCATTCATTCATCAACAAACACAGGTTGTTTTCATGCCTTTCTTCATTATTATAAATAATTCTGGTATGAACATGAGGGTGCAGATGTCTTTTTGAAATAGTGTTTTGGTTTCATTTGGATACATTCCCAGAAGTAGAATTGCTGCCTAAATGATAGCTAGACTTTTAATTTTTTGAAGATTATACATACTGTTTTCCATAGCTGCTGCATCAATTTAAAATCCCACCAACAGTACACAAGGGTTCCCTTTTCTCCACATCCATGTCAGCATTTGTTTTCTCTTGTCTTTTTAATGATGGCCACTGTAACATGCATGAGGTGATACTTTGTTGTGGTTTTAGTTTATAATTTTTCTAGTGACTAGCGATGTTACGTGTCTCTTCGTGTATGTGTTGGCCCTTTACATATCTTTGAAGAAATATCTCTTCAGGTTTTTTTCCATTTTTTTTAATTTGGCTATTGGGGGGGGTTATTGAGTTGTATAAGTACTTCGTATGTTTTAGATATTACCTCTTATCAGATATATGCTTTGCAAATACTTCTTTCCTATGCAGTAAGTTGTCTTTCACTTTGTTGATGGTTGCTTTCACTTTGTAGAAGCTTTTTAGTTTGGTTTAGTTCCACTACATATTATTTTTGAAGTATTATTTATGACATATATTGGAGGGCTGGAATAAAGACACTGTCTTCAAGAGAGTATTTGGATATGCTTGGAGACTGAAATCAATATATATTTAGTTTATAATTTATAACTTGAAGTTTATGGGACTCTGGTGAGGAGAGCTTGGGCTATAAATTAGTGAGAATTCCAAAAGTATTTGCTGCTTCTCAAAAACAGTTTTCTCTCTCCCTGTTATATTGAGTAACAAAACTCTTCAGTGTGAAGGTATTCACTACTGGTCAGATTGTCCCAAGAAAATATATTCTTTGAGGTATCCAAACTTACTATGGGGAAGATTTTCTTCAGTTTACTCAATTTGGTCATCTCTGGACTATGATTTCGAAAATCCCTACTCTACTAATCCATGAAAATTATAGTGTATTTTTTTAAAACTGGAAATATTCTGATGAACAACGTGATTTTATGTCTTTCCCTTAACTCTTTATGACCTAACTTTCACATACTTTTAACCTGGTGATTCCTTTACACTTTATAAAATTCCTACGTTTTTAAGATTTTTAAATTGCTAATCTATGCTTTTAGTTATCTTCTGTAAGAGATTTTATCTAAATATTTTGGTACATTCTAGTCCCCAAAACTGATGTCTTAAGTAAAATATCTTGTTCACATTTACATGGAACAAAAACCGAAGTGAGGTCAATATGTAAACTAATTTCAGGACAATGGCTAATTATCCAGCCAGATATTAAGTAACCTCTCTGTAGCAAAAGTAAATGGCTAATGTCAAAGATGTTTTGGAAAGAAGAAAATAAATAGATCTCTTTAATTACCCAGAAATTAAGACTACTATTGACTGTGTATGTTTACCAAGAGATTCAAATTACATATGTTCTTAAAAATCTATTGGAGAAGGTGATCATGCTTAGATTAATATACTCACAAACAGAATGAGAATTGTTATAAAAATTTTGGCAAAAATGTGCTCAACACTAGAGGCTATTTTTCCCATGGGTATACTTGTCTCTGCCTAAACAAATACTGTACTGTTTTCTAGAAGCAATCCTTAACATGAACTCACAATATATTAGAATGGTCAGTGATTTGTTTTTCATGTAACAAGTAATTGGTTTGTGATTTTTATTTGTCTTTTCTTAATCATTTTTCTTTTCCACGATTATAATCAGGACATTCACTGACTATCTGTATCACTGTTTCTGAAAAGTAATTCATATCACAATAGAAAACTAGTACCCATGAAATACACTTTTCCTAACTCTTACCTTATCTATGGAAGCAATTTGATTTTACTTTAAAATGGTGGT
>PVHT021183727.1:3438360-3692589 GCA_004024745.2 Catagonus wagneri
TTCGGTCCCTGGCCTTGCTCAGTGGGTTAATGATCCGGCGTTGCCGTGAGCTGTGGTGTAGGTCGCAGACGCGGCTCGGATCCTGCGTTGCTGTGGCCGTGGCGTAGGCCAGTGGCTACAGCTCCGAAAAGACCCCTAGCCTGGGAACCTCCATATGCCGCAGGTGCGGCCCTAAAATGACAAAAGGCAAAAAAAAAAATAAATAAATAAATAAAAAATAAAATGGTGGTATGGCTTTGAAAATCAAGTTATAGCAAAAGCAGTATGACAAAACATTCTGATGCTTTCTAGCAGAATGTGGAATATGCTATAGATCTGTTACTTATATATGATCACGTTCCTCCCATGTCAAAAGTACACTTTGCTGGGACCAAGTATGAGGGTGGAAGAAGAGTCTATTATTATTATTCCTAAATACCTTCCTAAATATTAACTTTCTTATCATTATACAATGGGCTATATTGTTATAGATGTTCTAATATTAAAACAAGGAATACTTTCACCAGAGATTGCTTTTGAGAGAGCAACTTAGAAAATTTCAAGTTTTTGTAGCACAGAGTTAACAGAAAAACAAAGAAGAAATACTGTGATGATTGTAGTGATTAGTTCAGATTTGCATAGAAATAGGAATGCTACCATGTAGTGAACACTGTGAAGAGTATAATTAACTCTGAAGAAGCCCATGGGTCACCTTATGTCCTAGTGTGGCTGGAGATGACTTTAATGAATTGAGTACTACAAAGCTGGTGCTGGGATGGGATATGTACTCTTAAAAAGTTTTTGTTTTAAATATGCACCCGGTGCCTTGATGTGAGTGATTAGAGGGCTTGGCTCAGCTGGGTCTGATGTTCACCATTGTAAACACGAACTTTCTAGCATGACAACCTCTACATAGTTGGGCTAAACTTAGATCAGTTTTACAGCCAACAAGATGGAAACTACAGTGCATTTTATAACTGAGCTTTAAAAGTCACAGAGCATCACCTCTACCCTACTCCATTTGTCAACGTAAGCATAAAATCACTCCAAATCCAGACAAGAGACTAAGCGATGCAGTCCCAACCTTTCAGTGGGAAAAGAATCACAGAATTTTAAACACAGAATTTAAGACACAGAAACAAATAGATATTTTTAATAAATTTCTACATTCACTCTCTGTTCACAAAATTCACATGCCTTCTACATGTAACATTAACTCCCTTCTAGGGTCCCTAAAGAGTTCAATCCTTTTATGCCATCATCACTGACTACTCAGAGGTGAGGATCTCTTTATCTCAATCACATTGGAATGCATAAAATAATCCTCATATTTTGTTAGCCAGGTAAAATTTCCAACAATCTGTAAACTAATGTACTAAAGGGATACATTTTCTGTCCTTTTATAATCAACGTAAGAATAGTTGGTAGTCCAATAGTCACCACTACTCAAAATAGGAAAGAAAAAGAAGGTATGTAGAAGTCATTAGTCCTCGACAATCAAGCCAAGCAGTCACGTCCAGTTACTTGATTAGGCTTCAACCCTGCTTCTTGGAGATAATTGTGACTTTTGGTTCTACCATCTGGTCATTAAATTCTACCTTCTTAGTCACTTGTCTTTTTAATAATACATAGGAAATGTCTGTACATTATATGAAATAATTATTTCATATACTGTACAGTAATTATTTCAACCTCTGTCCTCTCCATAGACGTCTGGGAGTCCACTGGAATATTTGCATGTTGTACTTTGTGCCTAGAGTCCAGATTGCTACACTATTTTTAAATTGGGTTATTTATGAGACTGATTATAATTCAGTCCATTAAACAAAAGATATATCCACATCTCTTTGAAATTAACCCTTCTTTATATAAACTTTCTATGAGCTTCCTGTAAGACTACAAAACAAGTGGGACTGCATCAAATTAAAAAGCTTCTTCACAACAAAGGAGACCATCAACAAAATGAAAAAGCAACCTACAAATGGAAGGAAATATTTCCAATTCAAATACCTTATATGGGCTAATATTTAAAACATGTAAAGAACACATACAACTCAATAACAAAGAAACAAGCAATCTGATTAAAAACTGGACATTGGATAGTCATAGACATTTTCGTGAGGAAGACATAAAGATAGTCAATAGGTGCACGAAAAGATGTTCAACACCACTAATTATCAGTAAAATATGAATCAAAACCATAGTGAGATATCACTGTAGGCCTGTTAGAATGGTTATTATCAAAGATAAGAACTAACAAGTATTGATAAGGGTGTGGAGAAAGGAAAATTCTTGTGCACTGTTGTAGGTACTATAAATTGGTATAGCCATTATGGGAAATAGTACAGAGGGTACACAAAAATTGAGAATAAAACTACAATATGACCCAGCAATTCTCCTTCCAAGTATTTATTCAAAGGAAATGAAAACATTAGATTAAAAAAGATGTATTCCCCCTTTGTGTTCATAGAATCATTATTTGCAATAGCCAAGCTCTGAAAA
Source organism: Catagonus wagneri (assembly GCA_004024745.2). Taxonomy (NCBI): domain Eukaryota; kingdom Metazoa; phylum Chordata; class Mammalia; order Artiodactyla; family Tayassuidae; genus Catagonus; species Catagonus wagneri. Next base: position 3,440,842 of record PVHT021183727.1, read on the forward strand.
TAACTTTAGTGCCCATCAATGGATAAATGGATAAAAAAGTTTAGTATATGTATACAATGGATACTATTGAGCCACTAAAAAAAGGGAAGGAGTCTTTTTATTTGCTACAACATGGATAGACCTTAAGGAAATGTTAGACATAGAAAGACAAACACTCCCTAATCTCATATATTTGTGAAATTTAGAAGGGTAAAAGCAACACTGTGGTTGAACAGCCCAAGTAGGGGCTTAAATAAGCTAGAAAATCAATGGAGTTTGGTCCCAGGTCTGTCTCACAGTAGGCCCAGTATAACCCTCTAACCCATTCTATGGTTCCTGCTTCAGTTCCCAGGTGCATTATCGGAAAAGATTCACCCAGGAGCAAGTAGAAGGTCCACATTAGTTCCTTGACCTGTAGAGTGAGGTCTATGATTGTGAGAAAGGCCAAGTGAAAGCCACTAGAATGGCCTTACCTAGGAAGATAGTAAACTGAAAGCAATACCACATTCCTAGAGAGACTGCAGAGATTAGTTGAGCTTCCCTAGTTGGCTTGTTCAGAAGATAGATTGGACTATCATAAGCATAACCAAGTGGTGACTCCAGCAGCATCTAGTGTATTGTACCAAATGTGGTTTCATTGTCATATCAAATTAGCACATTCTCTAGTTCCTTGTATTCAGCAATTAATCTGGGAAATGGCATTTTTTTCTCCTTTCCTGTCAATAAAACCAACCAGAAGCAGTTCTTTTTCAGCTGGCAGGCATAATAATACATCTTTACTGTCCTATATCAGAGGTATCAACTCTCCAGTTTTATGTAATAAATTAGTTTGTAGGAATCTTGATCAACTTTTCTGTTCACAAAATATTACACTGATCCATTACATTGATCAAACCTAGTGAGCAAGTAACAACTTATTCATTACATATTTCCAACACTTAGTGGTTGTTTATTGGTAAGAAATTTCTGTGCTAGAGGGTAGGAAATAAATCTGACAAAATTCAGGAAACTGTGTCAGTGAAATTTGCAGGGGTTTTATAGGTATAGGGCATGTCAAGATATTACTTCTAACTTGAAGTATAATTTGTTATATTTAGCTTATTTTATAGCAAAAAATAATAATAATTTAAAAATGCAGAATACCTGGTAAGTGTCTAGATTTTGGCGGCAAATTCACTTGGGTCTGTTACTTCAGCCTATTTACAGTGTGATGTGAAAAGCTGCTGGTTTTAAGTGGTGTCTGGAATAAGGGAAAGCTCTGCAACAGGTCCAGGCTGCCAAACAAGCTGCTCTGTATCTTCAGCCATATGATCCAGGAGATACAACTGTCCTTGAAATATTGGTGACAGATAAGGATAGTATTTGGAGACTTCAGTAGGCCCTCATAGGTGATTTGCACAGCAGGTCCTTAGTACTTTCAAGTGAAACCCTACCATCCTCTAAATATCTCTCTTTTTAGAAATAGCTCCTGACTGACTACTGGGCCTTACTGGAGTCTGAATGCTTAACTGTAGGTTAAAATTTTTGGTGTCCATAGCAAACACTCCATCATCAAGAGGAGATGCTATACAGTGATCAAGAATGAGCAGGCCTTGAGTACCCATGGCGGCTCAGTGGAAATGAATCTGACTACATCCATGAGGACGCAGGTTCAATCCCTGGCCTGGTTCAGTGCCTTAAGGATCCAGCATTGCTGTGATCTGTGGTGTAGGTCACAGACATGTCTCGAACCTGGACATAGGCCAGTGACTACAGCTCCAATTCAACCCCTACCCTGGGAACTTCCATATGCTGTGGGTGTGGCCCTAAAACAAGACAAAAAAAAAAAAAAATGAATGAGCAGGACTTGAAGCACCAATGAATTATATGAAAAAGTGGCCCAAATACCTATGTTACTCACTCCTGCTTACCGCCTTCCTTCTCCCAGCCTGCCCATGTGGCTACACGAGGGATTCCCCTGATCAGTTGACCAAAGAAGAGAATACCCAGACCTGGTTTATGGATGGGTCTGCATGATAGACTGGCACCATCTAAAAGTGGACAACTACAGGTCTACAGCCACTTTCTTGGACCTTCCCTAAAGACACTAGTGAAGGAAAAACCTATTAGAACTAAGCACTGCACCTGTTTGTTCATTTTCCTTGGAAGAAGAAATGATAGCCAGGCATGAAAATGTATACTAATTCATGAGCTATTATTGATGTTTTAATTGGATGGTCAGAGACTTTGGAACAACATGATTAGATCATTGGTGACAAAGATTTTGGAAAGGGGTATGTGGATTGACTTTTCTGAGTGGTATAAAACTGTGAAGACAGTTGTTTTCTGTGATTGCTCACCAAAGAATGACCTTAGCAGAGGAGGGTTTTAATAATCAAATGGACAGAATGATCCACTCACTGTAGATACCACTCGGCGTCTTTCTCCAGCAATCCCTGTCATCACTGAATGTTGCTCATAAACAAAGTGACCATGGTGGTAGGTTTGGAGGTCATGCATTGGCTCAAAAAGATGTTCTTACCTTAACCAAGGCCAACCGGGCTATGACCACTGATGAGTGTCCAATCTGCCAACAGCAGAGACTAACACCAAGTCTGTGATATGGCATCATCCCTAGGATGATAAGCCAGCTACCTAGTGGCAAAGTGATTACTTTGGACCACTCACATAGTGGAAGGGGAAGCCTTTGATTCTCAATGGAATAGATGCTTACTCTGGATATGGACTTACCTTCCTTACACACATGTTGCTACCAAAATGTTATGGAATGTCTTATGCACAGGCAATTTTTTGCATACAGCATTACTGGTGATCAAGGAACTCACTTCACAGAAAAAAAAAAAAAGCCTGTGGCAATGTGCCCATGCTCACTGTTTTTGTCATGTTCTCCATTTTGAAACAGTTGCTTTGACAAAATGATAGAATGGGTTATTGAAGATTTAGTTATAGCATCAACTAAGTGGAAATGCATTACAGGATTGAGAAAAGGTTCTCCATAGGCTGTATGTGCTCTGAAAGCATTCAATATATAGTGCTACTTATTTCATAGCCATAATCCACAGGTTTAGGAATCAAGGGATGAAAATGGGAGTTGTACCACTTACTCTTACTGATTCTGCCTCAAGTTTTCATGACTATATTCTCTGATGACCTTGAAGACTTGGTTCCAAAGGGAGAAAAGCTTCCACAAGGAGATGCAACAATGATTCTACTGAGCTGGAATTGAATATGGGGAAGAGTATGAGTAGAATACAGGAACTTTCTTGATGTGTCTCTCAGTGTTACTATGTACTGTGATTAAATTCAATGGGGAAAAAAAATCACCCAGTCAAGGCAGGACCACTAGTGATGCTGATCTTTGGGAAAAAAAATTGAGTCACCCATCATTTAAAGAACCATGACCCACTACTGTGCTTTCTGAAGGCAAAGGAAATACGGACTGGGAAATTGAAAAAGGTGGTAATTACAATGACTCATTGCAACTGCATGACCAGTTACAATAATGAGGACTGTGATTACTATGAGCAGTCCTTCTCAGTCTGTGCATGTGTGTGTGTGTGTGTGTGTGTGTGTGTACTTGACTGGATCACAGAATTGCCAGATATCTGATTCAACATTATTTCTGAGTATGTCTGTTATGGTGTTTCTGGAAGAGATAGGCATTTGTATCAGTAGACATAGTAAAGTGGATTGCCCTAACTAATGTGAGGGGCAGCATCCAATCCACTGAGGGTTTGAACAGAACAAGATGGAGAAAGAAGGCTCTCTGGGTAAATGAGACACTGATACTCTCTTCCCTTCAGTGTTCCTTTTTCTCAGAACTTAAGAGACGGATTAGAATCAATACCATCAGCTCTCTGGATTTCAGGCTTTTGAACTATGACTCTAGTTTCCCTGGGTCTCTAGTTGGCAGATTACAGATTGTAGGACTTTTCCATAATTACATGAGCAAATACCTTAAAATAAATCAATCTCAATCTCTCTTCCTCTGTCTCTCTCTCTCTCTCTCTATATATATACATATATAGATATAGATATAGATATAGATATAGATATAGATATGTATATCCACAAAATGCATAAGAAGGAAAGGAATGTATTTATGTATAAAGACCACAGATTTAGTTGTTTCCTCAAAACAACGCATGTTATGTAGCAGAGTCAGGACATGACACTGCATATTCTTTATTTCTTTGTTATTTTCAGAATGAGAAATGAGTTATAGCTCAAATCAGTTATTCTTAATATGTTTGGATTTAATATGAAAACAAAAAAAGTGATGAAATAGAAAGCCTAAAGTAAACTTCTATTCATTATGCTCTTTCTGAATATTTTCTTGCATATAAATGAAGTTATGAGAAGCCCTGTATTTCTCTTGGTATACTGTATTTCTCTTGACATACTATATTTTGTTTTGTAAGCCTTGCTTTCTGCACATGCATTCTGCTTTACAAATAAATTATGCAATTATAGAGGATAAACGACTGGTTTGTCTATATCACTCTCTGACATTGCCCACAATGGATTCATGTCATTCACTCCATTTAGGTGATTATATAAAATATAAAGCTTTTGCAAACAATTCACCTGCTTTTAACATCTATTGCTGTGTGCATGTAGTATTCAAATATGAAACCTTTGCATCACATTAATGAAAGACACTACATTTACATTAAGTTCTCAAAATTATATTTTAATTAAAATTTGGCTATAATACTCAGCAAATTCAATTCCTCAGTCATTACCATTATTAAATTCTCATTCCATGATAATTGAGACAAAATAAAATGTCCACTTAATATCTGAAAGACTTTTGTTTTTCTTCAAATAATCATAAAATTTAAGTTTTATACTTCTATTCATATAACTCTCTCGAAACAGGAAACAATCCTCCATATTTTTATCTTAGTTCACAGGGAAGCTACAGAGTGAATAAAAATGAGTAAATGAAAATAAAATTTTATATTTAAAACATTATTTTCTACTTATTTATTGAAAAAAATCAATGAATTGAGTGAAGTTTTATTAAAGATTTTGGAAAAACAGTGTTCACTTCAGCAATATACAATTTGCCTAGGTTAACACAACACATAGAATGTGATATGTAACAGATGGTAGTATAAAAACAAAATAGTGTTTCCCTTTTGGTGCTTTTGCATTTATGTGCCCATTTATTGGGGAAGAAAACAGCTAATTTGCTATTGTCTTACTGAAATGAAATTTTAGGAGAAAATTTCTAAAGACAAAATTGCTATTTTGCATGTTATATTAAACTTAACAACTGTAGAAATAAAAATAAAATGTCTTCAATTCACATAATCTGTGGGGTATAGCAGTGAAAGAAATGACAAGGGCATTTTTTAAAACTTAGACTATATTTGCAAAACCATACCTGAAAACTACACTTCTTCAAAGTCTTTCCACTAAAGCTTTGGTATATGATGAATTAACTGACCAAATTTTGTTTTTAACACTGAACACTTTTTTGCCACTTTGATATCATAGCAAAGGAACTTGGTGTGCCTGTGTGTCTGTGTGCAAGTGCATACACATGCATCAAAGAGGCTCTATATCCCTGAAATGAATGAAATCAAACACACAAATTATATCGCAGATTTTCTGTCTTGTATACAGATGTAGAGCACTTACATTTACATTGTTTCTTCTGTGATTTTTCACAGTAATTTCATCTTATTTTGTTAGCTGAGGATTTAAAATTTAGGAGTTCCCACTTTGGAGCAATGGGATCAGCATCAACTCTTCAGTGCCAGTATGCAGGTTTGATTCCCAGGCCAGGACAGTGATTGCAACTGTGGCTCTGATCTGATCGCTGGCGCAGGAAATTTATATGGTTCAGGGCTGCCAAAAAAGGAAAAAAATGTATTTTAAAGTTTAAAAAATCAATATACCTATTTATTAAAAATAAATTTAATAAATGTTATCTATTTTTAAAAGTTCAAAATGAATTAAATACCTAAATAAGACTATACAACTTCCTGAAGAAAACACACGCAGTACATTTTTGACATCAGACTTCATAATACTTTTTTGGATATGTCTCCTCAGGTATGGGAAACAAAAGCAAACATAAACATATGAGACTCTATCAAATTAAAAATTTTTTACTGTGAAAAAAATTATCAGAACAATAAAATGGCTACTTACTGGATGATAAAAGATATTTACAAACTACATATTAGATAAGAGGTTAATATCCAAAATATACAGATAACTCATACAACTCAACATCAAAAAACAAACGATTGCATTAAGAAATAGGCAGAGAATCAGAACAGATATTTTTACAAAGAGAACAACAAGCCAGCAAGCACATGAAAAAATGCTCAACATCGCTAATTGTAAAGGAAATGGAAATAATAACCACAATAAGATATCACTTCACATCTTTCAGAATGTCTATTATCAAAAAGAACAAATAACGAGCATCAGTAAGGATATGGAGAAAAGGGAACACTTGTACACCGTTGGTGAGACTGTAAACTGATATATACACTGTGGACAACAATATGGAGATTCTTCAAAAAATTGAAAATAAAACTACCATAGGATCCATCAATACTACTCCTGGGTATTTATCAAAAAAAAAAAAAAAAAGCCCAAAACAAAATACCCACAAGAAACACTAATTTAAAAAGATCTATGCCCCTTTATGTTCACTGCAACATTATTTACAATAACCAAGATATGGCAGCAATTAAATGCCCACAAGTACACGAATGGATAAAGAGGTTGTCATAGATATAGATACAGACACATATGTATATATAATTTATATGTGTATATATACATAATGGAATATTAGCCACAGAAAGAAAGAAATCTTGCCATTTATGACAACATGGGTGGATCTAAGTGAAATATCAGAAGAAGACAAATTCTGAATGATTCCACTTAGATGCATAAGTGTTCAAAAGGCAAAATTAATAAACATAAAAAATATAAACAGGTTTATAGATACAAAATACATAGGTGCTTACCAGAGGGGAAGAAGGTAGGGGAAGGAAATAAATGTTGGAGATTAAGTGGCACACACTTCCTATTACAAAATAAATGAGTCATGGGTATGAAATGTACAGTGTGGAGAATAAAGTCATGTAATATCTTTGCATGGTGACATATCATAACTAGACATCATGGTGAGCAGTTTGAAATGTAAGTAAATATTAAATCAATATGTTGTGTTCAGGAACTAACACAATGTTGTAGGTAAATTACACTTCAAAGACAAGAAAATACATATACAAAAATGTTGGAGTTCCCTGGTGGCTCAGTGGGTTAACGATCTAGCATTGTTACAGAAGTGACTCAGGTTGCTGCTGTGGAATGTGTTCACTCCCTGGCCTGGGAACTTCCACAGGACACAAGTGTAGCAAAAAAAAAATAAATAAATAAAAACTTCCACTTGTAAGATAAATAAGTACTAGGGAAGTAATGTACAGTATAAGAGATATAACTAACACTGTTGCATGTTATATGTGAAAGTTAAGAAAGTAAATCCTAAGACTTCTCATCAAAAACAAAGAAACTTTTTTTGTCTTTATTTAATTTGGTATATATATGAGATGATTGATGTAATTATGCTTATTGTAGTCATCATTTCATGACGGATGCAAATCACATCACACTGTACAACTTAAACCTATTCAGCCCTGTATGACAATTATATCTCAATTAAACTGGAAGAAAAAATAATCTAAGTTTATAGGGCAAGTATATGGTGATCCTGAGATTATGCTTCACTATACGCCTTTCAAAACTATGCCATGAAATAAAAATTTGGAAGTCAGCTTTATGTATTAGAGTCTTGATGCTTTTCTTCTTATTTTTATGAGAAATCAGAATGATTTATTTAAACAGGGACAGAAGTAGATATGTTATGACATCTGTAAAGTTTGGGCTTGAAGATCTCTTTGCACTCCCTAACATAAAACTTCCTAAACTAAGCACACTTTTCCAGATGACACACCAGATTTTAATTCTCTTTTACTTTAAAACCTGAACGTGTAGTTTCCCCATGTCATGAAATTGATATAATCATGTACATCGCTTTACTTTGGCTTTGTGCCTTAGAAGAACCTATAGTCATCCCTGCCCCCATAAACGTGGATTCTTTCCTTCAGAATTGAATATTTTCCATCACTTTTCAAGTGGTTCTATAGACCTTTTCAGAATCTTGGCCTTGAGTGTAAGAGACATGAAAGCAGGGGTCATGTGTTACTTATCATTTTACTCCTAGTATCTAGAAAAGTTCTCACCGGTAAGTACCTTAATAAGTGGAAATAACTCTCTTGTTACAGATGTATTTATTTTAGAAAGGAATAAAAGCGTTAGTGTGCTGAGAGCTCTATAGTTGTATGAATAAAGACCTTTCAGAAGCAATAAACATTTCTACCAGGAATCATGTAAGAATGAAAGGTGTAGGCCTTCTCAAATATTGGATAGGAGATCAATATGAGTAAGTTTTAGTTGAGAGAGAAGGAAATGCTCTGCTTATCTCTGACCCTAAAATAAAATTCAGATTGAATATGTATCGTCCTTACAGATGCTGACTGGGAACAAGGAAACAGAGACCTCAGAGCAGATTACAACCTGGAGATGTAAGGACTACATCAGATTACATGATGTCATGCTGTTCTCTGTATAAATTTCTAGTAATCTGGATATACACATATGGCTTTCATCCTTGGCTTTTACTGTACCATAAAATAGTACATTTCCCCCACATTTCTTTGTCTACTTGAAATAAGATTTTTACTATCAACAAATATGCACAAATACACCCACACTTATAATATATACATGCACACATACACCCATGTACATGCTTTTTTTTAAATTTTGGCACTAGACCTTTCATCTATTGAAGTCCTTGTGGCTTCCTCTTATTTTTACGAGATTTCAGCATTATTATTAATGTGGTATTAAGAACCTGATTAAGCTTGTAAGTTTAATTAAGGAACAGCAATTTTTGAAGGAAAAACTTCTCAAATACTACTTTACAAAGCCCTCATTCTTCAACTTTCTTAAAAGAAAATTCAGAGAAGAGCCCAGTCAACCATGCAAAAATTGATGAGTACAAGGGCAAGGAGAGACAGAAGAATTAGAGCCCTGGTAGAAAATTTAATACCCATACACACACACACAAAATGGTCTTATATTTTATGAATCTAAAATATGTTCAATTATTTTGGTAAGGTTGACAAAAATAATAGTGTCTGAAGCCAGGATTTGTATATTAAAGCATAAAGCAGTAGGTGTCAAAGCAATGGTAATGCTTGTAACACTGTCTAAAAATTATTGGTTTGGATATAAAAATTCCATTTTAATCACAATGTTACTTCCTGCTACTAAAATAAGTTTAAAAGATGTTGAAAATATAAAGTCCTCCAAAAATGGACATTGACCAACCAGTGTTCATTAACTCAATACCTGAACAAACCCAACAGCATGCTTTCTCATCTCTCTGACTTTGCACGAGATATTTGCACAAATCATTTCCTAACCTCAACTTCTCTTGCTCCTTCCACATCCACATGATAAGACTTCAGTGTCAGTATCTCCAGAGAAAACTTTTATGGCCTCTTGCTAAGTACTGCTCACTCTCCTCTTCTAGAGTATGAGTTCCATAATGTCACAGTTTATTTCTTTTTTCCATTAACCAGGCACAAGGTAAAGAGAGAGGCATCTTTTTTTAACTTATCAATATTAACTTGTTTTCTTCTTTGTTGAAGAGCCGCATCTTTCCAAGATGAAGATTCTCCCTACAGGGAAACAATACGTTTTGTTTTGTCTTTACGGGCACACAAAACATAATTAATCTATGTATAAATGAATGACAGCTTTTCTTTCCTCATTTGACATGAGATGAAAAAATGTTATTAAGAAATTATGAGAATTTGTAAAGAATATTTTAAAATAATATTTTATGATATGCTAGAAATTCACCCTAATTAACCAAGTAAATTAATGAAATATAAATTATTCATGTTTTAAAGATAGAATTTGTTCAGTCTATTTGTTGTCATTTCCTTGTCTCATAGGATATTTTACCAATTTTCTAAAATATATATTTGAATTTAAGAATTCTAACTCAAATATTATGTGGTTTCTTTACCTTTTTAAAGTTACTGGTAGGTAAGAACATTGCTAGTTTAATATATTTAAAGCACTGAATTGCATGGTTTGGGTAGAGTTATGTACAAGAAATAACACAGTAAAATTAAGCAGTGAAGAGAAATGGCCAGGAAATCAAGGTCTGAAATCAGATATTTTTGCCCAAATCTTGTTTCTGATGCTTACTAACCTGTGTCTTTGGACAATATCATACTGAATTTTCCCACTTCTAAAGTGGAAATAAAAGTAGTCATTCCACTTGGGGCTATTGAAGGGACCAAGGAAATACACATTATTTTCTAAAATATCACAATTCTTAGAATATAATAGGTGTTCAATAAACACTAGCAATTATATACTTAAATAATAGAGAGGAACTAGCATAATCAATAACACAGGAAACAGTATAAAACAATTAAACCAAACCTAACTCTCCAGCCTCTTTAGTTGAGGATCCCAGGAAATACACAATTATTAGGATTACGAATCGTAAAACAGTTGAAAGTCTATGTGAACATTGGAGAATGAGACAGAAGTGTCCCACTAATGACCTTGAGAAAAAACAATCAGCAGAATCACTGATCCATAAAGCATGCTGCAAGGTAACCTGGAGGAGATCTTTGAAAACACAAAATCGGCACAGAATAAAGAGGCACAGAATTACAGAACCAATTTGGAAAAAATCATTTTGAGACATTTTGGGTTGGTTTTTATTTTTACTTTAGAGATGTCTTGATGAAATTTCTTTAAATGTTATCTGCAATTATTCCTTTAAAGTCTGACGGAGAGAAAACAAATGGAATAGGTGCTGACCACAAAAGGAATTCTGAATAAACTGTAAAGAAAAAATTCTATTTTTTTTTTGGTCTTTTTTTGCCTTTTATGTAGAGCCACACCCGCGGCATATGGAGGTTCCAGGCTAGGGGTCTAACAGGAGCACTAGCTGCCGGCCTTCGCCACAGCCACAGCAACGCGGGATCCAAGCCACGTCTGCAACCTACACCACAGGTCACGGCAACGCCGGATCCTTAACCCACTGAGCAAGGCCAGGGATCGAACCCACAACCTCATGGTTCCTAGTCGGATTCGTTAACCACTGAGCCAGGAAGGGGACTCCGAAAAAATTCTATTTTTATCAACACATTTTATATCAAAAATATGTAAGAAGAAATATGCTTTATTGTTGTGCCAATTGAATATTAAAACAAAGTAATTTTTAAAGGGAAGTTTAGTTTTTCCTTATTTTAACAATTTAAAAATGTAATGAATTTTAATTGGTGTCAGTTGTCTAAGGAATTGATTCAAAACTATGTTAATTAAAAGATAGCAATGTGATAGTGGATTGAAGAACACATATAGCTGTATATTGCCTAAGAGGAAAATACTAAATCAATGTATCTGTAATAAAACTGTAATCCAATAACACAAGTTTTCAGTAAGTCTGAAGCTGATGAAATTTCTGTCTGGGAATGCTTTTATTTTTAATGGCATGAGTAAAAGTTTCAGCTAACAGAGACCCAAACCATTCTTCTTTCAGATATCTGACTTTTAATATAGTAGAGAAGTAAGATGATACAGAATCCCATAGTTTCAGTGAATCCTGAAGGAAACACCCAGCTGAATTTTTGGTTCTAGACTGTGATAACCTCATTCTTAGACCATGCCTTTCTCTCACCGTGCCTTGGGTTGCAGGAAGTACTGATACCCCTCTATTCTATAAGATATGTGAATGAAATCATTGTACTGAGATGTTATAAATAATTTAAGAAGAAATATAATCTAGAAAAAGGATTTTGAACAAAAAAGTTACATAAACTGGTAAGTAGCAAGTAGAAACACTATGGAATACACAAATTAGTTTTAATTTTAAATCAAATGAGAAAAAAGGAGAGATGGATTTTACAAAACCTTTTATTTGGAAACAATTTTAGAACTATAGTACGACTGCAAAAAAAAAAAAGTACAGAGTTTTTAATATGCCTCACTCTGCTAACCAGAAGTTAAAGTTTGAGAAACAATATTTGCAAAATCTCAGTATCTCTCCTAAGGTGCAAAAATCCTACTATAAGAGAAATTATAACTCGTGAGTTACTCAGTTGTCATTGAGAAACATGGCAGAATCCATCTAAACAAAGTGATTAAGTAAAACATCTAATAAAAATCTCTACCAATGCCTGAAAAGAAAATCTTATTTTTAGTAAAAGGAAATCCATCAGCAGATGGTCCATAATACACCTTGGAGTATTATCTAAAGAGAGTCTCAATCTCAATAACTGTTCAGTAATAAATTTTGCATCATTAAAGCAGAATTTAAGATAAAATTCTAAATACTATTTAAGAGATATGATTATAAGTACAAAAGTGTTTATATAATCTCTGTAAAATTTAAAAATGAAGATATTTTATGTTAAATTAAGGCATTTTTGCTTGGTTGGTGGGTTTTTGCTTTTGTTTTGTTTTGTTTTTCCTTCCTTTTTTTTTTAATCTTTTGAAAAGCTGTAATATCTGGCCACCCTAGGTTTGCATTCCCATATGGTAACTGCCTTCCTTAGACTGAGAAAAACTCTTCAGTGAGCCCCAGCCCCCATTGCTTTTATGGCCTTATTTAAGTCACTTTAGGAGTTACCATTGTGGCTCAGTTGCTTAGGAACTCAACTAGTACCCATGAGTATGTGGATTCAATTCCAGGCTTCACTCAGTGGGTTAAGGATCTGGCATTGCCATGATCCGTGGTGTGGGTCACAGATGCAGTGCTGATCTCTTGTTGCTGTAGCTATGGTGTAGGCCAGCAGTTGCAGGTCTAATTATCTAATTCCATCCCTAGCCTGGGAACTTACATATGCTGCAGGTGCAGCCTTAAAGTGAAAAAAAAAAAAAAAAAAAAGGTAAAGGTCACTTTACTTTTGTATGTTATCTGCCTGGTTATGTAGACATTTGAATCTATGCTCCCCAATGTATAATATTATGCTCCTTTGAACTCCACCCCTCACCTTATTATATGTGTGTGAGTGTGTGCACAGGATAGGAGAGAAAAGACAATGGACTTAACACTTACCTCTGAAGATAAGTAATTAGAATGGAGTGGTGAGAAGGTTTTAGCTTGGTAATTGTACTTCCCTGTATTATTTGGATTGTTAAAATATGTATTACTTCTGAATTCTGAAGAAAATATCATAATAAAGATGATATTAAAGACAGAAAAAAAGAGAATGAAGAACATTAAGATAGAAGGAAAGAGAAAGAAGCAAATAGTTACTCAGATCAAGAAGCATGACTGTATGTACTCTACCAGGATCTAAGTGTGGGAAAAAATTCCACATAAGTAAGCCTAGTTTTGTCAAATCTCAAATACAGTCAATATTTAAAACATACAGTTAGCATGTCCTGGAAAAAGGGAAATTTCCAGTGGCCGAAGAGGCTAAATCCCTTTCTTTGAGAGATTTACAATTCATTGGGAGAATATGAACAATGACAAAAAATTAACAAAAAAGCAAAATAAAAATAATCAAATAGATAAGAGCATAGTTTAAACTATAAAAAATGAGTACATTTTTCTAAGTATGTGTTTTATATATGTTTACAAGTCTACTTTTCAAGTCTAATAAGCCTATTTAAACTTATTTTCACAAGATATTTAGGAAATAAGGAAGTAGGTATACTGATTCTTGTATTGCAGATAAAAAAAGTTCAGAAAAGAATTTAAATCTCCATGTTTACACTAAGCTGGAAATAAAAACAAAATTGTCTGATTTCTCCTAGACACTTTTACTATAATATTCTGTCTTAGAAAGTATTAAAATAGGTCAGATAGATGAATATTCAACTTCATCTTCATAACATGAAGATAGACTCTTACAAAATTGATATCTGAACTTCAGTTTGAATGGATGCCTATTAAGTTATCTTTAGAATATTTTCTCCTAATAGCTGTCAGGAATCAGTCTTCTAATATTGACAAAAATCCCATATTTTCACTTAGTAAAATACAGAATTTTAGCACCAGTCCCATACCTGAATCAATAGCTTTAGGGTTCACATAAAAAAAGGTTTTTTAAAACATTTTTAAGAAGTTTCCATGAGTAAGAAACTCCTGATGTTAATACAAATACAAGAACTTCTGGCTTGCTATAATGAAAAGAAGAGAGTTCATATGTGTTGAAAATGTGAGGGGAAAAATAAGGATTCTGAACAGATTTTGTTGTAAAAGTAGAACAATGTGCATATAAACTTTGCTTGGGTGGCACCTGTAAAAGCTTAATCTGGAAAACTAGAGGATTTAAAGTTGCTGTCAACTGGGCTCCATCTGGCCTTGATATTACACTTTTGAAAGTAGCTCATCTTTCAACTCAGGGTCAGCATCAATGTAGTCTTAAAACATCAATGGGAGTAAATTTGATTCTGCTGGAGCCTGGGGCTATTGCTTGTATTTCTCTGGTTCTGTGTCAGTATCCGTTCCCAAATGACCATTCAAATAATCATACACATCATATATAAATAATAGAACTTTTTGGTTAGTACAAACTTTCTAACAATATTACGTTGAGAAAAAGGAATCCTGAATGTATTCTATAAACTTTGGAATAAATTGAAGGTCTTTAATAGTGCTTCAGTTTACACTGAATTGTTTCACATTGAATTGTTACATTGAATTGTTTTAGGTCAAATAATTTTGCAAGGTGAAGGATCAGTTGAAGGAGGGAATAATCAAAGACTGGGTGAACTGGAAGAAGAATATTTTAATAATCCCTATTAAATATGATATAGATTTGAACTAATGTTAAATGCAAATGGAATAAAAAGTATTTGTGAGAGATTTTAGGAAGAAAGATTTGAAAAACTATGTGATTACATGGTAAGAACAGAGTTAGAAAATTAGATAAATATCAATAATTTGACTTTAGCTTCCTAACAAAATTACTATGCACTTTTTCTAAAAGAAGAAGGTTCAGAGAACAATCGGACTTTTTTGAGAATCCTTTTTTTTCAAATATCCATAAGTTTTCTTTTCAGCCTGTTGAGGAATTTAAGGTGAAAGGAATGTTAGATTGTGCTTAAAATGGCATACAAACTCAAATGTTCAAAATTTTAACTATGGAATTAAGAAGCAATTATGTGTAAACTCTTAGACATAGGGAGAACAAAAGTGGTTCTTTATATTTTATAACATATTGTACGGTGGTTCTGAAATATTTCCCCTGAAATTTTGGACATTCTCCCATTGAGATGTGGCATGCATGGCCATCTCCTTGAATCTGGCCTATTTTGTGACTGCTTTGACAAATGGAGTACAGCAGAAGAGGCACCATGTGACAGTCATGTCCACCTGGTCTTCTCAGGATGCTCTCCTCATAAACCACTTCTCACACTGTCCCTCTAAAACACAACCACCGTGATGCAAAAAGCATAAGCCAATGAAGAAGCGATCTGTTGGCTCTCTTGTTGGAGTCCAGCTGGGCCCACCCCTCAATCATGCCAGCCCTGGTTCCAGATGTATGAATGACAAAGACATCTTAGAAATGTGTCCTCCAGGTTTAATTCTTATATCCCTTGGCCATTTGAGTCTCTCCAGCTGTGATTCCATCTCTGAAATCCCAGGACACAGAATCTGTGAAGTTTAATGAAAAATTGTGCTATTCTGCACAAAACGATTAAGATGCTGTGTTGCATTGTAATAGTACCAGTCAGTCATACCCATTCTGTCAGATCATCCCAGCTGAGGCCCAGACATTGTGGCACAGACAAAAGCCATACATGCTGTGCCCTGTCAGAACTCCTTGATCCACGGAATCCATGAGTATTATGAAACTTCTTTTACACCACTAAATTTGAGTAGTTCATTATCCAGCAATAGTAACTGAAACATAGAATATTTTGAAAATGGACTAAATTCTTGCATGTCTTCAATATATCGCACTATACCCCACAATAGTGCTTACAACTCTAAGGACGTTTCAGACATTCTTGTTTTTATTGCACTGATAAAACAATTAAGGAGTTCCCTGGTGAGCTGAGAAGCTAAGGATTCTACATTGTCACTGTTTTGGTGTGGGTTGCATTTCTGGCCTGAGAACTTCGCAGGCCACAGGAAAAAAAAATAACATTAAACATGTGCTTATGGGAAACTCTTCAAGAAAAATTTCTCTGGAGAAGAAACCTTAATATGGCCAAATAGAAGGACTAGAGCTCACCTTCTTTCATGAAAACAAAATTATAACCAACTGCTGAACAACTTTCAACAACATAGACTGGAAACTATCAAAAAAGATATCTTCTTCCAAAAAGAAAAGAAGAGGCCACACTGAGAAGTTAGGAGGGGCAATTATGTGATATAAGCAACCCCATACCTTCTGAGTGTGTGGCCCACAGACAGTAAAGTAACTATATTACAGAGGCTCACCCACAGGAGTGGGAGTTCTGAGACCCACATTAGGTTCCCATGCCTGGAGATCTCACATTGAGAAGAGGAGCCCCTGGAGCATATGGTATTGAGGGCCAGCAGGGTTTGCAAATAGCTCCACAGGACTGGGAAAATTGAGACCCCACTCTTAAAGTGTGCACATAGGCTTACATGTGCACTGGGCCCAGGGAAAAACAAAGACTCCATAGGAATCTGATTCAAACACCCCTGTGGTTCTTGGAGGACCTCACCCACCATAGGGATAAGGAACAGTTTCACCTACCAGTGGGTAGGCACCAATTCCTCCCTTCAGGAAGCCCGCAACAAGCCTTTATACCAATTTCATCCAGAAGAGGGGCAGATAAGAAACAAGAGGAGCTACAACCCTATTGTCTGCAAAAAGGAGACCACAGTAAAAATCTATACAAAATGAAAAGGCTGGGAGTTATGACTCAGATAAAAGAACAAGAAGAAAAAAAAAGAAAAACAGGTAAGTGATATGGAGATTACCAAACTCCATGAAAAAGACCTTTGACTAATGATAAAAAAGATGATTCAAGATTGTGGAAATAAGGAGTTCCCATTGTGGCTCAGTGGAAGTGAATCTGACTATCATCCATGAGGATGGTGGTTCTTGGAAGACCTCACCCACCATAGGGATAGAAACAGTTCCACCTGCCGGTGAGTAGGCACCACTTCCTCCCTTCAGGAAGCCTGCAACAAGCCCTTATACCAATTTCCCTGAGTGACACCTGGCCTCACTCAATGGGTTCAGGACCCAGCATTGCTGTGGGCTGTGGTGTAGACCCCAAACATGTCTTGAATATGGCATTGCTATGACTGTGGCATAGGCTGGCAGCTACAGCTCTGATTTGACCCCTAGCCTGGGAACCTTCATATGCCACAGGTGCAGCCCTAAAATAAAATTTCAAAAAAAAGAGAAAATAAAAGTTTGTGGAAATAAATTGAAAGTGAAGAATGATAAATTACAAGAAACATTTAACAAAGTATAATTTTTAAGTATTAAGCAAGTAGAGATGTAAAACAAAGTAATTGAAGCAAAAAAATTCACTAGAAGGAATCAACAGCAGAATACAGCAGGCAGAAGAACAAATAAGTAAGGTGGAAGACACTGATGTAGAACAGAAAAAAGAAAAAAGGACTGAAAAGAATAAGAGAGCCTAGAAGAATTCTGAGACAAAGTTGAATACACCAATATCTGTATTTATAGGGGTCCCAGAAGGAAAAGAGAGAAAGTGCCAGAGAAAATATTTGAAGAGACAATAGCTGAAAACTTACCTAACACGGGGAAAAAAAATCACTCATTCAAATCCAGGAAGCACAATGAGTACCAAATAAAATAAACCCAAGGAGGAACACCCCAAGACACAAATTAATCAAAATGACCAAAATTAAAGACAAAGAAAATATTGAAAAGGGTAAAGAAACAAATATCATACAAGGGAACCCCAATAAGAATATTGGCTGACTTTTCAGCAGGAACTCTTCAGGCTAGAAGGGAGTGGCATGATATATTTAAAGTGAAGAATGGAAAAAAAAAAACAAAAACAAAACTCCGATCAAGATTACTCTGCACAGCAAAACTCTCACTCAGATTTTAAGTCAATAGCTGTACGGATAAGAAAAAGCTAAGATACTTCAGTACCATTAAACCATCTTTACAACAACTACTAAAGGAACTTCTTCAGGTGGAAAGAAAAAGCCACAAATAGAAATGAAAATATTACAAATGACAAGGCTCACCAGTAAAGACATACATATAGTAAAGATAGGAAATCATGCACAGGCAAATATGATGCCAAAACCAATGAGGGGGGAGAAGAGGGGTGTACAAATGCAGGGTAATGGAATGTATTTGCAATTAAGAGACCAGAAATTTAAAACAATCATATATATTGTTATGTGATATATAATGTATATATTGTTATATGATATATGATATTCTATATAAAGAGTTCATGATAACTGCAAACCAAAAATCTACAATAGATACACACACAAATAAGAAAAAGCAATCTAAACACAACATTAAAGATAGTCATCAAACCACAAGAGAAGACAACAAAAGGGAAGGAAAAAAACAAACAAAACAAATCCAAATAGTTAATAAAATGGCAATAAAAACATACCTATTGATAATTGCCTTAAATATAAATGGACTAAATGCCCCAACCAAAACCTATACTCTAGCTGAATGGATACAAAATGATACCCATATATATTCTGTCTTTAAGAGACCCACTTTGGTTCTAGGAACACATATAAGTTAAAAGTGAGAGAATAGAAGAAAATACTCCATAAAACCAGAAATCAAAAGAAATCTGAAGTAGCAATATTCATATCAGACAAAACAGACCTTAAAAAAAAAGAATATTATAAGGGACGAAGTAGCACATTACATAATGATCAAAAATCAATCCAAGAAGAAGATATAACAATTTTAAATATATATGCACCCAACATAGGATCACCTCAATATATAAGGCAATGGCTAACAACCTTAAAAAGAGAATGTGACAATAAGACAATTATAGTGGGGGACTTTAACACCCCACTTACAGGAATGGACAGATCAACCAGACAGAAAATCAACAAGGAAACACAAGCCTTAAGTGATACTTTAGGCCAAAGTACTTAGTTGTTATTTATAGAATATTCCATCCAAAAGTAGAAGAATATACATTTTTCTCAAGTGTACAGGAAGGATTCTCCAGGATAGATCACATTCTGGGCCACAGGTTAAGCCTCGATAAATTTAAGAAAATTTAAATCATATCAAGCATCTTTTCCGACCACAACAGTATGACTAGAAATCAAAAACAAGAAAAAAAAAATACCAACCCGTGGAGACTAAATAACGTACCAATGGATCACTAAAAAAATCAAAGATGAAATTAAAAAATACCTAGAATCAAATGACAGCAAAGACACAACAATCCAAAAACCTATGGGATGCTGCAAAATCAGTTCTAAGAGGGATTATGGCAATACAAGCCTACCTCAGGAAACGAGAAAAGTCTCACATAAGAAAATTAACTTTACATCTAAAGCAACTAGAGAAAGGAAAACAGACAAAACCCAAAGCTAGCAAAAGGAAAGACATCATAAAGATCAGAACAGAAATAAATGAAATAGAAATGAAGAAAATCATAGAAAAGATCAATGAAACTAAAAGATGGTTCTTTGAATAGATCAACAAAATTGATGAACCCTTAACCAGATTCATCAAGAAAAAAAGAGAGAGGACTCCACTACCAAAGACATTCTATGATGCCAACATCACCTTAATTCCAAAACCAGACAAAGACACCAAGAAAAAAGAGAACTATAGGCCAATATCTTTGATGAATGTAGATGCAAAAATTCTCAGCAAAATTTTAGCCAACCGAATCCAACAACATATCAAAAAGATCATACACCACAACCAGGTGGGATTCATCCCAGGTGCACAAGGATGGTTCAACATATGCAAATCAATCAACGTCATACTCCACATTAACAAAAGAAAAGTCAAAAACCACATGATCATCTTAATAGATGCAGTAAAAGCATTTGGCAAAGTCCAACATCCATTCGTGATCAAAACTTTTACCAAAGTGGGAATACAGGGAACATTCCTTAACATAATAAAAGCCATTTATGATAAACCCATGGCAAATATAATACTCAATGGAGAAAAACTGAAAGCATTCCCACTAAATCCGGAACAAGACAGGGATGCCCACTCTCCCCACTATTATTCAACATAGTATTGGAGGCCCTAGCTACAGCAATCAGACAAACAAAAGAAATAAAAGGCATCCAAATAGGAAGAGAAGAGGTAAAACTGTCACTCTATGCAGATGACATGATACTTTATAAAGAAAACCCCAAAGACTCAATCCCAAAATTACTTGAACTCATAGACAAATTCAGCAAAGTGGCAGGATATAAGGTTAACCTTCAGAAATCAATCGCATTTCTGTATGCTAACAATGAAATATTAGAAAACAAATACCAAAATACTTTACTTTTTAAAATAGCACCCCAAAAAATCAAATACCTGGGAATAAACTTGACCAAGGAGGTGAAAGACTTATATGCAGAAAACTACAAAGCAATAATCAGGGAGATCAAAGAAAATACAAAGAAATGGAAAGATATTCCATGCTCATGGGCCGGAAAAATAAATATTGTAAAAATGGCTATACTACCCAAAGCAATCTACAGATTCAATGCAACCCCTATCAAATTACCCATGACATTCTCAACAAAACTAGAACAAACAATCCAAAATTTTATACAGAACAACAAGAGACCCAGAATCGCCAAAGCAATTCTAAAGAACAACAACAACAAAAAAAAAATCAGGAGGCATAACTCTCCCAGACTTCAGGCAATATCACAGGGCCACAGTAATCAAGACAGTGTGGTACAGATACCAAAAGAGACATACGGACAAATGGAACAGAATAGAGAACCCAGAAATAAACCCAGATGCCTACAGTCAATTGATTTTTGACAAAGGAGGCAAGAACATAAAATGGGAAAAAGACAGTCTGTTCAGTAAGCATTGCTGGGAAACCTGGACAGCTGCATGCAAATCAATGAAACTAGAACACACTCTCACACCATGCACAAAAATAAACGCTAAATGGCTTAAAGACTTAAATATAAGACAAGACACCATTAAAATCCTGGAACAAAATATTGGTAAAACAATCTCTAACATCAACCTTACAAATGTTTTCTCAGGTCAGTCTCCCAAAGCAATAGAAATAAAAGCAAAGATAAACCAATGGGACCTAATCAAGCTGACAAGCTTTTACACAGCAAAGGAAACCAAAAAGAAAACTAAAAGATAACTTACAGAATGGGAGAAAATAGTGTCAAATGATGCAACTGACAAGGGCTTAATCTCAAAAATATATAAACAACTTATGCACCTCAACAGCCAAAAACCAACAACCCCATTGAAAAATGGACAAAGGACCTGAATAGACAGTTCTCCAAAGAAGAGATGCAGATGGCCAACAAGCACACGAAAAAATGCTCAGCATCACTGATGATTAGAGAAATGCAAATCAAAACTACTACAAGATACCCCCTCACACCAGTCAGAATGGCCATCATTAACAAGTCCACAAACAACAATTGCTGGAGGGGGTGTGGCGAAAAGGGAAGCCTCCTGCACTCTTGGTGGGAATGAAAGCTGGTACATGACCACTACGGAAACCAGTATGGAGGTACCTTAGAAAACTAGACATAAAACTACTTTATGATCCAGCAATCCCACTCTTGGGCATATACCTGGACAAAACTTTCCTTGAAAAAGACACCTGCACATGCATGTTCACTGCAGCACTATTCACAATAGCCAAGACATGGAAACAACCCAAATGTCCATCAACAGATGATTGGATTAGGAAGATGTGGTATATATACACACAATGGAATACTACTCAGCCATAAAAGAGAATAAAATAATGTCATTTGCAGCAACATGGATGGAATTAGGGACCCTCATACTGAGTGAAGTAAGTCAGATGGAGAAAAACAAATACCAAATGATATCACTTATATCTGGGATCTCATATACTGCACAAATGAACCTTTCTACAGAGAAGAAAATCACGGACTTGGAGAACAGACTTGCGGTTGCCAAAAGTGTGGGGGAAGGAATGGAATGGTAGGGGCGTCTAGGGTTAATAGTTGTAGACTGTTGCTTCTGGGCTGGAAAAGCAAGGAGATCCTACTGTATAGCACTGGGATCTATGTCTAACCACTTGTGATGAATCCATATATGCATGTGTAACCCTGTCACCATGCTGTACAGCTGGGTATATATGGAAAAAAAAATAATAAAAATTAAAAAAAAATACAACTTAACAGAATGGGAGAATATTGTTTAAAACAATGCAACTGACAAGAGCTTAATCTCTAAAATATACAAATAATTTATACAAATCAACAGAAAAAAGCCAATAACCCAATGGAAAAATGGGCCAAGGACCTGAATAGACATTTCTCCCAAGAAGATATACAGATGGCCAACAAGCACATGAAAAAATGCTCAACATCACTGATTATTTGAGAAATGCAAATCAAAACTATCATGACATACCACCTCACACCAGTGACAATTGTTAATAAGTCCACAAATAACAAATGCTGGAGAGAATGTGGAGAACTTCTGCACTGTTGGTGGGAATGCAAATTGGTACAACCACTGTGGAAAATGACATGGTGGTACCTCGGAAAACTAAATATAGAACTGCTATATAACCCAGCAATCCCACTCCTGGGCGCATATTCAGACAAAACTTTCTTTGAAAAAGACACATTCACCCATATGTTCATTCCAGCACTATTCACAATAGCCAAGACATGGAAACAACCTAAATGTCCATCAACAGATAAATGGATTAAGAAATGGTATGTATACACAATGGCATACTACTCAACCAAAAATAATGACAAAAGAATGTCATTTGCAGCAACATGGGTGGAACTAGAGACGCTCACCCCAAAGGAAATATGTCAGAAGGAGAAAGAAAATACCATATACTATCACTTATATCTAAAATCTAATATATGGCACAAATGAATCTTTCTACAGAAAAGAAAATCATGGACATGGAGAACAGACTTGTGGTTGCCAAGGGGGAGGGGGAGGGAGTGGGATGGACTGGGAATCTGGGCTTAATAGATGCGAACTATTGCCTTTGGAATGGATAAACAATGATATCATGCTGTATGGCACTGGGAACTACATCCAGTCACTTTTGATGGAGCATGCTAATGTGAGAAAAAGGAATGTATATGTGTATGTATGACTGGGTCTCCTTGCTGTAAAGAGGAATTTGACAGAACATTGTAAACCAGCTGTAATGGAAAAAAAATAAAAAATAATATTAATAAAAAATAAAATTAGAAATGAAAAAGAAGTTACAATGACTATCACAGATTTATAAAGGATCATGAGACCACTACAAGCAGCTATACACCAATAAAATGGAAAACCCAGAAGAAATGGACAAATTCTTACAAAAGCACAATCTTCCAAGACTAAACCAAGAGAAAATAGAAGATTAATGGACCAAACACAAATGAAGTGGAAACTGTGACTTAAAAACTTCCAACAGACAAAACTCCAGGACCAGGTTTAGAAAAGGGTTAACACCTATCCTTCTGAAACTATTCCAAGAAGTTGCAGAGGAAGGAACACTCCCAAATTCATTCTATGAGACCATTATCATGCTGATACAAAAACCAGATGAACATACCACAAAAAAAGAAAATTATAGGCCAATATCACTGATGAACATAGATGCAAAAATCCTTAACAAAATACTAGCAAACCTATCTAGCAATACATGAAAAGCGTTGTACACCATGATCAAGTGGGGATTATTGAAGGGATGAAAGGATTTTCAATATCCACAAATCAATGAGTGATACAACACATTAATGAACTGAAGAAGAAAAACCATATGATCCTCTCAATAGAGGTAGAAAAAGGTTTTGACAAAAATCCAGCACCTATTTCTGATAAAAACCCTCCAGAAAGTGGGCATAAAGGGAACAAACCTCAGCATAATAAAAAAACCCATATATTCACAAACTCACAGCTAACAGCTCAATGGTGAAAAGCTGGAAGAATTCCCACTAAGATCAAGAACAAGACAAAGATGTGAGTTCTCACCACTTCTATTCAACATAGTTTTGGACATCCTAACCATGGCAATCAGAGAAGAAAAAGAAATAAAATAAATACAAATTAGGAGTTCCCATTGTGGCACAGCAGTTAATGAATCCGACTAGGAACTATAATTGACATTTTCTGGACTGTACATCCAAAAAAATGGAATACACATTCTTCTCAAGTGCACAGGGAACATTCTGAAAGATCACGTACTGTGCCACAAAGCTAACCTCAACAAATTTAAGACTACAGAAATTATTTCAAGTATCTTCTCTGACCACAATGGCCTGAAACTAGAAATCAACCTCAGGAAAAGAAATGAGAAAAAACTAACTACATGGAAACTAAACAACATTTTACTAAAAAACTGATGGGTCAATGAAGAAATCAAGAAGGAAATTAAAAAATACCTAAAGACAAATGATAATGAAGACAACCATTCTAAATCTGTGTGATGCTGCAAAAGCAATGCTTAGAGGGAAATTCACAGTGATACAGGCCTTCCTCAAAAAAGAATAACCTCGGCGTTCCTGTCATGGCTCAGCGGAAACAAATCTGACTAGAATCCATGAGGACACAGGTTTGATCCCTGTCCTCAACAGTGGGTTGAGGATCTGGCTTTGCTGTGAGATGTGGTGAAGGTCGCAGATGCAGTTCCGTTCCTGTGTAGCTGTGGGTGCTACATAGGCCAGGAACTACAGCTCCAATTGGACCCCTAGCCTGAGAACCTTCGTATGCTGCATGTGTGGCCCTAAAAAGACCAAAAAAAAAAAAAAAGCAAAACTCTCAAATAGACAATTTAACGTACAATCAAAATGAATTAGAAAAAGATGAACAAACAAAACCTGATGAATTGATCAATGAATTCAGCAAAGTAGCAGGATATAAGACTAACATTTAAAAATCTGTTGCATCTCTGTATACTAACAATGAAATATTAGAAAAGGAATACAAATACAATACTTTTTAAAATCATACCCCATAAATCCCTGGGAATAAACCTGATCAAAGAGGTAAAAGGCTTTTATGCTGATAATTATAAAACATTAATCAAGGAAACTAAGAAGATTCAAATAAATGGAAAGATATTCCATGCTCCTTGGTTGGAAAAATTAATATTGTAAAAATGGCCATATTGCCAAAAGAAATCTACAGCTTCAGAGCAATCCCCATCAAATTACCCATGACATTTTTCACAGAATGAGCACAAACAATACAAAAATTTATATGGAACCACGAAAAGACCCAGAATTGCCAAAGGAATCCTTAGAAACCAAAAACCAAGCAGGAGGCATAACTCTCCCAGACTTCAGGCAATATTACAAAGTCACAGCGATCAAGACAGTGTGGTACTGGTATCAAAGTAGACATACAGACCAATGGAACAGAATAGAACAGAAATAAACCCCAGACACCTACAGCCGATTAATCTTTGACAAAGGAGGTAAGAATATAAAATGGGGAAAAGATGGTCTTTTCAGCAAGTGGTGTTGGGAAAATTGGACAGCTGCATGTAAATCAGTAAAACTGGAACACACCCTCATAGCATGCACAAAAATACTCAAAATGGCTTAAAGAATTAAATATAAGACAAGACACCCTCAAACTCCTAGAAGAGATCATAGGCAAAAAATTCTCTGACAAAAAATTTACAAATATTTTCTCAAGCCAATCTCTCAAGGAAACAGAAATAAAAGCAAAAAATAAAACAATGGGACCTAATCAAACTGACAAGATTTTGCACAGCAAAGGAAACCATAAAAAAAAAAAAAAGTCAATTTACATAATGGGAGAAAATAGTTTCAAATGATGCAGCTGGCAAATGTTTAATCTCTAAAGTATGCAAATGACTTATACAACTCAAGAGAAAAAAGGCCAGCCATACACTGCAGAAATGGGCAAAAAATATGAGTACACATTTCTCCAAAGCAGTTATACTGATGGCCAATGAGCACATGGAAAAATGCTCAATATCAGTGTTTATTAGAGAAATGCAAATCAAGACTACTATGAGGTACCACCTCACACCAGGCTGAATGGCCATAAGCTGGAGAGGATGTGGAGAAAAGAAAACCCTCCTGCACTGTTGGTGAGAATGTAAATTGGTGCAACCACTAATGAAAACAGTATGGAGGTAATCTTAGAAAGTTAAATATAGAAGTTCCATATGACCCAGCAATCCCACTCTTGGGCATATATCTGGACAAAACTTGCCTTGAAAAAGACTCATGCACCCATATGTTTATTGCAGTTCTATTTGCAATAGCCAAGACATGGAAACAACCTAAATGTCCATCAACAGATGAATGGATTAAGAAGATGTGACATATACACATAATGGAATAATGCCATTTGAAGCAACATGGATGGAACTAGAGACTCACACTAAGTGAAGTCAGAAAGAGAAAGAAAAATACCATATGATATCACATATCTGGAATCTAATATACAGCACAAATGAACTTTTCCACATAAAAGAAAATCATGGACATGGAGGACAGTCTTGTGGTTGCCAAGTGGGTTGGGGGAGGGAGTAAGACCGACTGGGAATTTGGGGTTAATAGCTGCAAACTATTGCTTTTTGGAATGGAATAACAATGAGATCCTGCTGTATAGCACTGGGAAATATATCTAGTCACTTATGGGGAGCAGATGATGTGAGAAAAAGGAATGTATACGTGTGTGTGACTGGGTCCCTTGCTGTACAGTAGATAATTGACAAAATACTGTAAACCAGCTTTAATGGAAAAAAATCACTAAAAGGAATACCAGGGTGAAAAGAAAACAAAAAAAATAATATTCTCCATTTTTGCTTTTCTTATACTCCCTATTCCTTTTAGATTTCTAGTAAAAATGTCTGCATTAGCAAAGCATTATTAATCTTTATTACATATGGTAATGAAGAAGTGCATTTGTGTGCATGTATCTTATGATAGAACAGTACCTTATGTTTTACATAAACTGAATGATAAAATAAATATGTCTTGTTTCTTTGTTGTTTATTTTAGAATATATATTAAGTAACTGCTCTTTGAATTTTTAGAATATTATCAGAAATGGATAGTTTATCTTAAGAAAAATATGGGAAAAACTATATTTTATTATTCTTTATCTGGCAAACATAAGCAGAAAGGATTTGTCAGAAGAAAGATCTGAGGAGAAAATTGCAAGAACTTGCTCCTTATAATTTTGCAGATAGTAGCTGAATATCCGCCTCCATTTTTGGTCCTTAATCACTGAATTTTGATTTTTTTCAGTTCAAAGACATTGTTTCATATCTTCCTTAAACACCTTTCCTTAAGAAAGTAACCCCCCCACCATTTTCTCCTCTCAGCAAATGACTTTGCTTCTTGTTTCTGAAAAAAATAGAGGCTATCTGTTGAAACTTCCCTTAATTTTTTTTCTTCTCCATCTTTAAGCTTACCTTGAGGAAAGGGCATCCCTTTCTAATGCACTTAATTATAACACTTTGCATCTTTGGAACAAACTTGATCTTTCAGTTTAAAGTTCTTTAATTTATTTTCAATCTCATACCCTCAAATGAGTCCTGCTTCCTCCCATAAACATACATTTTTAAAGAAAATGAAACTCAGTGATTGAACAACAAAAAGTACCTATATTTCCAGCTGCCAGATTAAATGTTATTTTCCTTTAGCATGAAATTTCTCTCAAACTACTCATTAGCTCCCTCTCCTTGCTTCATTTGTTCCTTAATTCCTTCCTAAACTCCTCCCTTTCATTGCATTCCTTAAGTTAAAATAATATGTATTATTGGGTCACTTTGCTATACAGCAGAAATTGGCACAATATTATAAATCTACTATACCTTAATAATATAAATATTTATTAAGTACTTAATACGCCCAGGCTATTCAGCTAAATGCTGGGACTGTGCAGCCAAAGGAAATAACATCCTGTTAATTGTAGAAGTCTAACTAATAACAAATCACTGTAACACACTGCTATGATAATCCCAAAGAAAAGACAGATGTAAAAATAATTGAGAAATGCTTTTAGTTTTATAAATTAAACATTCTTCAAAAATCAATTGGAAAAGGACAAAGGCAGCTAATGTATAATCAGGAGTTATGAATCTATTCATTCTCTTCGCTTAATGAACACTTACTGGTAAACAGTAATATGCTGTGTTGCCTTAGGCAGTGAGTACAAACAGAAGGAAACAATGGCATGGTCCTTAGGTAAGTAAATATTTACTGAGGGCGATGGAGTAACTAGGAGGGCAAAGGGAAGTGACTATTTCAGCTTAGGTCATCATAGATTCTAGGGGTGGTTATTTATGACTTGTGCATGCAAGTGCTGACCAAAGAGTCTTTAGAAAGATGGAAAATGGTGAGCACTTCAAACGATACATTGAACTCCAGAAAATAATGGCCCTTGGAGCCTCAAAGTGGTTTTGCACTGGGAAGAGTATTTCCCCATTTTGCCTTAAAAATACATGCAAAATGTGTGTATTCACGACAAGGGCTTTGGGTTTTTTTGTTTATTTGTTTGTTGGTTTGTTTTCCCTTTCCTGAATTCTATACTAAGGTAGAATAGGATATTCAGATGAAAAGTGACATGATTAGAGTTGATGTTTAAATGCATTTTTTTTTGTCAGTCTTGTTCAGGCAGATGAACTCTCTTATCCTGCCCACTGCTCACCTTAGCAGTGTATTCAATAAATCTCTTCTAATCTAAAAAAAGAAGTACATATACAGGTTGATGTTAAGAAGTTATTTGAATGACAAAGGTGAAATAGAGTGGGAATGAAAAAGAATGGGAATGAAGGATGTGACTTTAGTATTGAAGAGAAGGGTTGAGATATGAAAATTAAGGAAATGCAATGCTATATCACTGAGGGCTATTTGGGAAAAGATTTTAAAAGAAGAGTCCCTGCAAATTTACAGGTTTCTGCACTGTGCTTCTGAGTGAAAGAAGCTGCTCTTCATAGAATCGGGTAACATAAAAGAAGTTTTGGAGATGGAGTGGGACTCTCATTGTCTATACACTGCTTCCAAAATAAATACATGAGAAACGCCCAGGTGTTTCTCGGAACTAATGATATACAGACCTCAATTTAGATCTATGGAAACAAAATATTTAGAATTAGAACATAGTTTCCCATAGAGTTTCCCTGTAAGAGTCTTAGTATCATTCTACTGAACACTACAAGTCTGCCTTTGCAAGAATATTACATACAAAAATAAATCTAAGCTTCTAAAACTGGTCATAAAATAACCATTTATATATTTCCTAAAAAAGTTATTTTCTGCAACAACTACCATTTCATAGATATAAAGTTTCTCTCACTAATCAGATAAATTTAAATATGAATTTTTCGTTAGTTACTGATAAATTACTAATTTTGGAGTGATCATTATTTAAAGATGATATATTCAAAAGAAGTTCAAAAAAGATTAGTGATAGACACAGAAGTATTATGGATGAAAAGAAATCATGTAAAATCTGTGTTTAAAAAGTGAGCAGAGACTACATTCAACAAAGACTGACAGAATGTTGTATGAAACTATAAACAATAAAATTTGTTATACTACACTCCTTACTTTTATAAATGCTTGAAATTTTCCAAAATACACTTTGTAAAGCACTAAAGTTGTTGGTGGCACAGATATCACTTCTTATATTTTTTTTTCTAAATTCAGCAACAGGAGTTCCCTTCGTGGCTCAGTGGTTAACGAATCCGACTAAGAACCATGAGGTTGCGGGTTCGATTCCTGGCCTCACTCAGTGGGTTAAGGATCCGGCGTTGCCGTGAGCTGTGGTGTAGGTTGCAGACGCGGCTCGGATCCCGTGTTGCTGTGGCTGTGACGAAGGCCGGCAGCTACAGCTCCTGTTAGACTCCTAGCCTGGGAACCTCCATATGCCGCGGGTGCAGCTCTAGATAAAAGGCAAAAAGACCAAAAAAATAAAAAAATAAAAAATAAATAAATTCAGCAACAGACTACATTTTCCAGGCCTGTTGCAGTTTATGGATGACATTATGATTAAATTCCTGACAGTGAAATATGAGCAGAAATGATTTCTGCTGTGTTCCCTGCTCTAGGAATTTTAAGAGAAAAAGTCTCCTTCTTAGTTATTATCTTTGATTTTGTCCCTGCTGGAGTCTGGGTGTGGTGAGCCAATCTCAAGAAGGCTCTCTCCATAGCAACAACCTATGTGGGGTTGGAGCCCCCACGGAAAAGTTTGGGATTTTATTGAACAATAGGAAAAGAGTCATCCTCAAGTCTAAAACAAATAAACAGATGACAAAACAACAAAAATCTTTGAAAAGTCACGTGAATAAGACAAAGATTACTTTTCTTTATTTTGTTTTTAAATATTAATTAATTTATATTGAAGTATAGCTGATTTACAATGTTGTGCCAATTTTCTGTACAGAAAAGCGACCCAAGTATACATACATATATATTCATCCTTTTTCTTTTTCTTTTTTTTTTGGATTTTATCTTTCCCTTTATTTCTGGTTTACAGATTTCTGTCAATTTTCCAGCTGCACAGCGTGCTAACCCGCTTACACATACATATATGGATTCATCACGAGTGATTAGACATAGTTCCCAGTGCTATACAGCCAGATCTCCTTGCTTTTCCATCCCAGAGGCAATAGTCTACAACTGTTAACCCCAGACTTCCATACCATCCCACTCCCTCCCCCACCCTCTTGGCAACCACAAAAGTTTGTTCTCCCAGTCCATGATTTTCTTTTCTGTAGAAAGGTTCATTTGTGCAGTATATTAGATCCCAGATATAAGTGATATCGTTTGGTATTTTGTCTTTCTCCTTCTGACTTACTTCAGTCAATATGAGGGTCTCTAATTCCATCCTTGTTGCTGCAAATGACATTATTTTATTCTTTTTTATGGCTGAGTAGTATTCCATTGTGTATATATACCACATCTTCCTAATCCAATCATCTGTTGATGGACATTTGGGTTGTTTCCATGTCTTGGCTATTGTGAATAGTGCTGCAATGAACATGCGTGTGCAATTGTATTTTTCAAGGAAAGTTTTGTCCGGGTATATGCCCAAGAGTGGGATTGCTGGATCATAAGGTAGTTTTATGTCTAGTTTTCTAAGGTACCTCCATACTGTTTTCCATAGTGGTTGTACCAATTTACATTCCCACCAACAGTTCAGGAAGGTTCCCTTTTCTCCACACCCCCTGCAGCATTTGTTGTTTGTGGACTTATTAATGATGGCCATTCTGACTGGTGTGAGGTGTTATGTTGTGGTAGTTTTGATTTGCATTTCTCTAATCATCAGTGATGTTGAGCATTTTTTCATGTGTTTGTTGGCCACCTGCATCTCTTCTTTGGAGAAATGTCTATTCAGGTCCTTTACCCACTTTTCAATTGGGTTATTGGCTTTTTGCTGTTGAGTTGTATAAATTGTTTGTGTATTTCAGAGATTAAGTCCTTGTCAGTTGCATCATTTGCCACTATTTCTCCCATTCTGTAAGTTGCCTTTTAGTTTTCTTTTTGGTTTCCTTTGCTGTTCTTTTGATTTCCTTTGCTGTCATCATTTTTCTTCTATTACCTTCCATCGTGGTCTATCCCAAGAGACATCATTTCCTGTGCTATACAGTAGGACCTCCTTGTATATCCAGTCTTTTTTTTTAAGTTGTATTGAATTATAGTTAATTTACAGTATTGTAATAATTTCTTCTGTACAACAAAGTGATCCAGTTATACACATATCCATTATCTCTCAGATTCTTTCCCCACACAGACTACCACAGAATACTGGATAAACTACTTTTTTATTTAAGCCACTTTATTTTGGGTCTCTTGTAGCAGTTTAGCCTACTCTGTTGACTGTGATGAAAATGTGTTGGATATGATTTTGTGAAAACAAAGTAAATGTAAATGCTAGAGATTTTTAAAGAAAACATTAAACATTAATTCAAAATAACACTGACAGAATAATTATTAGATTATTTATACAATTCATAATATATACTGAGATGTAAATGTAGCTAGTTGCAGATAATGGTAAATATTCAAAGAAGGAAATTTTGTGAATGATGCTATACTGCTAAACAGGTTATGATAAAATTATGTGATCAAGTTATTTTATCATTATTGCATCATGTAAGCTTTTGGTATAAAATTATAAGTACAAATTTGATATAGTACATAACCTGTGGAGTTCAGGAAAAAAAATATTAGTAAGGGAAAATAATAGCTTATATGATATTTATTTTATTTTTTCTTTAATTTACTTAAAATACTTTTGAAAGTATATTATAAGCAAATAAGGGCTCATTCATCACAGTTTTAGAAAAAATGAAAAACTTAAAATACACAGCTTAGTGCCACAAAGGGCTAAATACAAATTACCAAAAACTCAGCAGTGAGGTAAATTTGAGCCTTAGAGGGATGTTTGTTCAAGTTCTGTCCAGGAAATGAGTGTGTAGAATTTTTGAATACACACACACACACACAATTAATGACAAGCATTTTGATATCCATTTTAGCTGGATCTTCAAAAACAATAGATGCTAAAATTCAAAATGAATGTAGAACTATGAAAGAAAATGTCTCAGGTTTGGTTATCTGGCAATAGCTTCTCTGATGGAGTTTAGTGTGCATAACATTTGTTAGGGATAACGCTCTTGGAAAGCAAAGGGAAATGAAGCAAGATTGTGTAGAAGTTATCTTTTAAGGCAGGCCCTGCAAGCCCTCAGTCAATCCCACCAGGAGCTACAATACGGCCTCTCATAAGAGTTTTGCAGTGGCTCAAAATGGCTGCATATTTTTATTCCTGGCTGATAGAGGCTGGTCAGGATGAGGACCAGTTGGTAAAGTAGTTATGAAATTGAGATTAACCCTGACATAGACAACAGCTGGAAAATGTATCGGCACTTGGAGCAATATATTCCCTTTAACAGGGATCTAAGGAGTATATCTCCATGTTATCCTTGAACTTGGTAGATACAGTGAACTAGGGTCTTCCTCTGAACTAATACAAATTAGAAATGTGAAGTGGTTATAGAAGGAGAGCTGGCTGGGTTAGGATTGGTTCCATATCCCATAGTTTACCCAAGCAAAGGGTGCTTAGAAAACATATTCCATGTACCAGATAAGAGCTATGATCAATACTGAACTAGCATAGGTTGTCTTGCTAACCGTGCTAAGGGGATCTGAGACCTCAGTAGAAAGCACCTAGAGGTTTACCTCTGGCTATCTGGATATCAACAGAAGAGTTGAAAACAAGACAGAATAAGATTCACGTTAGTTACTGTACTCAAGGTATCATTCTAAGTGCCTAAAAATCTCTTATTATCTGAAAATCATCAGAAGAATATAGAATCAATCCAAGTTTTCTTCTAGAAAGGTAGGGAAAAATTAATTTTACAGAATAAGATAAATATCAAGTTCTCTATTTTCTGTGCATCCTACCTGTTCAACAAAATGATAACGCAGATTGAATTTTATAATTTTTATGCTTGCTTGCGTCATTTTGCTTAAATTACATGTAAAAAATGTTATTTTTTAAAACAGGAAATAAGGTTACATTTTTGACATGCAATTATTATGATTCATTTCTTCTTCATATATCCTTAACAGTTCTGTATTTTGAGGTATTTTTTCAAAAAATGCTGGTAACCAAACTTCTACAAAGCTTGTACTTTAAAATCACTAGAAACATCAAAATTAGGAGAAATTAAGGGTTCCCATCATGGCTCAGTGGTAACAAACCCAACTCAATCTCTGACCTTGCTCAGTGTGTTAGGGATTCGGCCTTGCCATGAGCTGTGGTGTAGGATCCTGTGTTGCTATGCAGCCTGTGTTGCTGTGGCTGTGGTGTTGTCACACAGCTCCAGCTCTAATTCAACTCAGCCTGGGAACTTCTATATGCTGTGGGTGTTGCCCTAAAAAGACACACACACACAAAAAAATTATGAGACTCAAAATATCATATTAAGCAATTTCAAGTGGAAGAAATTGGACTGGGTGCTGGGTCTCTATACTTACTCTCTTATCACTGAAATAATCTGCCAGCTTGCTCAGAGAATAGAAGAGGGAACCTTGTCTTTGAAAATGGCAGAGCTTTGTTTGAACCAAATTTGGAGAGACTTGAATAAACAATGTCTTGATACATAATAATTACCTGAAAGAATGGCTCTATAGCTATACTTTTTCCTTCCTCTTTTATACACAGTTTTACCTATTAGAACAGATAGTGGTCATTTAAGCCTCACCAGACTAAGGCTGTCATTCTCTATAATCAGTAAAATAACTCAGCTGTTGTTTTAACATGGAGTGTTTTCAGCAACAAATTACAATAGAGTGTCATCAGAAACTTCAAAAGGAAAAGACTGCGTCTTGCTTTTTCTACCCACTTATATGTTACCATAACTTCCTGGTTAGTAAGTGACATTATTGCTGAGAATATTCACCTTGTATAAAAATAGAAATCAATCACTGGGATGAGAATATCCTCAGGAAATAATAGCATAAAAGAACTGGAAGGAGCTTAGGAATTATCAAATCTAGTGGTTTTCTAATTGGATCTGTGAGAATTTGTTTCTCCCAGAGATGCCACAAAGACTGCTTTGGGAAAGAGGACTGATGCCTGGGTTTTACTCTGTTATCTCACCTAAAGTGCATCAACTTCTTGTCTGTTCAATAGATTGGGGGTATTAATTTGATTTATTAAAAAAAAATGTTCATCACTGAGTTCGAAACATTTACTGGGCATATGAGAAAGCCAAAGCTCAGAAGAAGATTCCTAAACATTGATAAAATGAAGAAGCAAAAGAGGACATGTTACAGTGATATTAATATGGTTTAGCTGACCGTGATTTACTTAAGCAAATTTAATACTTTAAAATATTTCCTTATCACCAGAGGGGATTCCCATGGTTCTTCTCTGCAAGTGATGCTCCCTTTTAAACAATTAATATAACATTTAGATTGTTTTTCTTTGAGAAAATTGTAATGGGTTGCTAACTTGCCTTCTTGCCTGTATCCTCACTGTCTCTAGTCCATAGCCTTTACACTACCTCCCCTACTAAATCACCTTCAATGGCTCCCACCACTAAGGCACATTTTAAACTCCATAACAAAATCAACCAATTATTTTATAACTTGAAACCACCACTCATTCCAATCTCAGCTTTAACTATTTCATTCTATACACACCATGCTACACTCCCACTGTTGCCTTTTCATATAATGTTTCCCCACACAATAACCAGATACATTATTTTCACTTCCTGGAATAATAATCAGAGGTCTTTACCTGTTACATTTTTTTTTTCTTTTTCAGAAATTGGTGTCAATTCCTCTATGAGGCTATCTAAGGCAAGTTTAGCTACGGTTGCTTCTGTGTCTTCACGGATGTTTTCCATATATCTATTGTGATGTGGATGTTATTGTTTAACCAAAGTGTGTGTGTGTTTATAAAGGGCCCTCTGCTTCTGTCTGCCTTGATCTGCCCTCTTCTAAGACCTCATGCCTTCAGAGGCCACAGAGTGCAGACAAGGAATCAAGAGGGACCCTAAAAACCTTCCCTCCTCAACCCACACCCCCTTTCCCTCGCTGCTACATGTATGCTGCTGTGATTTGTGTGTATACTGAAGGATTTTTACATTAAATATGTTTGGTTAGTCTAAAAATAAAAAACACTTCCTCTAAAAAAATTCTCGTATTTGTGAAAGAGATGCAAGACTCTGAGAATAGGAGATCCTTCTTCTGATCATTTACCAACCCAGCACTTTGTCTCCCATCTGACCCCCTTCTCTGAATTCCACCTTTTGCCAGCCCAGTGAATCAGCAAAGAGGTGTTGTTCTCCTTAGGAAGACTAATTCTAATAGAACCAAATACAGTTTGAAGAGGCAGTCTATTTTTCCTGGCTATGAGATCTGGTATCTCTAGATTAGTGAGGTGCTTCACCGGACTGCCTTGATCCTTACCTCCTGTACTTTAATTCCTGAGGTCCCCTTGGCATCCCTGACAAATTGAAACTATTTCAGAGCTCTCTTTGCCCCCACCTCAGTCTTTATTCCCTTTTATTATTTATAGCTCAATTTTTTAATGCTCCATTGTCTCAAGCAACCATATCAATGCATTGTTGTAACTGACACAGGCTCTCATGTCAGATTTCCCATTGTCAAATTTCCTAAGCCACAATCAGGCAAGGAGGGTTACTGATGCAGAGATAGTGAGATTTTTGATTTGAGTAAAAAAATTGACTTCACAGCAACAAAATATGAACAAAAGGGTTAAGACTGTCTGATAAACAAAAATCTTGATAACGTGTATCAAGGTTACTTGAGCTAACTGTGGACTAGTCCAGAGTTGGGACATAATTTGAATGCAGAGTGGATCACAGTAATTCTTATACAAAAATCCCTAAGCTGGAAGAATACCAGCAACCGTTGTTGTTGGCATGTATTGATCTTATCTTATAATATATAACTTATGCTAAATCTAGTATAAGTATTCTAGTCTGGAAAGGAGAACTGGTGGTTTTATGCTGATTTTCAGAAATCTCTAAGGTACATTTGCCCACATGTCTCTGGCAGAAAAGATAAGCTGTGATCTCTTCACTCTGGGAAAATTGATCCAGATATGATTAGAACATCTGCTTTTTAGAGATTTCCTGTTTAGCTTCCTTTATAAGTTGAAGATACCAGTGAGAATTTAACTTCTCAGCCTTCAGAAAGGGGATGAATTTTTTGTTCCTCTCACTCTCACACTTGGAGTATTTAGTTTATAACTTTGTTGTATTCAAACTGGGACTTATCTTTTTTTTCTTTTGCCTTCAATATTGTATCTAGCGTAGATAAGATTCCAGTCACTAGAGATTTGCGACATATCCTTTTATGCACTAGGCACATGTTAAGCACTTAGACCCATAATTTTAACTGATACTAAGCAAGAATGTACTGATAGAATACCAAAACATGCAAAGCACTAAATCTCCATATCATAGGATATAAATGTATTTTAAGTGTACAGACTCAATATATTTAGTAATGTACATACTGTATCTTCTCAAAGGTTATATCTATATTTATTTACTGTTGTATTTCTGTGCCAGGCAAACATAGATATTCTACCAAGGTCTATTGTAAAAAGAGATAACTTTGTTATTTTCTAGAATTTTAATACCATGCTTTTATTGACCATTTAATAGTTTATTTTTCATAAATATTTCTGAGTCGTACAAGTCAAGAGCCTTAAGATTCTTTTACACTTCTCACAATTAGTTTGTAAAATCAGTGAGCTAAATTTATAAGCATGATGCTCAACTCTTGGTTTGTTGACACTTGTTTAGATGTAAACATACAGAAATCACACAACTAGAAAATTTTTACAGTATTAACTGTTTTTCCATAGGACCACATTAAAAAAAAAAATTATAGTCCATGTGCACTATTATGCAAGGGTTATTTATTACTTCCATACAATCCTGGGTCAAAAATGTTTGGAAAAGTGTGATTCAAAATATCAAACGGGTTATTTTATTATAGGATTTCAGAGACCCGTTTTAAATGTTCACGTGTAAGATGAATTTTTATGGTTGAGAATGGAGATATAAATCTTTATGTGATCTCAACTCTGATTTCTTTTTCTGTAGAACTACTCATAAAAAGGGAGTTTAGTAGAATGCATATAAGGAAGCATCATCTTAAAAAGCCCTGAACAGGAAATAAACTTAAATTTTCAGCTAGTCTTAAAGAGCTCCTCACATGTTATACCCAATAGGCTTACCTATAATGTTAGAATATTTTTTCCACCATTTTCCTTCTAATATAGTCAATTCTGGGTGTTTCCTCATATTCAAGATATTTGAGCTATTATCTGGGCTAAAATTTTGTTCAGCTATCCAACAACTCATACACTGTTAAAATCACTGTTATCAAACATATTTTGGAAATTTCAATATATTGTAGATATGGTAAGTATTCTGGATTGTATGTGACTAAAAAATACACTATGATTTTAATTAAGAAAGAAATAGTACAAGAAAGCAACATAAAATTAGGAAGAAAAATTCAATGTAAAGAGTTTTCTAAATCAAACATAGTAAATGTGAAATAAATGGCGTAGCATTAACTGTATATTTTCAGATCTGTGACATTAATATACATAAAAATACTGATCTGGAATTCTCTAGATCTAATAATAAGATGCTTTATAATTTAGGGCAAATCAATAGGCTTTTTTAACATATTAAAATATTACTAGCACTAAAATTCCTTCCAGATATAAGATTTTATGATATAATTTTATCAGTAATCATTTAAATTTAATTAATAAACATTAAACAAAATTAAAATAATAAAATATAAACCATTAAATAATCAAAAAAATGAAGTTTTGAAAGATATTTCTACTTTTATTTGCCCTTCTGTCTTCCCTAAATTCTCAAAAAGGAATTATCCCTTTGGTGTGCTTAAATACTGTGACTCTTCTATTGTTTAAGCAAGGTTCACTAGCAGAAATTTATAAATTATATGGTGAAAAAATTCAGTGTCCACTGGTGAATTTTTACAGAATTCCCTACAAGAAGAGGTTCTAATCATTTTGTATTAAGAATAATGCCATTTTACATATATCTAGCATTATCTATTTGAACAAAACAAAAGATAACCTCTTAAACCCATGCTCACTAATTTGAAAAACCTAGTGTGAGCCTATCTACTTTATCATGAATAAAAATAACAGTTCTCAGCCATGCAATTTTCTTTAGCACAGTGTTTTAAACTGCCAATTGAATCCTCCTAATCTCCCATAATCTGAGGTATGAAATGTGATATTTTATAAGATAACATTGCTTGTTGCTCCTCTTCTTTCAGTATAAATTGAAGAAGTAAATTCAAATGTGTATGTTTGAACCAATATTGAGTGATAACATTTGAATAGTAACCTTAAAGTGATCTAAATAAAGTAAATTATCTGTTAGTTAAGACCTATAATCTTATTGAAGACAGATTTCTTTCAAAGGGATTCAATACTTTACAACTTTTTAACAACCCGGTTGTGTAGTATTTGGATTTTATTTGTGCAAATATATGTAGTTACACACCCAAATTTTTTATATGCCCTTCTCACAACCTGATAGATAATACATACCTTTTGGATTTATTAAATGATAAAAATCATAATGTGTTTAAAAAAACAGTAGATGCTACACAATCCAGGACTTAGACACAGGATAAATTTTCAGGAGTGAATATGACTCCCATTGATGGTCCAAGAAGAAGATTCAAACAAGTGTAACATTGGGCATTGGTGACATACAACAGAAAAACAAAATATCACTAGAGGTAATCACAGAGAATTATACTTATGAGCAGACATAATGCTATTCATATATACTGAGAATATAAAATATAGCTTTAGTTACAAGGAATATCAGGGTATAGTGTAGATCCCAGAATTGAAAAGAAGAAGGTATTGAACTGCTTGGATATATGATTTTAAAAATTTGCCCAATTATTAGAACTAGACTATATGGCAAGGGCTCAGTTACAGAAAAACTTTCTCACCCTAATTTATTCATTTGATTTAAATTATTTATTTTGAGAAATTATTGGTGTAATTTTAGGAACTGGGTGTACAACGATAAACAAAGTATACTTCTCTAAGGAAACAATAATATTTGGAGACAGACAAATAAAAATGTATTAGAGTGTGTTGGGTGATAATTGAAGTCTTTGCAAGGTATAAGAGATGACACAAAGAGAGAGTGTTGAGTCTGTTAGGAGACAGAAATTTTGGAGATGGGTTAAATCTTTAGTCCTACATGTTTTGTAAGGCTTCTCTTAGTGGTTTGGGAAGGATACTTAAAGATGAAAACAATATATACAAAGACATGGAAGCATGAGAATTCCTGGCACATTCTGGAAACATCATAACTGATTGTGACTAAACAAACTATCTCAAGAGTGCAGCATCAGAGGTTAAGCCTGGGGAGATAGGGCTGTGACCAGACTGCGAAGCATTCTTTGTATAGAAATAAATTTGTGATCTCCATCTTTGACATGAGGAATCCTGAAAGTTTCCACAGTGGTGGTATATAAAGACTAGTATTGTACTTTATACAATGAGTTTAAAGTCAGGAAAGATTGGTTTGGTTTAAATAATGGAGAGAACATGGCAAGAAAATATTGAGGAGTTCCTGCTGTGACCACAATGGGGTCAGCAGCATCTCTGGAGCACTAGAATGCAAGTGCAATACCCAGTCCAGCACAGTGGGACAGTGGGTTAAAATATCTAGTGTAGGTTGCAGTTGCAGTTGGGTCTTGATCCCTGGCCCAGGAACTCCATATGACATGCATGGTACCCAAAATAGCAAAAAAAAAAGAAAAAGAGAAAATGCTGAAAAATTCAAGACCAAGGATGATGAACAATAAATAAAGATGGTGGCTAAGTTGATGAAGAGAAATGAACATACTATGAATCTCTTTGGAACATTGATAAGATGTCATAAGTGATGAAGAAGAATTGTCAGTCATACCTGGATTTAATGCATTGGACATATCAGCCTCTAGGATGATGTTACCGTCATAGAGCCATAGAGACTTTGAGACTGGTAAGGAAGGGCTGAGATGCATAAGGTTAGCGTGAGTAATAAAAATAAGTCTTCATGCACTTTTAATTATTTGCAATTACAGCTGAGAAGAATTTATGTATGTGGGCTGAAAAACATCCATTTTCTCTCAATGTCTGATCTTTATCACAAGACTTTTCAGCAGGTATAAAACTTTTTGACTTTTAGGCGGAGTTAAAGCACAAGGATTAGCCTCTGATTCATCTTGTTTGCTTCTCAACATGATTTTTAGTTTTTACCAAGAACTGATTTACTGAGAAAGCTCAGTAAGCAGAAATTGGCATGCTTATTTGCTCTCCTGAAAATGAAACCCAGACCCTGAAGGATAGATTTCTGGAAATAGATTTTTAGAAAACTCAAAGGCAATCTTTACAGAAAATTAGTTAAAAGCCATGACTTTAGTTTCTTAAAAAACAAATTTTGGCCATTATTCTTTATGGTTCTGCTTTACTAAGACTATTATAAATAAGATTGATTATATAAGGTAATCAGAATATTCAAGATCAGGGAAATGACAAAGCTTTAAAAGTGATTAATTTATAGGAGATTGAAAAAACAAACCTGATTGTATTTTGTAATTATGTTAGTGAATTAAACCATACATAACAATAGCTAATAGCTCTGGTTCTTAAAAATCAGTGATAGTAGAATGAGCAAGTACCACTCCCTAAATGTGGAGATTCTTGTCGAAGACTCTTTGCTATTGTGTTGGAGACTACTGAACAGGTGAATACTGCAGAAGGTAAATATCTGTGGAGACAGAGTTCTAAAGTACAGGGTCTCCTTCAAAGACAAGATAAGGGACTTATGCATTAACCATGCTATGCTATAAACAGCTGCACTATGTCCTAAGGGTATGCCCCTTTGATATCACTAAGAAGATAACCTCGTCATTGCCTATGTCTGTTCTTGCCCACTAATCTTTTCACCTTCCTTAATAAAAGCCATGTGGGCTAAAGTTTATGCACCTTTGTTCTGGGGAACAGGATACCTCCTGGATCCCCACTTTCTAAATGTAAAATTCTCGTGTGTTTTGTTACACTGCACCATCCCTCTTCCAGGATTCCCTGTTGCCCTGCAGTGCTGGATGTGGCACTATTGCTCTTGTATGATGAATATAAGCACGGATATTTATAAATGCTAATTTTTGATGATCTGGATATTGCTTATAAGAAAATACAACAAAATTTATTGGAAAAACTAGGAGTGGAAAATGTAGGAAAATTGTTGGTTAAGAAATGTTTGCCAAAAAACATCTAAGAAAGTAAAGTAAATGAGAGGTTATATGTAGAGAGGTATGTAGAGGCAAGTGTAGAATTAGGAAGAATTTCTGAAGAGGCTCTGTTTTCATGCCTAGGAAAAGAGAACAGCAGTTCACTTTTGTGGGAGCTAGCTGGGAGAGAACATTCCATTCATGCTGTCACAGACCTCCGGAAAGAGCAATCTCAGTGAAAACAAGAGAGTTCTTTCTTTGAAAAGCCAGGAATAGCAAAAGCAAACAAAATAAACAAGTAACACAAAAATATTCTATATTGTTAGTGGTAAAGGATCTTACAGTAAACCTTGTTATTTCTGAAGCATAAACAGGGAGAAACTAATTCAATCAATCAAGCTTCTTATTTGTACAATGTAAATCTATATACTGACTATCCTTTATCAGAAGTATGTCTACATTTTGGAATCTGAAATTATCCAGAAGAAATTCCTGCATACTGCTTGGCTACGGCATCTGAAAAAGCACCGTGGTTTTGGTGAGCACCATTGTACTTCTGCTTATTGGCACCCGTTAACAATATCAGAAGTTCTTCAAATTGCATTTGATTTGTCTATTTAATTCCTGTGCTCAGATTAACTCTTAACCTTTGGTCATTCGTAATTTGAATAACTTTTATTTTTTTTAATTTAATTTATTTTTTTTTTTTGTCTTTTTGCCTTTTCCAGGGCTGCACCCATGGCATATGGAGGTTCCCAGGCTAGGGGTCTAATCGGAACTGTAGCCACAAGCCTACGCTACAGCCACAGCAATGCAGGATCAGAGCCGCATCTGAAACCTACACCACAGCTCATGGCAACGCCGGATCCTTAACCCACTGAGCAAGTCCAGGGATCGAACCCGCAACCTCATGGTTCCTAGCCGGATTCGTTAAGGTAATCAGAATACTCAAGATCCACGACAGGAACTCCTGAATAACCTTTATTTTATTTTTTAAATTCATGTTTCCTCTAATAACCATAATTGATGTCTGAATAATTTCAGCTCATTAGTTCTCATCACCTATATTCATTCTGTGTTAGATCCAAGCCTGGGAAACATTCAGTTTTACTCAGCTATCTCACCAACAGTAGGTCTCCATTTATGGCATGTGTTACAGTAATTGGCAGCATTTCCTCTGGGTGCATCTAGGGTAACTTAGAGACTACAAGTCACATCTCTATTAGCTGCTTTTATGCTATCTCCTAACTGCTCTGAGGCCAAGGTTGAAAGACTAAAAGGATCCAAAGAGAGTCTTTAGGAATGCTCATGGAATTCTCATTCTACACAGTGTAGTAAAACTTAGTAATGGAAAAGGCAATACTTCATACATATTCTCTGAGAATGACTTGGTTACATTTTTAATAAGTTAGTTTACCAGTGACACAGAGAAGTGGGTTAGGTCAGAGGCAGGACTAAAGTTGCCTTATCAGTATGAAAAATCTGTGGTTGAATTATAACAATGTTTTGGATATGGTTTTATCATGGGGCCAGTAATCAGTCTAACACAAGGCAGCATCTTCTTCCCTGCGAGCTCAGAACATGATTGAAACAAATCAGAAGCTACCACCTACTCTTAGTGACGACTTTTTTTTGATAATTTTTTTGAAATAATTTTCTCTTAATATATATAATAAATAAACTCCTCAGCCTCATCATTCATGCATCTTGGTGGAGTTAATGTTCATATTTTAGATATAAGTCTAAGACACCATGCTGTGCTAGCTATGTTGTCCAGTGGGATCCATTTCCGAGATTTCATTAATAAGCTATCTTATTATTATTATTATTATAAATAATTCAAGATGCATAGTTTAGCAATACCAGTGAGCTGAAGACCAAACTCTGTTTTCACTGTTGTCAAAATAATCATGTAGTTTGAGTATTATTTGAAATTTGCTTCTCTAAAACACAGAATTAATACAATTAGCCCTTTCTTTTTTTTTAATTTTTCCATCATAGCAGTTTACAGTTTTCTGTCTATTTTTCAACTGTATAGCATAGTGACCCGGTTACACATACATATATAGATTTGTCACAAGTGACTAGACATAGTTCCTGGTGCTATACAGCAGGATCTCCTTGCTTTTCCACCCCAGAGGCAATAGTCTACAACTGCTAACCCCAGACTCCCATACCATCCCACTCCCTCCCCCACCCCCTTGGCAACCACAAGTCTGTTCTCAAAGTCCATGATTTTCTTTTCTGTAGAAAGATTCATTTGTGCAGTATATTAGATTCCAGATATAGGTGATATCATATGGTATATGTCTTTCTCCTTCTGACTTACTTCACTCCATATGAGGGTCTCTAATTCCATCTATCTTGCTGCAAATGGCATTATTTTATTCTTTTTTATGGCTGAGTAGTATTCCATTGTGTATATATACCACATCTTCCTAATCCAATCATCTGTCGATGGACATTTTGGGTTTTTTCCATGTCTTGGCTATTGTGAATACTGCTGCAATGAATATGCATGTGCAATTATCTTTTTCAAGGAAAATTTTGTCCAGGCATATACCCAAGAATGGGATTACTAGGTCA
This sequence comes from Catagonus wagneri, assembly GCA_004024745.2. Classification (NCBI taxonomy): domain Eukaryota; kingdom Metazoa; phylum Chordata; class Mammalia; order Artiodactyla; family Tayassuidae; genus Catagonus; species Catagonus wagneri. The sequence goes on from PVHT021183727.1 coordinate 3,485,447, forward strand.
TATGGTTCTATGTATAGTTTTCTAAACTACCTCCACACTGTTTTCCCTAGTGGTTGTACTAGCTTACATTCCCACCAACAGTGCAGGAGGGTTCTCTTTTCTCCACACTCCCTCTAGCATTTGTTGTTTGTGGACTTATTAATGATGGCCATTCTGACTGGTGTGAGGTGGTTTCTCATGGTAGTTTTGATTTGCATAGCCCTTTCTAATAAATGCCTACATTCCCACTCATTCTGCCTACTATAACATCTTAATCCTACAAAGGTCTTCAAGTTTCTCAAGAACTTTTTCTATAAGAATCAGAAACTCTATAGAATTCCCATTGTTGTTAAGTGAGTTAAGAACCCCACATAGTGTTCCTGATGATGTGTGTTCAATCCCTGGCCTTGCTCATTGGATTAAGGATCCCACACTGCTGTAATCAGCATCATGTAGGTCACACATGTGGATCATATTCTATGTTGCTGTGGAGGTAGTGCAGGCCTCAGCCATGGCTCTTATTCAACGCCTAGCCCAGAAACTTCCATGTGCCACAGGTCTGGGTGTTAAAAAAAAAGGAAGCAGAAACTCACATTTATATAAGCAATGTAAGCCCACCCCAGATAAGACTGTAACAAACGTATAGGAACTATGAATGGCTTATTATATCTAATGGGTCAGTGTGCCCTGAACCAGAGATTACACCCACAATCACTGGTCTCTGATGTTCTAAACTCATTGCAAGAGAACCTAGATTATGCAGTTCATTTTGTCACAGGCTTGTGAAGTTTTAGGAGTGTTTAGGATGAATCAAAGAATCTTCTAGATACATTCATGCCAAACAAGATTGGCTAAGAATGCATTTCAGAAAACCTATTGAATCAATGGATTATATTACTTAAAAGTTATAATGTCCATGTGATCCAGCAGTGAATGACCAACGAATCAAACTGTTGTGAGATATTTTTAATGGAATAACTTCCTATATGCTGAGATAGAGAAATGCAAATTTGTCTGTCAGTGCTTTGGAGTGGAGACATCTGCTCACACGTTTTGTTACCTCTATCTACCTTTATTTATTTATTTATTTATTTATTTATTTATTTATTTATTGCATAAACCACTGGCCCTGAAAAGAGGAGTGTTCACTTAACTGTTCTTTTTTCCATAGATAGTATACAGTTCCCGGTTTCTCATTTTTTCTGAACTACAATTTTAGACAAAAACGTGGAGAGATGTTCTTTAGCTTATAGATAATATAATGCTGAAAATATTTTTTAAATAGTACATAGTCTTAGTATCAAGAAAATGTATGACCATGTGTCAAAACATCCAAAGTCTGAGCATGTCTCACCTCTTGTGCTGCCACAATTCTGGTCCAGGTCACCACAATCACCATCTTCAGCCTGGATTGTGATAATAGCTTCACAACTGTTTTCCAAGCTATTGTCCTTGCCCCTCTCTTGTATATTCTCAAAAGAAGCAGTCAAACAGATTCTTTTAAAACATGAAATCGATGGCATTATTTATGTGTTCAGATAACTGCTGCCATTTCACACCACATTCAATGTAAGAACAAATCTTTCACTTGTCTTGGACTACCCTGGCTCCTTTCACCAAGGAGCAGAATGTTCTTCACATGCCCCTTTTCTGCCTTCATTTACTACCATACTAGCTCACCTGACACCCTACCCCTGATTTGTACATTCTTCTCTGGTTATACTAACTCTCATGTACTTGGATCTCCATAAACACATTCGTCCCACAGAGCATTTATACTTGCTATGGAACTCTTTATCTAAATACCTAATCCACCAGCCTCAGTCAATCACAGCCTTTGAGTCTCCACTCACATATTACTTTAGAGAGAAGTCCTTCCCTGACTACATAAAATAAAACAACACATATCCTAACCCAGAACATGTCTTTTCTCATTCATGGTTGTATTTTTCTCCATAATACTAATGTGACATATGTCTTTGTTTTGTCTGACTTCATTACTAGACTGAAGGTAAGAATTCTGTCCATATTACTCATGTTCTTGTTATACTGGGAATGATGCTAGCATATGATAGGTACTTAATAAATGAATTAATTATATAAACAAATAAATTAATAGATTTGTTAAGTGGATGACTGTGATAATTGCTTAATGATGGGTTAACCTATAACCACTGTGTTTTATTTTATTTTATAACTGCTTTTAAAGAAACACAACTGAGTTAGGGCAATGTCTTCACTTCTAATAAGGTGAAAACCAGTTTAATACCTGGATATTGGAATTATCTGAAGAGAAATTTAAATATACATTTACGTGAAGGTATATTTTTTCAAAAGAATTCTCTGCTCATAAATTATTATGAATTATAATCTGATACTCATAAACATTGTCTCCAGAATATTCAGTTAACTGACATAGTGTAATATGAGGTGGTATTTCTTCAGCAGATGACCACAACCTATGCCTGTTGTCAGTATGATTAAGGATGTATTTCTGAGAAGTGCATTATCAATGGATTCTAATTAGGCTATAAAGGAACATTCAGAGATACCCAGTCATTCCCTGAAAACTGTATTACAAGATTAATTCAAAACTTGTAACATCTGTGACAAGCAAACAGAAAACCAATGCAAAAGACATTGGAGCTTCTGCTTCCACTGACCCCTAGATGCCTCTATGATATTGAATTCATTTCACAGTCCTGCTCCTCTGGCCACAGATGAAAGTATGACATATTTTATTTGGAATCTCTTCAGATCCCATTTCCTCCCAGGTGCCATACATTTGTATAAAGAGTTATCTTTTGATGGTCTTTTTCTAAAAATCAAGTTATGTTAATTTTTCACCGTTGACTACATTCTCAAGGCCTTAAAATATGCTGACATATCTGCACAGTGATACCAACATACCAAGAATGTTATATCCAGCTAGTTTCATAAGGAAGCAGAACGAAATTAATATGAGCTTGAGAGAAGACCCTTTTCGGTGTCTGTCCTTCTTTGATCTTCCCAAAAGTCATGGTGACATTCTCATCACTGGAGAATAGAATGCCACCTCAAAAGTAGAGGGATTTGTGAAGAAAACATTTGTAAGATCTTTTAGCTCATTTTCTCATCCCTGGTGTTATTAGTACTGATACAAATTCATACTTATATACATAGAAATTTAGCTTTCACATTAAAAAAAGGAGGACTCAATTTCTCAAAAATGTGATTGTGGCAAGGTATATACCCAAGACTTGGTGGAAAGGTTTTCAGGTTTACAAATATAATTATTTTGTGTTTTCTTCATTTAAAAAGTTATGGCTACTTCTTTATAGCTTTAATAGAGTTGTGAGGATATATATATTATCAACCAGTAAAATCAAATGAAATCTTAAGATTACTTATTTAAAACTTAATTTTTCACTGCAAAGAGTGATCAAAATAATTAAAATAAAAACAAATTTGTAGTGAGGAGTTTTGTTAACAGTTTTTACCCCTTTCCTATTTGTCTATTTCTGTTCCCCTTAAAACTTAATTATAAAAACTAGATCATGGGAATTCCCACTGCAGCTCAGCAGGTTAAGAACCTGACTAGTAACCATGGGGATGCAGGTTTGATCCCAGCTTTGTTCAGTGGGTTAAGGAGTTGCTGTGAGCTGTGGCATAGGTTGTAGTGATGGTTCAGATCTGGTGTTGCTGTGGCTGTAGCATAGGCTGGCAGTTGTAGCTCTGATTGGACCCATAGCCTGGGAACTTACATATGCCTCAGCTGTGTGCTGTGGCCATAACAAAAAGAGAGAGAGAGAGAGAAAGAGAGATCACTAGGTAACATGTAATCTAACTCCTGGCTTCTACACTACTGAATCTACACAATGCCTTGTCCACCTTGTTGAGTCCTTTCCAGGGTTAAAGGAGTAAGAATGAAGTATTCATTAGTTAAAGGGTGACTGACTCTCTACTTCCAGCTTCCCCTTAGAAAATTTATAGGGGACCAAATGGGCAGATCCAATTGCAGGCAGACCCTATGAGCAAGACAGAACCCAAAGAAAGAGCAAAAGTCAGCAGTTTTTCATTCAAGGGAAAGATTACAAAGAACCTGACATCCTACTTTAATGACTAACCTTAATGACTGTTCCCTTTTTATTCTTTAAAAATTGTCATGGCTGAGCACAGTTAACACAGCTGCTCTTGGGACATGAGTCCACCTACTCCCCAAATTGCTAGCATTTCTGGAGAAAGCATCTTTTCTTTCTACCAACACTTGACCCTCAATTATTGGCTTTTGAGCAGCAATCAACTGCAGCTGAGTTTGCTGTTTTCTTGATCAGATTCTGATTATTCTCTCCTGAAACTTTATTATCTGATTTCCCCTAGTGCCTTGGATTGACCTTTTAAGATTTTTCCTGTATGAGTACACATTTTGGACTCACCTGAAAAGGTATTGGAAAACACTCTCTCCTTGGACCATCTGCCTTTTCAGTCTGTCTCTCTTTCATGGTTTGATATCTTGAAACCTGCTTTAAAGTTCAGAGAATTAAAGGTATTTTTCAGGGTTTTTTTTTTCTCATTTTATCTTAGGTGGTATGGTTCTTTAATTGGCTTCTGATTTTTGCACATTCAGTCAGTTCCTTGTACAAGTAATTGTTTTCCATGATTTTTGTTCTTGCTATGGTTCTGAAATGCCTGTGATTCCTTTCTTTAACATGCACATGCTTCTTTCCCATCTTGATGTGGCTGCCTTGAGACCAAGACTTTCATGGGAAGACTATACCTTAATATCTTTGATTCCCATAAAATTTTCTAATTAAAGTATTTTGGGGGGCCCTTATCATTGAAAATGTTTTAAGTTCTTTATCAAAAAGCTTTACCAAATCATCAAGACTCTGAATTTATTTAGTGTTAATTTTGCCATTTTTGCTGGCAGAGCAGCTCATTCCTATCTTGTCAACTTTGATAAATGTAGGCAATAATAAACAATACACTATGAACGTATTCTTGAAACATTCTATCTCAAGTTAAAGTAAGTATGTGGCCTGCTTCACAAGTGATTGCAGTTGTCCATTTTACCAAATGTGTTGTCACCACATGGCATGTATCATGGTCTTTCCAGCCCCTGATACTGATTTATTCATGCTCTAGTACTTCTCCCCTAATGACATAAGTATTTTTAGAGTTTTTATATAACTATATCTCTCTTCTGATACCAATTTCTGTTTGAAGGTAAGCAATGCTAGCATCCCCAAATTTAGAAAGCCTAAATTCTCAGTGGTTTATCCCCCTGCCCGAATGTATTTGTCACTAATATATAGCCTAATGCAGGTTAAGCTGTCTTCCTTCTTCTAACTAAACATTCTAGAATAAGTTGCTTCCAAGGTATCTCTAGCATGAAATGTAAAGACAAGAGGATTACATGGTATGATTTTAAGAGCCATATCTAGAAAAGACTTTAATTACTCCTACCCAAATCAAACAGACTAAGACCTTGTCTTATGAGATCAGTTTAAAAGCAAGAGTCTAGGAAATGTAGATGAGCCTAGGAATCATTGGTGAGAACAAGAAATGTTTGCCATAGTGTTTCACTAATGAGAGAAACACAGGAGAGAAAAAGAAAAAGCAACTGTGGTTAAATAAGCAAGATATTAGATCATCAATGAATTAGGTAAAGTTGCAAGATATAGAATTAATACACAGAATCAGTTGCATTTCTGTATACTAACATATACCAACAATGAAAGATCAGAAAGTGAAATTAGGAAAACAATTCCACTTACCATCACAACAAAATGAATAAAACACCTAGAAATAAAGTTACCTAAAGAGACAAAAGACTTGTACTCTGAAAACTATAAGATGCTGATAAAAGAAATCAAAGATGACACAAACAAGACAGAAAGATATACCATACTCTTGGATTAGAAGATTCAATATTGTCAAAATGACTGCATTACACAAGGCAATTCACAGATTCAATGCAAACCCTATCAAATTACCACTGGCATTGTTTAGAGAACTAGAAAAAAAAATATTATCTGAATGGAAAACACAAAAGAACTTGAATAGCCAAAGCAAGCCTGAGAAGGAAAAATTAAGCTAGAGGAATCAGGCTTCCTGACTTCACTCTATACTACAAAGCCACAGTCATCAAAAGAGTGTGGTACTGGCACAAGAACTGAAATACCGATCAGTGGAGCAGGAGACAAATCCCAGAAATAAACGCATGCACCTATGGTCAACTAATTTACAACAAAGGAGGCAAGAATACAAAAAGAGGTAAGACTGACTCATCAGTAAACGGTGCTGGAAAAACTGGACAGCTGTATGCAAAATAATGAAATTAGAAAATTCTTAAACACCACACACAAAAATAAACTCAAAATGGATTAAAGAACTAAATATAAGATGATACTATAAAACTCTTTGAGGAAAATGGGAGTTCCTGTCATGGTGCAGCAGAAATGAATCTGGCTAGGAACCATAAGGTTGTGGGTTCGATCCCTGGCCTCACTCAGTAGTTTAAGGATCCGGTGTTGCTGTGAGCTGTGTGCAGGTCGCAGATGTGGTTCGGATCTGATGTTGCTGTGACTGTGGCATAGGCCAGCAGCTGTAACTCCAATTAGACCCCGAGCCTGGGAACCTCCACATGCTATGGGAGCAGCCCTAAAAAGCAAACAAGCAAACAAACAAACAAAAAACCCAAAAAAAAACTCTTAGAGGAAAATGTAGGCATAACTGTGGTAATATCTTCTCAGATTCACCTCACAGAGTACTGAAAAAAAAAAAAAATAAACCAATGGGACTTAATTAAACTTGAAAGTTTTTTTGCAGCAAAGGAAACTATAAGCAAAACAAAAAGACAACCACAGAACGGGAGTGGATATTTGCAAATGAAGTGACTGAAAAGGGATTAATCTCCAAAATTAATGTCCCTGCAGCTTAATATCAAAAAAATCAATCCAATCAAAAAATGGGCAACCTAAATAGACATCTCTCCAAAGAAGACAGATGGATTGCTAAAAACACATCTGAAAAGATGCTAAACATCACTAATTATTAGTGAAATGCAAATCGAAACTATTATAAGGTACCAGTTTATGCCAGTCACAATGGTCATCATCAAAAAATCTACAAATAATAAATGCTGCAAAGGATGTGGAGAAGACAGAACCCTCTTACACTGCTGGTAGGAATGTAAATAGGTGCAACCACTATGAAATACAGTATGGAGATTCTTCCAAAAAGTAAAACTACATTATGATCCAGGAATCCATGAATCTCACTTTTGGGCATCTGTCTATACAAAACTCATAATTCAAAAAGATACATGCACCCCTATATTCATTGCAACACTATTTATAACAGCTGAGATATTGAAGCAACCTAAATGTCCATCAGCAGAGGAGTGGATAAAGGAGATGTGCCATATGTAATGCCACGATAATTAAATGTTTTTTTCATTAATGAATAATGAACAACCTTCACCACAGCTCACAGCAATGAGCTGTGATGTAGCCTACAGACATGGCTCGGTTCTAACATTGCTGTGGCTGTGGCATAGGCTAGCAGCTGCAGCTCTGATTCAAGCCCTAGCCTATATATCCTGGGTGAGGCCCTAAAAAAAGACAAAAAAACAACCCCAAGAAATTCTGAAGACATTAGAATGATAAGGAAACATAATTATGAAAGTAAAGCAAGCTGAACAAATCATATACAAAAACATGGAAGAACTATTTAGAAAATATAAATGGAAATTCGCATGACTTTAGGAGATATAGCTATTATGACCAAAAAATGAATTCATTATGTCTAAGAAAATGTATTTCTTTTTTTTAAATCATTTGGAGAGCAATTTTCAATGATGTGTATATTTAGGCAAACACAATAAAATTTTTAAAGCTCATTTTAGAAGACCATCATTGTGACTCAGAGTGAAAAAAGAAAGTCCCAAAGAGAAAAATATATATATACTTGTTTCTAATGAAAGATAAAAGATTTGATTTTTTATTTTGCTATATAATAATCTTGAATTTAAGAAGAAAAGAAAGAAAAAAATCTCGAATGTATTACAAGCCATTGTGTTGAAATAAGCATTGCTTATTTCACAAAAAATATATTTGTACAATAATTCTATGTTGCTCTATGAAACAGTAATGATCTCTTAAGAATACACAATATTTAAGAGAGAAGAAAGGAACGATATTCAACAGTTTACAGTATATTTGTAAATGCTATTTGTATATCCAAGACTAACTTTAAGAAAGATTCCAAATGAACTGAACTTTGCCATGAAACAAAGAGATTGCTGAGCAGTAATTTGCAGATCATATGTCATCTAACATTTTCTTGAAGCATACTTTGACATGAACTTTAATTTGAGGCATCAGTTTCCATCTTTAAAAAATCCCATGGTACTTGTTTTCTATCATTCTTTTTTATCATTTGTCAGGAATGAAACTAATCCAAACTCAAAGTGCTTTTATGACCTACAGTTTCAAAAATAATGCTCATCTATCAAACTCAAATATGCATATGTATCTCTTCGAATTGCTTAAGAAAGAATTCTTGTTAGTAAAGGTAAAGGCCAATATTTATTTCTCAGTTAAAGTTTAAGAATAAATCAATAGCCATTAGCTAGTTAAGACAGTGTAGAGAATGTGGTAGATGGTATTTTCTAGGGTGTGATAGGAAAGAAAAGATGAGAGGAGTTTATATTCAAGACAAAGAATGATATTTAAAAGAGTTGAGGACGCCATAATTTTACCTTTGAAAATTAAAACAGGTTTAATTCTGATAAAAGTGACAATATTACATAACAGATTCAAATTTCAGGACTGAATGTAAAGAATTTTTATATCAAGGAATACTCATAGGTTTTTGTTAAAAAAGGGATATTTGAAAATTTAACAGTGAAATAATTCAATTTTATCAAATAATACACAGTGTTTTATGAAAAGATGTGTATAAGCTAATTTTGAAAGGAAGGAAAGAGAACTAAAAGCATTTTAAAAACTCACAGATGCTTTATGTTGTCACAGGTAAAGCTGATATTTAGATACTAAAAAAATAATTTTTATGCTGGACACATATATAAGTGATAATAATTTTGTCTTGGTTCTCTGGGAATTTTTGATAGTATGGAAATCATTATATTCCTGAAATGATAAGTTATATAATATTCTTCTACACAGTTACCTAATTTATGTTAATATAAATGATTAATGGCCTCTATGCCAAGATAATCAAAATTGTTCTCATATTTCCATAGTGATGCCCATTTTCTTGAGCATATCAATATAGTCCATTCAAGTGGAAAATAAGCCATCAGCAGCAGTAATTTGTATTCAAAATTTCTTTAAAATTCCAGCAGTGAGATACAGACTCCCAAGAAACAAATTAGATGAGGCATGAAACCTTAAGTTTATCATTTCTTCATTACAACAAACATTATTAAATGCCTATTTACACAGGTAGGAATATGATTTTGAATTTATATTGCTTCCTATATTAACAGAAATACCATAGAAAACTAGAAAAAAATCATTGGGTTATAAGTTGTGAGACCTAAAATCTAGTAATGATTCCATTAACCAACAATGTAGTGTCTGATATATCATTTAGTCCCTTTGGCCAGACTATAAATGGCTTTGGTTCTTTTAAAAATTTCTCTATTATTTTATGAACTAGTGACCAGTTACCAGACCACTAATACATTGTTAAACAAAAACATCATTTAGGAATTTAGACTACTTATGTCTGGCTGAACAGAATAATTAAACAATTTTGTGTAGTACCACTGTAGCTTACTCTCTTAATATTGTATATGTATTTATGTTTGTGTTGACATAGAGGCACTAAAATGACTACAGATTAGAGACTAAAAACATGTACACACATTAGAGGTTAAGAGCATATATTCAGGAGCTGGGGCAATGAGGTTCAAATCCCAGCTCTGAAACTTATTAGCTTTGTCATCTGAGAAATTTATTTAACCTCTATTCTTAGGGCTTTCTCATCTGTGAGAGGAAAATAATAACTATTCTTAGCTTATACTGTTGATGCAAATAGTAAATTATAGAGCCTTTTGGAGTTTATGCTAAGTATCATTTCTGTAATTACCACATATACATTCTGCCCACACTACTAAGATCTACTAAAAATGTATTTTATCTTAATTATGCATTTGCAGACAATTTTCAATGTAGAAGTAGATCTATGCACATTTAGATTTTGTTTCCATTTCAGGAAGCCTATAGTATGGAATTGTATAAATTTTAGAATGTCTAATTTTTTTGTGTAACTTCCATTTATTTCTACTTCTTTTTGCCCTCCATGATATCTAGAGAATGCTGTGCAAACAGTAACCACACTGTGAATACTTATTACTTTTTACTGTATTGCATTGATTTCATTTAAATTAAATTTCTATATAAAGTTAGACAAGTATTGAATTTATGGTTTTAACAAACAAAAGTATACAGGGGTCTTGAAATTTAGCTAGATAAATTGGATAGCATGAAATAGTTACCTCATACTTGCCTGACTCACCCACAAATGCTCAACAAATCAGAGAGAAATCTTACTGTGAGGATAGGAGTCTATTAATTCTTTGAATATATCTGGTTGAAAATAAATGAATTAGTAATGCCTTATGTTGGACCAGGTCTCAGCTTTATTTTGATACACTGTTTTAGCTAACTTTTCAAGGGAAAAGCTGAGCAAGTAATTTAGGTCTTAAAAATTATGCAAAAAGCCTTATCTATGTCACAGCAACTTCTTGTTTGCTATGTCCTTTTAAAGAATTCCTACAATAGTGAACCATATTACTGACTGAGAGTTTTTCTATTTTTTAGCATATATTCTAAAATAAAAAGAGGCTAGTGATACTACCTATTGTTTTGTGAATCTTATAATGACTGTTTAAATGGTAGAACAATCAACGAATTAATAAAAATGTCAAAATTTGAAGTGCCCGATTTGATCTTTTTTTATGTACCTGCTGATATGAGTAGCTTCACCAATTTTCATTTGGAAATGTGGAGTCCCTAAGACAGTGAACCTTTGTCTAGAAAGAATATGTCAAAACTGATTCTGAGTGTTACCCGCATTTTAATGTCAATCTGAATATATTTGGTTATGGCTTAATTGCTCAAGACATGGTCTAGTCTGAGAAAATTATACTGATAATAGAAAGTATGGACACACTCTCCCTTTAGAATTTCACTAAACAGTTTTATTTTAAGGGTAATCATTTCCTTGATCATCTCTTTCCTAGGAGAGTTCTTCAAATGAGAACATGTGAGATTATTTTAGGTTGACAGCTCTCCAGTGGCAGCTTACTTAAACCAGTAATAAGCTCATTAAATCTAAAGATTTCACAGAAACTGTGATAAGAGACACAATCAACTTAAGGGCTTTTCAGGGGAAAAATCATAAAAGTATACTTTAAAACAACTGAGTAAGAGCTTTCTGATTGCTACCTTTCTAAGTACCACCAAGTCACTATCAGATTGATGGAAAATGAATGCCAGAAATTCACCAGGCTCCCCGCTCATTTCAGCAGTGTACATCTTGGTTGGGATGGTCTTCATTCCTTTCATCTATCAAAATCCTGTCCACTTATCAAGGTTGAGCTCAGTATTTCTTTGCCAAAAGATTCTCCCAGAATCTGACAGCCTTCAATACTCTTCAATACTCAAAATTCCTATGCTGATTTCTATGTTAATTTTAGCATGTCATCATAGAATTTTGTTTTCAAATTCTATTTTTAGTGTTCCTGGTTAACTTAATAATTTACTCACTGCTTCTAGTTAGCAGTACATGCCAAATTATCTTAACTCCTCAAATCTGAAAATATTTTGATCTTTTGTAGGTTGAATTCCCTTGAAAGCTAACTCAGATTCAGAGATTATCATATAGGATATTTATTGGAAACATCTATTTTAGGATAAACATCTGTGGGGGGGAGATTGGGGAAAAAAATAAGTTTGTGATTTAGTCTAATAATGATCTCATTTGTAGGACCCTAACAGGGAACTCTGAAATTGAGATAGCCCTTCAGAAGTGTTTTAACTTGAGACAAAAAGGTATTTATATTCTGTTACTGAACAGTCATTAGAATTAGTCAATCCATGAATTCCTGTTGTGGCTCAATGGACTAAGAACCAAAAAATGTCTGTGAGGATGTGAGTTCAATCCCTGGCCTTGCTCATTTGGGTTAAGGATGTTGCCACAAGCTGCGATGTGGGTCACAGGTGCAGCTTGGATTCTGTGTTGTCATAGCTGTGGGGTAGGCCTGAAGATGCAACTCTAATTTGACCTCTAGTTTGGAAACTTCCATACACCATGGGTGTGACCCTAAAAAAGGGGGGGGATTAGTCTATCCAGGGAAAGTAGATGAGGCAGCTCTCTCTAGGTAACAGCAATTTATGAAAACTGAGTGCTGTCTGCAGACAGTAACAGAATCTAGGGAATTAAGTCCTTCAGTTTTGGATAGAGACAAATATGTGTAACAGTATCTACCACATATCCATAAATGAAAACTGGAAAAAGAGAAAGTCCGGAAAGAACTCAACTAAATGCATCAGTGTTGAAGATGGAATATGGTGCTATGGAAAACTACACCCAAACAAATAAAGCGTCTAAAATTGTTCTATATTTGCCCCTATCGGCAAAGAAAAACAAGGCCATAAGATCATTCTGTCTTCAGAATTCTCCACAGGATTGTTAGAGTTCTTTATCTAGACTGTATAACAGCCCAACTTCTTTACCTTCCCAGATCCTTTTTCCAGGAGCACAGTCCCTAATAAAATTCTTGTTTGATAATCTGCCTCTCACAATTTAATCTATTAGCATATAGAGGGTTTGCTATGCTCAGGAAAAGGAAATCTGGTTGTGTCACCTCTTTTCAACTTTCTGGAACATTTGGGTATTTCTGAAGAACCATTCTAAAATGGCAAGGGAGTTTTAGTCTAAAATCATCACATTGAAGATATAAGGTGAAATAATCCACTACACCATATATTGCATATTATATTTAACAGGAAAGCAGATTTTGGACTGCTAGGTCTTTGCTTAATGCAATGCCATCTACAATTGATGGAACAATAGCAAGCTCTAGCCACATGGTACCTGTTTCTAGAGCATCAACTATCTGATCAGTATCACTTTAATGAAGTGTCGAGACATAGTGACAGGCTGCAGGTAGGAGCCTCAGTGAAGATCTGAGATTTTGAGGTAGTATAAAGTGGTAATGAATCATGAAAGAGATGTGTTGGAAATGGTAGGTATAAGGAATGAAAGCAAAAATTGGTATCAGACATCAGAAGAATTTAGAAGGGGAGATGAACACTTAAAAGAGAATTTAGCAGTAGAGAGGTCATATTAAATGTTCAAGGGACACTGTATCCCTGGAATGGAAAGAAAGGGATAAAGAAATTGAGAACATAAGGGATATGAGAAATTGGTTTTGATATATGTTAAATAAAATGATTAGACAATAAGTTCATTAACATAGGTAATAAAATGATGTTCCCAGGGGTTCCCATCGTGGCACAGCAGAAATGAATCCAACTGGCGTTCCCTTCGTGGCTCAGTGGTTAACGAATCCGACTAAGAACCATGAGGTGGCAGGTTTGATCCCTGGCCTTGCTCAGTGGGTTAAGGATCCGGTGTTGCCGTGAGCTGTGGTGTAGGCTGCAGACGCGGCTCGGATCCCGCATTCCTGTGGCTGTGGTGAAGGCCAGCAGCTACAGCTCCTGTTAGACCCCTAGCCTGGGAACCTCCATATGCCGCAGGTGCGGCTCCTAGATAAGGCAAAAAGGCAAAAAAAAAAAGAAAAGAATCCAACTGGAAACACTGAAGTTGCGGGGTTTGATCCCTGGCTTTGCTCAGTGGGTTAAGGATCCAGTGTTACCAAGAGCTGTGATGTAGGTCCCAGACTCGGCTCAGATCTGCTACTGGCTGTGGCATAGGCTGGCAGCTGTAGCTCCTATTCACCCCTAGTCTGGGAACCTTCCATCTGCTGTGGGTGCAGCCCTAAAAAGCAAAACAACAACAACAACAAAATGATATTCTCAATTTAGTTTTAAAATTCTGTGTGCATATGTGTTGGGTGTGTTTGCTGTGGATTATTGGAAATTAACACAAAATTGATAAAAAGCAATATTAATACTAAACAGTATATGCCATGTAATGTACTAGACATTGGATATTCAATCACTAAATCAACAAAAATTTCAGTGTCTACTAAGAGCCAGTAAGTTTTCTTGAGGCTGAGGATATGGAATTTGCAAAATAGGCATAAAATTCCTGCCCTTTTGATATTCACATTCTAATTGATAAGGAATTGCATGCTTGCAGATCTCTTATTCAATTATTTCCTAAGGTGTCTTCACATATACAAAGGCTAAAATACTAAAACTGAAATCTAGATTCTCTGTATCTGGTTTCCTAGCTGAAAAATAATGTGTTTCTTTTAGCTGAACTCTCATGAGATTTGGAATCAAAAGTGAAACAAAAGCTCTCTTCCATGCCCTTTTTAAACTCTTTTTCTTTTGTTAAGCAAGCTGATGAAAGATTTTCTACAGAGATGGTGTTCAAAATTGGATGTTGATTATTTAATTCTTTTTTTTATGTCTGAGTAATATTTCATTGTATATATGTATCACATCTTCTTTATCCATTAATCTGTGAATGGACATTTAAGTTGCTTCCATGCCTTGGCTGTTGCAAATGTTCTGCAGTGGACATTCAGGTGCAGAAATCTCCAGATATATGTCAATGAGTGGGATTGGAGGTTCCTATGGTAGCCTTATATTTAGGAATGTCAATGCTGCTTTCCATTTGCAGCAACATGAATGGACCTAGAGATTATCATACTTAGTGAAGTAAAACAGATGGAAAAAGAAAAATATTATGTGATATAGCTTATGCATGTAATCTTAAAAATAATACAAACGAAATTATATCCAAAATAAAAATAGAAACGCAAACATAGAAAACAAACTTATGGTTGCCAATGGGGAAGGATAAATTAGGAATTCAAAATTAACATATGTATACCACTATATATAAAATAGATAACTGACAAAGACCTATTGTATAACACAGGGAACTGTACTCAATATTTTGTAGTAACCAATAAGGGAAAAGCATCTCTGAAGGAATATATATAAAACTGAATCACTTTACTGCATACCTGAAACTAATGCAACATTGTAAATCAACTATATTTCCAAAAAAATAGGTTCTGAGAGGCAATTTCAGTAGCAACAGAGATTAATTTCTTTTTTCATTTGGTTTTATTGAGATATAATTGACACACAGCCTTGTCGAAGTTTAAGATGTACAGCATAATGTTTTAAATTACATACCTCATGAAATTATTACCACAATATGTTTAGTGAACATCATCTCTTATAGAGACAAAACTAAAGAGAATTTGTTCTTATGATGAAATCTCTAAGGATTTTCGCTCTCAACAACTTTCATATATAACATAGAGCATTGCTTATTATATTTACCGTGTTTTACATTATACCCCTAATATTTATTTATCTCATAACTAGAAGTTTGTACATTTTAGCCACCTTCATTCCATTCCTCTTCCCTACACCACCCTTCTCTGATAACCATGAATCTGATCTCTATTTTTGTTTGTTTTTGAAGTACAATTTACCTACAATGCTATGTTAGGTCTTGTTTCACAACAAAGTGCTTTGGTATTCTATACATTTCATAATGATCACCATGACAGATCTATTACAATATGTTACCATAAAAATATTAGTTATTGACTATATTCATTTCACTGTTCAAAGCAGTCTATAAGTAATATGATTAAATTTCTGATCTAAGTTCAAACACATTTTAACAACCATGAATTTTAACTCCTCCATGCCCCAATGTTTACCATTTTTGACATCATATTTTGCATCTTTTTATTTTCTATGCCCCTTAAGTACTTACTATTTGGATTTTTTTTACTTTTATCTTTTAACCTTCCCACTAGATTTATGCATGACTGATTTATCACATTTACTATATATTTACCTTTATTAAGGAGATATTTTTCCTCCTGTAATTTTTATGTTTCTATTTGTGGCCTTCTATTTTTTTCTTAGAGATGTCCCTTAAGCATTATTTTGTTTTGTCTTTTTAGGGCCATGTCCATGAAACAGGGAGGTTCCCAGGCCAGGGGTCAAATAGGAGCTGTAGCTGCTGGCCTCACCACAGCCACAGCAATGCTGGATATGAGCCTCCTCTTTGGCCTACACCACAGCTCATGGCAACACAGATCCTTGACCCACTGAGCAAGGCCAGGGATTGAACACTATGTCCTCTTGGATGCTAGTCAGATTTGTTTCTGCTGAGCCATGACGTGAACTCCTCTTTAACATTTCTTATAAATCAGTTCCAGTGGTGCTGAATATTTTTAGCTTCTTCTTGCTTGTATGACTTTTGATACCTCCAAATGTGAATGAAAGCCTTACTGGGTAGAGTGTCCTTGATTGCAAGTTTTTTCTCTTTTATTGTTTTAGATAGATTGTGCTATTCCCCTCCAGACTACAGAATTTTTCTGAAAAGTCAGATGGCAGCTTTATGGAATTTCCCTTCTATGTAACTTGTTTTTCCTTGCTGCTTTTAATATTCTCCCATCTTTTAAAAATTTTAATCACATTTAATCACAATATATCTACTGTGGTCCTCTTTGTGTTATCCTGTTTGGGAACAGAAAGAAAGAGTCTTGATTCTGGCTTTGGAATTGCAACTAAAAGGGTACATTCTTGATATCATGACTTGTGTTGCAGTCCCATTGGTAGTAGCAGAGGCAAATTCCTAGGTTAGTCTGTTGCTTTGACTTTCTAGGACACGTCCTGTATACACAATTTTGGTTGCATTTACAGATATTGAAACAATTTTATTAGAATTTAATTACCTGTATGGAATCTCTTCTTTTTCAAAATACCTGCAGTGATTTCTGTTTTTCTCATTGAACTTGCACTCATGGTGTAAATACACCATTATCCTATCATTTGAGATGTTTATAGTATAGGGAAATAGGTTAGCATTTATCTCTTTCGGGAGATTGGATATATTCTCTTTTTACTTTAATTTAATTAGACTGAATCAATGTACATGGCAGTAAATTTAACACAAAAAATATAAATAATAGTCTAATTTGCTTGCTAGATAACCGCAAATAAAACATATTTTTCATTATAACTAGACTCAATTAGTTTCAGTAAGTTACTTTACTCGTTATCAGTGAACTTTATTTTTCCAATATAACCAAATAATACAACTATTCCCCAACTCCTCAGTCACTATTCACTTGACTAAGACATGCTAAAGAGTACCTCATATGTGAATATGCTAAAGAATCTTGCATTATTCAACTATATCTTTAAATAATGTCTCTATCTCTAACTTTATCAATCTTATTTTCATTTACCACTGGTTCAAATGAATTTCATTTCTATTTTCGCAGTTAAATGTTCATTTATATATAACTAAAATCAATTAGTCTTCATGACTTTTGGTAAATGAATGAGATCTGTTTGGCCATATTTTTTTTTCAGATTTCTGCATGCTTTCAGGCTTTATTATTGAATGTCAGACATGACATTTACTTAAATTCTAAAATAATGAATCCAGAGACAAATTTATCTTCTTCTTAGCCATTTGCTTATAATCTAAGATAAAGACCATCCCTATCCTTCCCTAGAATAGATGTTTTTATCCTAGAGAATAAAAGCCTACTTGTGTCTCTCTGGTGGAGGAACAGTAGATGTGACAGCTATCCTATTTAAGCTTCAAATATCATAAATTTGTCATTTTCTGTGGTGCAAGTTTCACTATAAAGTCAGGTATATCTGACCTACATCCTGTCACCCTATGGAGAACTGAGGCAAGAGGAACCAGTGATGCTAAGATGATTTGCATGTAAATAAAATAATTTCCATTGATCTAGAGTTGTTGTATTGTCTCACAGAATAAATGAATAAATATAGACATGGAAAAAACTGACAAGGTCATATGGCCGTAAAGATTTAAACTATAATGACTGTGGCCCCTTTAAAGTATTAAGAACTCAGCACACCTCCAGAGATTCATATACCTATTTCCTACTCTTGTAGTTTCTAAAAAAATTCTAATTTCATGTTTAACATATAATATCATTATAAAAGAAATATAATGTAAGATGGAAATTTAAAAACTCATAACTCTGCACTTACGTTCAAAATTTTAACTCTGCCCAGCATGTGCTATGTGCTATGTGTTACAATGAACATATCAACAGACTATGTCTCTTTCCTGCAAACATATTCCTATAAAATTCTACAATGACATTATTCTTTCTGGCTACTTTAATATTTATGTATACTTTTATTCAAGTCTCTGATTCTCTTATATTATCTTCTACAATTTGTTTTTCGACAATATTCCCTTTTGGTCACATTTCCTATCATGTTAATAATGATCATGTATGTATACATTATTGGAGGACTAATTGACCTTGTGATATGGTTGAATTTGAAAAAAATGGCTGGATTAATTTCTAAACTAGTCCATTTAATAGCCCTGTGCATCATTCTGTTTGGTGATATAAAAAATGCCCGTTTTGGGGCACTACAAGCAGTGATGCCTACTTGAGTTATTACAGTTCAAGGGAGGGTCCAGCAAATTTTACAAGGCAAAGGGGGTTTGAAGAATCAATGCATGCTTTGTTTGGTAGTAGAGATTGCAATAATATAATTGGTTTTCAGTCTATGTGCTTCCTGCCTCTTAATCATGGCAAATGGCATTGGCTAGACATCAATTTTAAGCATCTAAAATCTGCCTCTCACTATCTCTTACACAACTTAATGGAGTCAGCCTTGAGTCTAAATGCAACTATTGGCTTTGAATTGGATACTCTTAGTCCTGTATCTGCCAGAAATCTCTTAACCTTTGGTATGGCAGCACACAATTTTAATATCCTGCTGTTGCTGCTGATTCAAAGTTGCTGCTGACAAATAATCCATTGAAAGGATTAAAAGTTACTGGATTTTAAAACACTTCAAGGCTGTAAATTATAGTATTCTCAATGATCTTTGTTTTCAGACCTCAGGCAGACATTGTTGTTCTAAGAATAGATGTATTCCTATTTATGACAACTTGCACATTGGTTATTTCTCACATAAATTTGTCTAGTTGTGGGAGCTTTGCTAAAAGTATCAAGAAGCACCCAACCCACACTAATATTCTGTATCTTTTTTTCATTGTTCCCAATGTTCAAAACTTTGTTGATTTCTATTTGCTATGATGAGTCAATTTTACCTAATCTTTTACCTTAGCCTAACAAGAATCATTAGCTTTCTATCCTCCCCATACTGAATTTTTGATTCTTAATATTTACCAGCTAAGCAAACACCATTTTTAGGTATGTATGTATATAGATTCATGGATATGGGTATCTATTTTGGATTTTGTAGTATTCAGCTCTTTATTTCCAGGTTAGTTATGTTTTATACTTGGCAGAATGAAACTAACTCCTAAAGTACAGTGTCTTAAGCAAGTTAAAACCTTGTATAAAATTCCTACTGTAGGCAGTTTGGGCTTGGCATGGCAATTATCAGTGATCAAGGACCCATAGGCTTACAGCTTGCTACTACTTCATCCATAGGGTATGACAGTCTTCTTCATCAAGATGCACATCTATAATTCAAAACAGCACACACACATATAAAATGTTCACTTAAGAACTCATATTGAAGATGGCTCAAAAATTGGAAATAAAATATTCTTAAAAGATCACCTTAATAAGTGAAAGGGCACAAATATATATGAATTATTCAATAGATGGAAAACAATATTAAATAAAATTTAAAAGATATTTAGTCAATAAACATCTCTATATTATGGCTTAAAATTATATTAGGAAGTCAAAATTCCAGGCATTGTATATAGTAAGAAAGAAAAAAAAATCTTGATCTCATAGATACTTAAATTCTAATACAAAATCTCCTAGCAAAATAAGAATAAAATAGAACTGCTTAACTTGACTTATTATCAAAAGCATTTGATAAAGGGCTAACCTCCAAAATATATAGAAATCTTATAACTCAATAAACAAAAGCTAATGAACCAACTTAAAAAATAATTAAGAACTTGAACAGAAATTACTCCAAGTAAGATTTACAGAAAAACAAGTATATCCAAAAAAACAATGTTCAATGCCACTAATTGCCAGAAAAATTAAAACCAAAACCGCAATGAGATATCACCTCAAATCTGTTGAGATGGCTAATATCAAAAATAAAATAAAATAAAATACAATAAGTGCAGGCAAGGATGTGGAGAAATCAGAATACTTGTAAAAGACTGAATGTAAAATGTTTCAGCCATTGTGGAAAACAACATGGAGGTTCCTAAAAAAAAATTAAAAATAGAATTATCACGAGCTCTAGCAATCTCACTTCTGATTACTCATTTACGTACTTTTAATTAACAATCTCCAAAATATGTGATAAATATAAGTATTTAAGGGATGCTTAAATAATACTGGTAGAATTCAGAACTTATACAATTTGTTTTGGATAGAGAACTAGAGTTGATAATACTGGATGATAATGAACTAACATATTCACTTCTGAGTAAAAACCCTAAAGAAATTTTCAGTCACCTGCCAAAACTAACATATGCAATATGAACATCAGAACATTGTTTGTAACAGCAAAATTGGTAAATAACTTGGTACAATAAAAATATTGATGAATGAAGCCTATATTTTACAGTAAAATATATGTATTTTAGAATTTAAGTGACATAGAAAATAAATCAGAAGAGGTAAATTACAAAAAAGCATGATGTTGAGAGAAGAATTACACTGTGGAGTGATAACTATTCTGCAAAACTCAATATTTAAAAAATGTTCACATGTAGGAGTAGTATTAAGGCACACAAGGAAATTCTAAATATCAACTTTACTCTAGTTATTAGATACAAAAAGAAAATGGGTAATGTCTGATTGCTTCTATTATCTTGTGTTATAAAAAAAAAACTAGAAAGGAAAATATTGAATACCATGGTTATTTTTTCTCTCGAAGATTATTTTAATGAAGATGATTTCAGCAGAAAACAATAATTACAGTTTTAAGATAGGCAATTAGTTACTAGGCATTTGTGTGATGTAAAGGTCTTTAAAAGCAATAAACACTTGCTTCCAGTTAATTTTAAAGACCTTTGGCTCATTGTTACTATTTAATTTCTAAGGTAATTTCCATGCTAATTAAAACCTTTAGTACCTACACTGAAGGATCCTATCAAAAGCAACTTAAATCTTTATGAATCTAGAAAAAAACTGAGACTTTAGAAAATCTGAAGTAACAAAATGTGATATTGAGGAAAATATTAGATTACAGAGATAGAAACAATTTTCTCTTAAGCCATTTCTTCAGTCTGACCTTCCCCTCAGGTAAAGTTAATCACTAAGAATCCATTAAGTAATATGTGAATTTAGAAGAACGTATATTTGGGAACAAGTTCTCATGGTCTTTCTTTATTTTCCAAGGAATCATGAGCTTTTTCCAAAAGAGATATTTATGAATGACTGCTAGTTTCCATATTAAAAACAAGTTAAATAATTTCAACCTAAAATGTATATTTGATCAAATAATTTTGAGAAACAAATAAAAAATAGTTTTGAGCAACAGATAGATGTGCACACTGTGCTAGAATTTGAGACTAAAAGTGAATGAAAAGGTATAGAACTTGACTTTAGGCTCTCAAGTTTTTTTGACTGAGATTGAAATTAGAATAATTAAAGAAATTAATAGAAAATGAATCTATTTTGTGACTTCTTCAACAAAAACTTCAAATCTAGCCTAATGTAACACTGTGATTTGAAGCATTAGCTTTGACCTCTGACACACACTACTTATATGAACCTTGAAAATTTTATAACGCTTTTAAGTTTGATTCCCTCACTGGCCAAATGAAACTAATACTATCTCATAGGATTGTTGTTGGAATGAAATGATGTGATCCATTAATGTACATAGTACAATGCTGGAAGCAATGGCAATGTTATTATTATTATTATTATTATTATTATTACTACTACTTCTACTAGGGTCTCAACTCAAAATTTTACAAAGCCAGCAAAATTACTTAACAAGTCAAATATTTTCCATGTAATATAGTCTGATTATTAAAATGAAACCTCAATTTGTAAATAAATAACTTACTTTTAATTATGATTTAAAAAAATAAAAACTAAGTTCAAATATGCAGCTCATCCCACCAAGGTCGTCCTCATAAATGAAATGCATTTAGATTTAAACTCCGAGCCAACAGTGGTTTTGACACATCATTTTGTGCAATATATGTCACATATGGGGAAAAATTCAGTCCTGATTTTTACACTGAAGTAAAAATATGAAAAAGCATAAACAGGGAGTTAGAACAAGATGGTGGAGGAGTAAGAGGTTGAGCTCAACTTCTCCCATAAACACATCAAAAAAACACATTTATATGTAAAACGGTGCACACACAACATCAACTGAATGCTATCAGAAGAGCTTAAACCTCCAAAAAGGGCAAGAAACTCTTGACATAACTGGGAAGAACAGAAGAAAAAAGAGAGAGAGATAAGGAATCAGAATGGGACTAGCATTCATGAGAGGGAGCTGTGCGGAAGAAAAGGAAACCATATCCTGGGAGGCCACCTAACTGATAGAAAGATCAGCCAAGTTAGAGGGACCTCAGAGTCACCAAGAGAAGCACAGCATCTGGACTGAGAATGGCAAAGCAGAGTGAGAGCCAAACAGATCATCTTAACCACTATCTTGGACATTACAGCCTGAGATGCTTGACCTGGGGGCTGGGCACTGAGACTTAGGCTCTGGAGGTCAATCCCTGGGAGAGGACTGGGGTTCACGGTGTGGAGCAATGTGCCATGGGTGGCATGGGTGGCACCATGTGTGGCAGAGCAGAACTCTGCACTCTGACAGACACTGAGAAGTGGAATGCCATGGCAGAGGGAACCAAGGAGAAGTTCTGGACCCACAGGAGAGGCAAGGCTCTGTTTTTGGGAAAGACAAGAAGAGGAGGGGTGGACTGCCTAAGGAAACTCCCTTTATCCGAGCATGCACATGTGCCTGTGTGCTCTCAGATGGTGGGGAGGTTCTGGCACTGTCTGAGGGCTGCAGAAAACCACTTGCTAGTTAACAGGAGACCAGGTGGCTCTGGCACAGGCTGCAGGTGGTGAGAAGCCACCAGCTAGCCTAGGAGAGACTGGGTGGTTCTGGCACAGGCTGTGGGCAGTGAAAAACCACTTGCTAATCTACAGGAGACTGGGTAGCTCTGGCACAGGCTGCAGGTGGTGAGAAGTCTCTTGTTCATTTATAGGAGACTGGGCACTTCTTGTGCAGGTTACTGGTGGCCAGTCACCTCTTTTGTGGGCTAAGGGTATAAGGGGCCTAGGTGTGACATGGTGCCTACCAAGCATCATATGCTGTTGCTCTCACTCCCCTGGAAACACACCTGCCCTGAAGCTGCCACTGCCAAATTCTCTGGGTGGTGCCCAGACACTTGGTCACTGTCCTTTCCCAAGATACTACAACTAGAAGCAGCTGATGCAGCACCACCCATGTGAGCTAAGTGGGACTGGATGCTTCTTGTGTGCTCTGCAAGTGGCAGGGGCAAACGATTGCAGGGATGGGCATTGCAATCAAATACTAGCTATTGTTGCTCTCACTCCCCCTGGGAACTTAACACACCTTGCTGCTGCTAGTGCCAAATACTCTGGTCCCCTTGTAGATCTGCCTAGAACTCATTACGACTTCCCAGGGCCCTGCAAATAGGAGTAGCCTGTGCCACCATCCTGCAAATCATTGCACTGTTGAGATAGGCACTGACTGCTTGTCCTACCCATTGCCTCCTTCTCTCTGAGAATACACTGAGCATCCTGGGGATAACAGCCTGCTCACACTGAAGAAAGAGACAGTAAATAATCAAACTCAGACACCAAAAATAAATAGTAATCCCCCCAAAAATACAAAAGGGTGCTCTTTCATAGAAGTAGAATTACAAAGCTACAGTTTGGCTTCCCCAAACTGATAGAAAAAGAAAAACATAAGCAAGATGAAGAAGCTCAGAAAGCATTCCTAGTTAAAGGAACAGGAGAATTCACCTAAAGCAGTTAACAGTGAAACAGAACTCTGCACTCTGACAGACACTGAGTTCAAAAGGGAGATAGTGAAAATACTGGAGAAATTAAAGCTGAATATAAAGGAATTAAGAGAAAATATTAACATAATGCAGACTCCCTTAGAACGAAAATAGAAACTGTAAGAAGGAGCCAAGAAAACCTAGGAAATTGATTAAGAGACACAAACTGACATAAAGGCAATAAAGAGTGGGATGAATAATGCAGAGGAACAAATGAGTAATGTGGAAGATAGAATAATGGAAATCACCCAATCAGGATAGCAGACAGAAAACCACATAAAAAAATATGAAATGAGATCTATAGGATAGTATAAAGCAGGCCAATCTACACATAATAGGAATTCCAGAAGAAGAAAAAGGCATTGAAAATATAATTGAAGAAATTATGTCTGAAATCTTTCCAAATCTAAAGTAAACTGATATCAAGATAAAGGAAGCACAGAGGGCCCCAAATAAGTTTAACCCAAAGAGGCCCACACCAAGATATAATATAATAAAATGGCAAAAGTTAAAGAGAGGATTCCAGAGGCAGCAAGAGAAATGCAATGTGCTAATTTTAGGGGAAACCCCATAAGGCTATCAGCTGATTTCTCTACCGAAACACTATAGGCAAGAAGGGAGTAGCAAGATATATTTAAAGTGCTGAAAGGAAAATAATTTGCAACCTAGAATACTACACCAAGCAAGAATATCATTTAAAATAGAAGGGGCAAAAGAATTTCTCCAACAAACAAAAGCTAAAAGAGTACAGCAATACTGAATGCATTCTAAAAGAAATACTGAAAGGGCTTCTCTAAATAAAATAAAAGAAGTAAGAAGAAATAGAACAAAGTAAAACACAATTGGAAAGCAGTCACTTAAATAAGCCAGCATACAGATCTAAACATGAAGACGCTAAAAAAAAAAGACATCAAAATCATACAATGTCATTAAGGAAAGTGAGAAAATATAGGTTCATTCTTTTTTTATTTTAATGGTGTGTTTTAGCATACATGACTATCAGTCCAAAGGAAGCAGATATAGGGAGGCGTTAACATACTTAAAAAGTAGGGCAACCACAAATCATAACCAAACACAAAAACTGAAAAGTATTTAATCATAAAATAAATGGAAATCATCCAACCAAAAAAGAAAGGAAGAAAAAAGAAACATAGAATCAACTAGAAAACAAGATGTAAAACGGCAAAAATGTATATCTGTCAATAACCACCTTAAATGTCAATAGACTAAATGTTCCAATCAAAAGACACAAAGTGGCAGATTGGATGAAAAAGCAAAACCTCCAATCTGCTGTCTACAAGAAACTCACCTTAGGGCAAATGATAGATATAGATTGAAAGTGAGTGGATGTGAAATGATATCTTATGCCAATGGATAAGACACAAATCAGGAGATGCAATACTCATATAAGACAAAATAGACTTTAAAATAATGGCCATAAAGAAAGAAAAAGAAGGATACTATTTAATGGTAAAAGAATCCATTCAAGAAGAAGATATTACAATTTTAATATATATTCCCCTAAAATAGGAACACTCAGATACCTATGACAAATACTAACAGACATAAAAGGAGAAATTGATGTGAATACAGTAATAGTAGGAGACTTTAGCACCACACCTACATCAATGGACAGCTCTCTAGATAGAAAATCAAAAGGCAACAGAGATCCTAAGTGACACAATAGAAAAGTTAGACTTAATTGACATTTTCAGGACATTACATCCAAAAAAATCAGAATCTACATTCTTCTCAAGTGCATATGGAACATTCTCAAGGATTGATCACATTCTTCTCAAGTGCACATGGAACATTCTCAAGGATTGTACTGGCGGACAAAGCAAACCTCAACAAATTTGAGTAAGAAATTATTTCAAGTATCTTCTTTGACAACAATGACATGAAATTAGAAATCAACCACAGGAAAAGAAATGAGAAAAAACTAACTATATGGAGACTAAACAACATGCTACTAAAAACAAAAAAAAATGGGCTAATGAGGAAGTCAAGAAGGAAATTAAAAAATACCTAAAGATGAATGATAATGAATACACAACCACTCAAAATCTATGGGATGCCGCAAAAGCATTGCTCAGAGGGAAATTCATAGCAATACAGGCTTTCCTCAAAAAAGAAGAAAAATCTCAAATTGCCAACTTAACCCATCACATAAATGAATTACAAAAAGAAGAACAAACAAAACCTGAAGTCAGAAGAAGGAAGGCAATCATAAAGAATTGAGAGGAAATCAATAAAATAGGAAAAAAAATAAAGTCAAGAGCTGGTTCTTTGGAAAGGTAAACAAAATTGACAAACCTCTGGCCAGACTAACTAAGAAGAGGAGAGAAAAAGCCCAAATAAATAAAACAGAAAATGAAAAATGAGAAGTCACAACGAATACTGCAGAAATACAAAAAAAAAAAAAAAATAGAGACTACTAGGAACAACTGTATGCCAAAAAATTTGACAGCCTAGAAGAAATGGACGACTTTCTAGAGACTTCCATCCTGCCAAAACTGAATCAAAAATATTTCAATCAACTGAACAGACTGATCACTAGAAATGAAATTGAATTTGTCATAAAAACACTGCCTACAAATAAAAGTCAAGGACCAGATGGATTAACAGGTGAATTCTACCAAACATACAAACAGGAATTTATACTCATCCTCCTTAATTTTTTTCAAAAGATTGAAGAAGAAGGAACACTCCCAAAGACATTCTATGACACCACCATCACCGTAATTCCAAAACCAGACAAAGATACCACCAAAAAAGAAAATTATAGGCCAGTAATTTGATGAATATAGGTGCAAGAATTCTTAAAAAAATTTTTTTAGCCATCCTAATCCAACAACATATAAAAAAGATTGTATAACACAAACAGGTGGGATTCATCCCAGGTGCACAAAGGTGGTTCAAGGTATGCAAATCAATCAACGTCATACATCACATTAACAAAAGAAAAGTCAAAAACCACATGATCATCTCAATAGACACAGAAACAGCATTTGACACAGTCCAACATCCATTCATGAACAAAACTCTTACCAAAGTGGGTATAAAGGAAACATGCCTTAACATAATAAAAGCCACTTATGACAAACTCATAGCAAATATAATGCTCAATGGAGGAAAACCGAAAGCTTTCCCACTAAAATCTGGAGTAAGACAAGGATGCGCACTCTTACCATTCTTATTCAACATACTACTGGAAGTCCTAGCCACAGCAATCAAACAAACAAAAAAAATAAAAGACATCCAAGTAGGAAGAGAAGTGGTAAAACTGTCACTATATGCAGATGATATGATACTATATATAGAACCCCTAAGGACTTAACCCATGAACTACTTGAAGTGATCAACCAATTCAGCAAAGAGCAGGATATAAGATTAACGTTCAGAAATCAGTTGCATTTCCATATACTAAAAATGAATTATTAGAAAATGAATACAAAAATAAAATACCTTTAAAAAATGTACCACAAAAAATCAATTACTTGGTAATAAACCTGACGAAGGAGGTGAAAGATTTATATGCTGAGTAGTATAAAACATTAATCAAGGAAATTAAAGACTATGCAAAGAAATGGAAAGATTCCATGCTCATGCGTTGGAAAAATTAATATTGTAAAAATGGCCATACTACCCAAGGCAATCTACAGATTCAATGCAATCCCTATCAAATTGCCCATGACATTTTTCACAGAATTAGAACAAACAATACAAAAATTTATATGGAACCACAGAAGACCCAGAATTACCAAAGCAGTCCTTAGGAACAAAAACAAAGCAGGAGTCATAACTCTCCCAGACTTCAGGCAATATTACAAAGCCACAGTAATCCAGAGAGTGTGGTATTGGTATACCAAAACAAACATCCAGACCAATTGGACAGAATAGAGAACCCAGAAATAAACCCAGATATCTATGGTCAATTAATCTTTGACAAAGGAGGCAAGAACATAAAATGGGAAAAAGACAGTCTTTTCAGTAAGTATTGCTGGGAAACCTGGACAGCTTCATGCAAATCAGTGAAACCAGAACTCACCCTCACACCTTGCACAAAAATAAACTCAAAACAGCTTAAATCTTAAACATAAAACAAGACACCATCAAACTCCTGGAAGAGAACATAGGCAAATATTCTCTGACATTAACCTTACAAATGTTTTCTTAGGTCAGTCTCCCACAGCAACAGAAATAAAAGCAAAAATAAACCAATGGGATCTAATCAAACTGACAAGGTTTTGCTCAGCAAAGGAAGCCAAAAAGAAAACAAAAAGACAGCTTACGGAATGGGAAAAAAAAAGTTTCAAATAATGCAACTGAAAAGGGCTTAATCTCTAAAATATGCAAACAACCTATACAACCCAACAGCAAAAAAACCAACAACCCAAATGAATAATGTGCAAAAGAACTGAATAGACTATTCTCCAAAGATTTACAGATGGCCAAAAAGCACATGAAAAAAATGCTCAATATCACTGATTATTACAGTAATGAAAATCAAAACTACCATGAGATACCACCTCACACCAGTCAGAATGGCCATCATTAATAAGTCCACAAACAACAAATGCTAGAGGGCGTATAGAGAAAGGGGAACCCTCCTGCACTGCTGGTGGGAATGTAAATTGGTAAAACCACTATGGAAAACAGTATGGAGGTATCTTAGAAAACTATACATGGAAGTACCATATGACCCAGCAATCCTACTCTTGGGCATATATCTGGACAATACTTTCCTTGAAAAAAATACATGCACCTGGATATTCATTACAGCACTATTCACGAGAGCCAAGACATGGAAACGACCCATATGTCCATTGACAGATGATTGGATTAGGAAGATGTGGTATATATACACAATGGAATACTACTAAGCCATAAAAAAGAACAAAATAATGCCATTTGCAGCAACATGGATGGAACTGGAGACTCTCATACTAAGTGAGGTAAGTCAGAAAAAGACCAATAGCATGTATCACCTATATCTGGAATCTAATATAGGGCACAAATGAACCTTTCCACAGAAAAGAAGATCATGGACTTGGAGAATAGACTTGTGGTTGCCAGGGGGGAAGGGGAGGGAGTAGGATGGTTTGGGAATCTGGGTTTAATAGATGTAGACTATTGCTTTTGCAATGAATAAGCAATGAGATCTTGCTGTGTAGCACTGGGAACTATGTCTAGTCACTTATGATGGGGCATGATAATGTGAGAAAAAAGAATCTATACATGAATGCATAACTGGGTCACCATGCTGGTACAGCAGAAAATTGACAGAATGCTGTAAACCAACTATAATGAAAAAAAAATCACTATATAAAAAAGTTTAAATAAAAGAGAAAGTGACATGTTTTTGGTGTTCTAAAGAAGAAATAGGTAAATTTTAACAAAAGTAAATGAGTTATAGGCACAAAGAGTTATATTTTGATTAAATACTTGGTTATCAGACACCAGAGTTGATATTGCCAGATAAGTATTTACATAAGATAATAACCTAAGGAATAAAACCTAAAGAAAAAAAAAAGGAAGTGAGTTTTGAATCACCGTGAAACTGGAAAATAATACAAACTGTGAAATAGCATAATCACTGATGTGAATTCCATAAATTTTAGAGAACGTCATGGTTAAAACGTCTGTTGTTATACAGCACCCTATACATTCTTTGTGTGATTTATATCTTTGTAAATCTTCATCTAATTCTTGAAGACATGGACTATATATTGTACATTTATTCATTTACGAAGCTAATAAATGTTCATTAGGTGCCCACTACATACCTGACATCCTAATAGATGATTTAATGAATTCTTAGATTTATTTTGAATCTTATGTAACTACTACAGTTCTTAAGATGTATGTATGGTGGATACTCAGGAAACACTTGTGATTGGCTAACAATGAGTGAAGGTGATATGCATTAGATTGATATGTGAAAAAGAAATCCAACTCTGCCTTAATAGATAAATGATCAGCAAAAATTATTGTAAATTTTTTAGAAATATTATAGTAAGTCTATCCACTAAAAAGAATATAGATCTGGAAATGCATTAAAACTCAAATATATAGATTGAAAGACCAAATAGATTGTTCAATAATGCTTCAATGAACATTTGTGCATAAGTTTTGTCTTGGCATTTTTAATACTCTTGGGTAGATACTTAGGAATGGATTTGTTGAATAATGATCACTCTGTGTTTAACATTTTGAGAGACTGGCAAACTTACAGTTGGGTGTAGGGTGGGTGTAGTTGGGGGGGACTAGGGGGTGAACATTAAGAGGTACAAAATCTGTTTTGGGGCTATGAAATTGTCCTAAAATTGGATTATAATGATGGTTACACAACTTTGTAAACATACTAAAAACCACGGTATGTAAGATGTATATCAGTAAAGCATATAAAAATAAGGCTTTAAAAATTAAATAAAATTTTAATAGGAAAACAATTAAACTAGTGCCATAAGTTATTTCAGACTGTAGTTGTGGATCCTACAACATGCTGTCAAATTTTCCAAGTCATTCATTTATTTACTCAATAATATAGATTGATAACCTAAAGCAAGCTAATTACTACGGTAGGTATTAGAACAACAGTGATAAAATTGACATTTTCTTGTCATTATGCAGCTTAGAAATTTTTAACACCCCTGCAAACATCACTGATTTTATATTTTTAAGCAAAATAACACTTTCTTTATAGGTACTTTTATGCTTATTGAAAAAACGGAAATTTATCCATTCATCTTATTTCAAGCAATCTTCCTTGCAGACTCTGAAATCTTGAACATTTGTGCAACAAGTGAAAATTACTACACTACTGTTTAGTTCTTGGTCCAGTCTTATATAAACATTTATGATATCCCAAAGTGAAGGCTATTATAATTGTGAATAATAAGCTTTACAATTCTTCAGTTTATTTTTTTGGTTTTAGCTTTAAAATCTAATTCAGGACTTTTGCTAATTTCAAATTAGGTAACTATGAGAAAAACTTTGAGTGGACCAGTACTGTAAAACCCGTCTGATAACATATTGGAAAGCTTTACTTCACAGGGGAATGAAGAAATATTAGGTAGGTTCCAGTGGAAAATGGAAACCCAGACTTCTGATTGGGGGAAATTTTTGCACTATGTGCATCTACAGATACCCTGAGAGATGGCAGGGAAACAGATACAAGGTAGGGCTTTCAACATGAACCTGGACTTGAAGGTAAACTGGAAATGAACCAGCTTTTCAGGAACTGAGGCCGAGGTTTAAGCATTTTTAATTTGTGATTTAATTTGAGCATTAATTTGATCCGGTATTGCTACAGACTTTAGATGGCTGCTATAAAGCAAACATGTATGTACTTCGAAGACTGAAAGCCCTGTCTTAAGTTCCAGACTCCACCTAAATGTATTGATTTTGAGATGACTGTTTACTATCTTCAAAGAAATAAATGACTAGTTTGAGATTTTCTTCCGTGAACTGGAATCAATACTATACAATCAAATGTACACTCTAGAACTTAAAACTCAATGGATGTATTCAATAGCAGATTAGTTTGAAATGAGAACTAAGAAGAACAAGTAAACTGGAATATACGTCAATAGGTGCACTGAAACATAGACAAAAGAAGGGAAAATAAGAGTATAGGATGTAAGTGTTAAGTGTGAAAAGTCTTAATGTGTGTATAATTGAAATTGTAGAAGGAATATTATTGTTCCTAGTAATAAGTGTTTACAATGTGATTAATGTCTTTCTTGTAAGTAATAAACCGTGTTTAATTATTGAAAACAACTATCTCTTTTAACTCTATTGACATTTTCTTTTTTTTTTTTTTTTTGTCTTTTTGTCATTATAGGGCTGCACCTATGCCGTGTGGAGGTTCCCAGGCTAGAGGTTCAATTGGAGCTGTAACTGTTGGCCTATACACCACAGTCACAGCAACTCCAGATCCAAGCCATGTCTGCATCCTACACCACAGTGAATGGCAACACCAGATCCTTAACACACTGAGCAAGGCCAGGGATTGAACCCATATCCTCATGGATACTAGTCAGGTTCATTAACCACTGAGCCAGGATGGGAAGTCCTATTGTTATTTTATTTTCTTTACCTTGTTTGCTTCACATTCTCAGTTAAAAGTTCCCCTCAAATCTAGTGTTCTTGTCAGGAAAAACGGGTCTGATGAATCTTGTCTGCAGAATGAGCTGGGAAAAACTAATTGTTAACCTACTAGTTCTTTGGCTGACTCAGGGATAGGAACAGGCTCATTTTCCCCACTCCAAGACAGGGTCCTCTGAAGCTCCTCTGGAAGGCAGAGATATTTCTGTGTTCATGAATACTCAACTCTTGAGTGCTCAGCAAGCAAACATTAATTGCCCTGAATTACCTCCATTCTCTCCATCTCAAAAAATATTGCTTCTGTCTTTCAGTTTTAATTTTGATCCCTGTATCTCTTGGTTTTAAATTTCAGGTTGGAGTAGGAATAGAAAAGGCTCTGAGCTGTTTTTTAGATTGTTTTTGTTACCTGGTTGGTTTGCTTTGGTCTGTTATTTTATTGTGGTTGTTTCAGTATCTCCCCTTGGCCATGACTTTCTATATCCAGAGCAAATCTTTCAGAGTACACAGTTTCCAGCTCTACATGGCTTTTGAGATTCCGTCTTCACTTTGCCCTACAAATCTGTCTTTGTCTGATCTGGCCTCATGGATGGAAACTGTACAACGACAGTGGAATCACTGGGGATAAAACAAATTACAGCTTTCTAAAATCAAGACTTGGAGTTCCCGTCGTGGCCCAGTGGTTAACGAATCCGACTAGGGACCATGAGGTTGCGGGTTCAATCCCTGGCCTTGCTCAGTGGGTTAAGGATCCGGCATTGCCGTGAGCTGTGGTGTAGGTTGCAGATGCGGCTCGGATCCCGCGTTGCTGTGGCTGTGGTGAAGGCTGGCAGCTACAGTTCCTGTTAGACCCCTAGCCTGGGAACATCCATATGCCGCGGGTGCGGCCCTAGGTAAGGCAAAAAAAAGACAAAAAAATAAAAACAAAAAATAAAAAATAAATAAAATCAAGACTTAATTTCATTTAAAAAACGTTTGTCAAGTTTCC
This sequence comes from Catagonus wagneri, assembly GCA_004024745.2. Taxonomy (NCBI): domain Eukaryota; kingdom Metazoa; phylum Chordata; class Mammalia; order Artiodactyla; family Tayassuidae; genus Catagonus; species Catagonus wagneri. Next base: position 3,518,718 of record PVHT021183727.1, read on the forward strand.
AGTTGTTATAAGCCAAACTTTTGGGCTTCAAATAAAAATGCAAAAAGGACATGTTGTTTGCTTCTAAGACAATCTCTTCCAAGAACAGTAAAGTAATAAGTAGATAAATTAGGAGTTTCCACTGTGGTGCAACAGGTTAAGGATCTAACCTTGTCTCTGTGACAGTGTGGATTCAATCCACAGCCCAGCACTGTGGATTAAGGACCAGCATTACTGCAGCTGTGGTGTAGGTCACAGCTGAGACTTGGATTCCATCCCTGGCCTGGGAAGTTCCAAATGCCATGGTAATACAGTAAAAGTATTTTATTTGGATTGGATGAAGGACAGGATATCATGGAAGCATATACAATATAAAAATTACCTTTCATTTTTAATCCTAAAAGTATAAGAAGACTTTTGTACATGTTGCTCTTTCATGTTCTTCCAGGAAATATTAATTTAGTAAAAACAAAAGCCTGACAACAAAGCATCACCCTACCCCTTCCCTTTGACTTTCCAGGACATCTCAAGGAATAAAACTGTCTTTTCAACCTTGCTACATCAAAGATGATTTAACCACTAAAATCCTAGAAATGCATGCCTTGTTAGGGACTCTGCTGTCCAATGACTAGACAGAATATTTTAGTATATTTTATATGAGCATCCTGTCCTGATTTTGGCATTTAATTTGGAATATTTTCATTACTATAGCAATTTGGCAGTCAACCAAGAAAAATGACAATTTCTCTGAAACAAAATATGTGGACTGTGGGGAGGTGAAGGAAGACATACTGCAGAATGGGGTAATGAGACTCATTACCTAAAGTTCCTACTACTAATCAGTCCATAATGGATTAAAGGGAGCGAAGGTTTCCAGGGCCTAGCAGCCTGCTCCTAATGAATCTTTGACTGCCTTAAAACTTGACCTTCATTTTAATAAGACTGTATAAATACCAACTTTATCTCCTTCTTGGGAATTTCCACCAAGTTTTTTTTTTTTTTTAACTACAGAAATCATCTAATATTAAATGAAGTTGCCTGGGGAAAGAATAAAGAGATTATTATTAACATGCAGTCCTAACAAGGTAACTAAATATTGTATCACCATAGAAGGGTGAAGCATACTTTTTTTGTTATTGCTGATTGAAGGATCTAGAATTTTGAAAGCATTCCACAACTTTATAATTCACTGTCTGATAATCCTACCATACTTTATGTATTTATGCATATGCATGCACACACTCAATTGTAAGAGATCCTTAGCACAAAATGTATGTAAATATTTGGCAAAGGCATGATTTTATCATGTTATTGTTCATTATAAATATGTATCCTATAAATGATCCTAGGGTGTCAAGAATTATGAAAGGCCGATGACTTGCACACTAATGTGTTACCCTACTTGCACACTGCCACATTTTCATGGATGTTGGCCAAAGACATGACACTCTTGGCCCAAGAGCCAGGACTTTCTTACTCATGCCACAGAAAGCAACATGAGCATGAGCAATTTTACATGAGTTCCCCTTGTCCCCAAATCCTGAAGGGGAAATGGGATGGGTATAGATGGATGCCAGCCTACATATTGGACTATTATAGGAAAAGAATATTGAGCTTAGGAAATCTTGCTTTTTTTAATGGGTAATAAGCATGTTTACCTCTTCTCTAAAGAAGGACATCATTGTCATTATACTAGAGAGTAAGCACGATTGTCTTTTCCTCTAAAGGGAGATACTCTATCATCCAAGATTGTTCACTATCCAAACACTTTTGGAAAGATGATCTAAACTTTTTTTTTTTTTAAAGGCGGTAATTAGTAAATATCCAGCTCACAATAAATGAATGAACATGAACATAATAGACAGGTGGAACACTATCTCATGAGCCTGCTACTTGGTCAACCATTCTGATTAATCCATCCCATAGAGACAGGGACCATAATCTGTCCAATTGTCACATTTAATGCTTAATTAAGACTACTGTCAACAGATCTCCAAGTGGTAATGACCTCAACAATATCTTCAATGTCCTAGACAAAATCAGCTGAACAAATCCCTTAAGGCATCAGAGTCTACCATAAAAAGCCACACAATCTTCTTAAATTTAAGTCCTGAACTTTCTACCTTTCTTAAGGCATTAATCCACACTGAGAATGTGGTTTTAGCAACTAAGTCTCCATATTGACTACAAAGAGAAAGATAGGTTAATTCCATCAGTCATAGCAATCCTGGATAATGAGACTACTTGATCCGCTTTCAATGCCAAAGTCCCAATGCTCAAAATTTCATCCAGGTCAGGGACAGATTCCATTACACCTTTTTAATTGGAAGACTCCTGCTATAGGAGTAACTATCCATAGAGTATGCATGAGTAATGTGTTAGCTGTCTTTCCAGGAAGTTTGCCTAAATTTCCAAGGAAAGCCTCATTTTGGAGATGCATTTTCAGTCATCTGAGGGCTACTAACTGTGTTGACCCAAACACTTGAAGAGGTCTACAACCTGTCTAAGAACAAATCATTATGTTTCCAACAAGGAGAGCAAATGAACACCTGTTTTCCTAAACAAAAATTATGTACTGATCATACACGTGGTCACCCTAAAAAGAAAGTCATCTATCTTCATTCGTTAGGGCCTCTGAAGAGTGACCTGTATTATTTGAGGGTACAGATTGGTAGGATTCAGTGTGACTTCTGGAGTGATAGTTCACTGCAAATACCTGAGTTAAGCCCTTGATTTTATCATAAGTCCAGATCCTGATAGAGCATCATGGAGAGATGGGCTGGGATGCCCAGAGCATCAGGGGTGGCACAGAGAATGAGAGAATCAGGCCAGAGGCACTGTAGAGACAGCCATACTTCCCAGAGAGATCCTGATCTCACAGAAACCCTAGAGATTTACATGGCTAGCAGGTGAGTCCCAGGATGAGAAATGCCTGGGTGTCCCAATGTCCAAAACTCTTCTGCCCACTGGGGCTGACAGGAGTTTGACTCACATATTTATCATGTACTCATAGTGCTCCTGGACTCCTTCACCTTCCACAGTCAGAGTAACAATGTTGAAGTGCCTACCCCTGAGGCCCACGCAGAAGAGCTCTGGCTCAGATGCTGTGTTCCAGGGAGATCTCCAAAGCCAGAATGGGTGAGTGAACTGTCCAAATGCTGGCCAAGAGTTTATAACCTCCCAGAAGCTCTCAGGCAGTCCAAACTCTTGTAGCCAAGTGGGACTCATCCACCCCACAGACTGACTCCATACTGACTATGGTATCAGTGTGGGGAAAATATCGAAAGTGCTGGCATATGTTCCATGTGGCGATTACAGAGGCTGGGAGCCCTACTGTTTCTCATAGATATCTCAATAAGATCAAGATAGTGATCAGATCATGGTAAGTGAAATCTGTCAGGAGATGGAAACACGAGCAGTCGGTTAAACGATGTGCTGCAAGATTTGAGAAACTTGCTCCAGCAGGCTTTTCTTGTTTGAGGAAGACTTTGGGGCGAATCTTAAAGGTCATTAATGTTCCTCTAGATTTCTTTGGGTCTAAAATACCCCAGAGAGTTGTTTACCACAAAAATCAGTGCCCCATTAGAATAGGTAAAATGTTACCCTTTTTCCATGTATTTCCTACTTTTTCCATGTATTTCCTACTTACATCCAGAAAAGTCATTTCAAGGACAAGAAACATTTTTAAAAAATTGCAGAGTTCTATTATGATGTCGCTTTGGCCATTATGGAGGGACTTGGCAAGCGTGGACTTGACTAAGTGATCATTGGAGTTGCAAATTAGGATCCTTTTAACGAAACACAATAATTTAGATGACTGAATCAAAAATTAAATTTGAACGCTCTGGGCCTTCCGTTGTCTAGTTTGACACCCCCAGAATATTGTGGTTAAGGGATGGAAGGAAGTAATGTATCCCTGAATGAAAGGTAGAATCCTAAATTTGAAAAATAGTTCTACAGACGTTCCCCCAGAGGCATAGTGGGTTAAGGATCCCACATGACCTATATCACAGTTGCAGCTTGGTTTCATCTCTGGCCCCCAAACTTCCATATATTTGGCTGCAGCTGCGGCCAAAATAAATTAATAAATTTAAAAATAAAAATAGGTCTACATAATTCCCCACTCCTTTTGTTATGAGCATTAATCAGCAAGCAGTGGAGGTGGCTAGTCCCATTCTGGGGACAGATAAATAGAGTGACAAGGCTTCCTTACTAAATTTATATGAGGAAAATTTTCTGTTGGAAAAAATAGTGTTGTTATGAAATTTTAAAGATTATCATATTGCTATTTGTTTGCTTTAGTCAAATAACCCAGCACATCTGAAATAAGCTTGATTTAATCTTTTTCTGTTTTATATCAGTTCAATAAAAAGAGATTTTCAAACATTGGTTTAAAAATTAAACATTTTTATATACTATGAAAACATCACAACATTCATCCTAAATAAAGAGGCTGCATATTATATGGAGAAGAACACTGAACGAGTTCTAGATGTGTTCTAGAAAATTTTATTTGCTTCTCTATACATGTTTCCTTATTTATAAAATGAAAGGACTGGGCAAGCTGGTCATTAATATTTTTTAAAATCCAACCACTGATAATTATAAATATCTCCTGGAGAATTGGGCTGCATGTACATTTACATTTGCTTTCCTATAGCAAACATAAATAATTTATAAGTTATTAAGTTTTGTCTACTCAAGTTAGTTGGCTAGAAATCTAGAATATCTCTAATATTATCTGTGCAGTATGCATTTTTCACTATACCTATCTTTTCCCTGGCTCCTGCTTATAATGGTGGCACAGTATCATGGTATATTTTTTTCCAACTTCTTTGAGATAAAATGGACACATAATCTTGTGTAAGTCTAAGGTGTACGATGTGTTATTTGATACACATATATATTCTGAAATGATTGTACAATAGTATTAGCTGATGCATGCATCACCACACATAATTACCTTTTTAATTAATTTATTTGGGGGGTGGTAGGATTTAAGATCTACTGTGTTAGCAATTTTCAAGTATATAATGAATACTGTTGACTATAGTCTCCAAGCTGTACATTAGACCCAGACTTAATTCATTTTATAATTACAAGTTTGTATGCTTTGACCAACATCTCCTCATTTCTCTCATCCCCCAGACCCTGTGTCAACTACCATTTTACTCTCTATTTCTATGAGTTTAGCTTTTTTGGGTTTAAGTGAGGTCATACAGTACTTGTCTTCCTCTCTTTAAATTATTTCACATAGCATAATCCCTGCAAGTTTTATGCATGTCATCAAAAATAGGAGAAATTTCCACTTTTTTATAACTGAATGGTATCCCATTTTGTATATATACCACATTTTCTTTCCATTCATTCATTCATTAATGAACATTTAAGTTGTTTCCATGTCCTGACTATTTCGAACATAGTTGCAATGAACATGGGAATGCATATGCTCTTTGAGATAGTGTTTTGTTTTTTTTTTTCTTCAGATATATACCCAGAAGTGAAATTGCTGGATCATATTGTAGCTTTATTTTTATTTTTTTTTTGCGGACTCTGTACAATGTTTTTCATTGTGGCTAAACACATTTACGTTCCCACCAACAGAGCGCAAAAGTTCTCTTTTCTCCATATCTTTGCCAGCTTTGGTTATCTGTTGTCTTTTGTTTGTTTGGTTGTCTGTTTTAGAGCTGCACCTGTGGCATACATTCCCAGGCTAGGAGTCAAATCGGAGCTGTAGCCCCTGACTTATATCACAGCCCCAGCAATGCCAGATCTGAGCCATGTCTGCAACTTACACCACAGCTCACGAAACGCTGGACATTAACCCACTGAGCAAGGCCAGGGACCAAACCTGCATCCTCATGGATATTAGTCAGATTCCTTTCCGCTGAATCTTTTGTCTTTTTGACAATAACCATTTTAACAAGTGTCAAATATTATCTAATTATTGCTTGGTTTTGCATTTCCCTGATGATAAATGATGTTTGACACTTCTATATTTTTGCTTGTGCTTTCAGTCATATGCAAAAAACTGTTGACAAAACCAATGCCAAAGAATTTTTTTCTGTGTTTTTGCTAGGAATTTTATGGCTTCAGCTCTTACGCTTAAGTCAACCTACTTTGAGTTAATTTTTGTGAATGGCATAAGATAGGGGTAAAATTTTGTTCTTTCACCTATGGCTAACCAGTTTTCCCAATCTGACATACTAAAGAAACAACTTTCTTCATTGAGTGATCTTGGCTCTCTTACCAAAGTTGCTATTTCTGATGATTTCATTAATAAATATAAACCCATCCTTCTACTAAAATTGTTAGGGAACAAATGGGAAAGGTGTAGGGTGGGGAAAATATGGTAAAGGGAATATTAAATGTAAATTTCTTTGTTTCCTGTGAGTGCAAACCATCTGTCTTCTCCTGTACACCTACTCATTTTTCTAGAAATTTAGTCATAGTACTTATACAAACCCCTTGGTATTTCACTTATTCCCAGTGATTTCCCTTAGCTATAATAAAGCCTGTGAAAGGAGTCCATTTATTAAAATATCTTTAATGACCCACTGAAAGTGTCATCTGTTTTCTCCCAGTTCTATGACTAGTGTAGGCAGCTTGACGTGATTATCATTGCTGTAGTGAATCCAAAAACATAGACCTGTATGGCTTGCCTAGTAGCTCATAGTTAATAAGTCCAAGTAGCTCACAGTTAATAAGTCATGGAACAGGCACTAGAGCTGAGACATATTCTAGTGGCCCTTCATTTAACCATGGTGGTTTTTATCTTTATTTCTTTTGGCCTCAGTTTGCTTACCTAAAATTTTTAATTGTTGAGTTATTAAAGGAAATACTGCTGAGGAGTATCCCTCTTACACAACTCAATGTTTTAATAATCCATGTAGACTTTTGCACTATGGATCTACAAGAGGATTCTGGTGTTCTCTGTATCCCAGAGGTATCTGAATACATCATTGAATATAAGACTTTTACCTTAAATTGTGTTCTTGAATCTTCTGTCTCCTGACTAAAAATCTGTATTCCTTTAAGTTGACTTTATTTTTTAATTTTAAGACAGCGTTTTTTTATTATATTTATTTGTTGGCTGCACCCACAGCATATGGAAATCTGTGGGCCAGGGATCAAATCCAAGCTGCAGCTTCAACCCATATCTTATGTCACACCTGTGGCAATGCTGGATCCTTAACACACTGTGCCAGGAAGTCCAAAGGCAGCATTTATGACTGCAACTTAATTCCAAATATCTTTAGTGAGTTATAATATTTAAAAATAATTACTCTTAGCAGAAATTTTTACACATTTAAAAAATTAACCTGGCATTCCCATCATGGTGCCATGGTTAATGAATCTGACTAAGAGCCATGAGTTTGCAGGTTCAATCCCTGGCCTTGCTCAGTGGGTTAAGGATCTGGGGTTGTCGTGAGCTGTGGTGCAGATCGCAGACACAGCTCGGATCCTGCATTGCTGTGGCTCTGGTGTAGGCCTGTGGCTACAGCTCCAATTTGACCCCTAGCCTGGGAACCTCCATATGCTGCGGGTGTGGCCCTAAAAAGGACAAAAGATTAAAAAAAAAAAATTAACCGAACATTTAGATGTTTAACATTTTATATACAAACTCAAATGCTAATAACATTTAGCTACTCTAGGCTAGGTATGCTCTAAGTGTTATTACATTTATTCACTCATTGAATCCCTATAATAAATTTAGGAGGGTAGTAAAGCCACTTATTGCCATTTTTATAGATGAAGAAATTGAAGCACAGAGATACAATGTAATTTGCCCAAGGTTACATAGCTTATCTAATTCTTGCTGTTAGAGATGAAAACACTGAAACCCAGATAGCTGAACTCAGCTGCCAAAAGTAGCACAGCTGGGCAATAGATCTGTACCAATGCTAAGACTAAACTCTATTTTATTACAATCTCCACACACCTATACTGGCCCTCCTCCCCATTCCATGGCAGTATATTAAATCAAGGTAATCCAAGTTAATATTAGGCTCGTTACATCTTCAAGAAGATATACGTTAAAAATCTAAAATTCAGTAGGGGATTAATATATTGAGCCATTCTTCTCTGAATGGCTTATAGACATACAACAGTTATCATGTTTGACATATAATACCAACACAATGTCTAATGTTTCTTACACTTTCATTTCAATGATGATCGAGCAGTTCTGAAACGCAAAACACAACTTTTGGTTAAGGAAATGCCATATCACCTGCTGAAAAAACTGGGAGACTGGGGAAATTTCTGGGCAACACTTGTCTTAGAATTGAACTTTAAGAAGAATGAGGAATTGATGTATACATGAGGAAATGAGACTTTTTTTCATCTTTAAAGATGCCAATATATAGAACAAATGTTGGTGATATAGATAGAATATATATAGAATGTTGGTGATAAATGATGACTCCAAGCTTTATTGCAGAGACACCAAAGTGAATATTGGAGATTACATTAAATGTAAGAATGCATGTTTGATGTGAAAGATGCATGCACTCTTGGGATTCAGGTAAATTTTTTTATGAGGTAGTATAAGTTTTGTGTTATAGGATCTTCCACAACTTTAGAAACATATAGAGAGCTAAGAAATTATCTTAGGCACTTAGGGTCAAGTAATAAGACAGACAAAAAGCCATGCCCTCATAGAGCTCAGTCTGCAGAGGAAAGTACCAGCAGTGTACATAATAAATGAGTAAATTATATACTATTTTAAAATTTGATAATTCCTCTGGGGAAAGAATAAGACATGGTAAAGGAGATAGAGAATAATGAGTGGGGTTGCAATTTTAAAGAGTAATGAGTGTACTTATAACCTGTAGGAGGCAAGGGAAAAAAGTCATGCTGATTTTTGAAGACAAGAACTGCAGGCAGAAGAAATTGTTATTGTACAAAAGAGTACATTGGATATGGTTGGATGGCAAGGAAATCAAAGTGGCCACGGTGAAGTGAGAGAAACAGGAAGTGAAATCAGAAAGGTAAAGCTAAGGTTTGGGCAATTCTTATAGGTTCCCATACAGAATTATAAGGAATTTTGTTTCTGAATGAAATGAAAATCCATTGAATAGTGTCTTTTTTTCCATGTGAAATCTCAAGCTTTTAAAAGTTGGCAACTATTTACTTTTTTTCCTGCTTTTATAACACTGTGAGGGTCAATCTGAAGACACTTATGTGCAGCCAAATTTCATGTGGCAGGCAGCCAGTCTGTCCTGCCATTGAAATGTTTTTAATTGACTCATCCTTAGACAATTATATCTTGCCTTTTAACTTTTTACTTTTTAATTCATTTTTTTTCAAAATGTATTTGATTTAAAAATTTGTTCCAGTTTCTACTGTACAGCAAAGTGACTCAGTCACACATATACACACATTCTTTTTTTATATTATTTTCCTGGTCTATCTCAGGAGATTGGATATAGTTCCCTGTCCTATACAGTAGGACCTTTTTGTTGACCCTTTCTAAATGTAACAGTTTGTATCTATTAATCCCAAACTTCCAGTCCATCCCATCCTAGTTCCCCTCCCTCTTGGCAACCACAAGTCCGTTCTCTAATGTCTCTGAGTCTGTTTCTATATATGCCTTGCCTTTTAAGGATTCTTTGTCTTGCATTTAAAATATTTCTCCTTGATCTCTTAAACTGAATGGTTATATAGCCTATTTCTATTTCTTAATTAATATAGAGGATGCGCCAGTCCTACCTACTGTGCCCTGTCTACATTTTGTTTCCTGCCATGTCTTCCATAACTGGGCCTAAACTTGCTCTTTTGTAGGACCCTGGCTCCTAGTTAAACTGCTAGCAACTGCCCCTTTCCCCTGCTTGCTTGCAGCTGAAGTTGAGTGAAACATAGACACTGATAACTAATAAATCTGCTCCACTGTCAGAATGAGCATATTCTCCTGACACTGCTTGTCCTTCTGATTCCTCCCTTTATAAATGCTGGCTCTTCAATCAGCTTCTCACAAGTTTGGGACTCTTATGCGAAGGCAAGGAAATTAATCCACCCTGCTCCATTGCAAAACTTGACTGACCAAAAGTGGGCTTACTGAAAACTTTTCAAACAAAGGGCAGTAGAGGTAGCTTTGGAATAGTTATCAGCAATGTTATCTTCTTTTCCAGTTACAAAATTTTGCCTGTAGAAAATGGAACAGCTACACATTTACATGAGAACTTTTATGAATAATGAGATCTTAGAATTTAAATGAGAGAGACATTTAAGCTCTACTGCTTCTAAATTTTCAAATTAAATGGTCAAAGGAGTCATCACAAATATAACTCTGCTTAGGGCAATCAACATGCCCCAGGCCATCAGAGCCAGAGCCAGAGTCTTTGAATTTGGCTAATAATTCATTTTGCTGCTGATAAGATTATACCTCATTCTCAATTAACATGAATACGTTACCACTTTCCAACTTCATTTGAAAAGGAATTAGATTAAGTGAAGTAGTTTTGTATTGAATAGTTGCTAAACAAGATGTTTTAAAATTGGTAGTAATTTGGAGAGAAAACAGTAGTGGATTCTACCTTTGCAGAAATGAGATCCTGACCATTTAGATAAGAAGGAACATCTAAAGGAAAATCTGAGTCAACATAAAGCAATAGTTTAACCCACCCCCAACCTTAAAGTTTAAAACCACAAAGCTGGTGAGTGACATATCATTATGTAAAGTATGAATTAAATAAATAATATAACAAAACTTTTTTTTAGTAGGGTTTTGGTTTTGTATGATAGAAATTTTTCTGCAGGATTTTTAAATTAATTCCATGGAGACTTCTTTTAAATATGTCTTTCTGAACATAATTCTCTATGATATAATAACAATAGATATTGTAGAATTGAAACTGAAACAATTCTGACTCAAACCCAGCCAAATGCCAGGTTAGTTGGGACCTGAGCACACTTTTTTTCTGTGTGTTTTTAATTAGAATCACTTACCTGGTGTCTGCACTCACTGAGGCCCAGACAGAAAGAATTTAGTGAGAGCAAAGTGATAGGCAAGTAATAGATTTATTAAGATAAGACATTTTTGAGGGATACAAGCAGGCAGGCAAGGAGGCTCTGCCCTTAGGGTTAGATTGGCTATATTTTTATAATCCAGGGAAAGTGGGAAGGGGAACAAGGGTGCCTTCATTTTCATTTGGGTAGGTGTGAGGCTTAAATCACCAGCAACTCCTTTGTATTGGGTAAAAGAGTATTTGATCTTGTGAGGTCAAACTAAGACTGTCAGGGTACTTATCATATCAGGAAAAAAGTGGTAACATTTGCTCAAATTCATTGAATCATCTCGGGTTTCAGTATAATAAGTGTTTTCTACATTGGAATGTCATCTTTACCTTAAATTCCTGTCCTTGGTCCTAAGGATCTTTCTCTTACTAAACTTGAATGCAGGCCTCATTTTATCATTCACTTAATGACCTGAGGCATATGTCCTGCTTTTATTTATCGTTTTATATTTAAGCAAGCCTGCTTCATCCATTTTCTTAGTGGTCATAAACTTACAATGGTCTTCTAATGCTTCCCTAGGTTTCCCTAACTATCTATGGTCCCCTACTGGGATTCTTGAAGTACTTATATAACTTTCTGACTCTATCATTATCAGAATCATTTGCTTTGGTTTCAAGAGGGACTTTATGGAAATCTAGAAATTATTTTAAAAGAAAAACGAAGTATCAAAATACATTCACCACATTATAAATGAATATACAAACATTTTTAAAAAATAGGTAAGCATTCTGAAATGCTTTCAACATTGCTTTAGGATTATTTCTTTTGTGGTTGTTTCAAATGTTAGCAGTAACTCTGTTTTAATATAGCTGTTGTTTTTGTGCACCTAAACTAAAAGTTTTAAGCTTAAAAGAAACGTGTACCTCAATCACTTATGCCACATAAGGTAAAACCACATAATTTGAGCTTGGGTAACAGAAAATGTAATAAACCTAAAAACTAATACTAGCATCAAGAAATCAGATTATTACTGTCAAGAAATTATGCTAGATGACTTTTCATCATGAGAAGTTATTTCTCAGGGAAAAGCAATCTGAATTCTTATAGCTGTTTACATCACAAGGACTGTTTTTCTTCAGTGATTTATTAGTGTCCTGTCCACGTCTTGATGAAACATCAACCCCGTTTTCTAGCTTTGGTCTTAACAAAGAGAGAAAAGATATTTTTGTTGAACATGTTTGGAAACTTGGTGAAACCAAGCAGGGCCCTGTGGGGTCTACCTTGATATGAATCCTTTCTATATCCTCCATTTCTGGTTAGTGGGAAATAGGCTTATTCAAGGTTCCTTGACGTTCCTAAGTCTCAAAGGGCAGATTCAAATAACTGCTAATCAGGTAAGGAAGGAAATGCCGGGACAAGGGAGGAGCAGTTAAGAAAAAAAAAATGGTGCAGATTTTGGGCAGGGTCCTGGTTCTTCCTCAAGGAATATACATAACAATATCTATAGGATATTGTATAGGAACCAAAGTGCTCACCCAGGTGGAGGATGGTAACTTCAGCCTGAACACAGATTCCTGGAACACTGCCCTATTACCTTATCACCAAGCAATCCGAAGAAAGTCACACACCCTGCAACCTTCACTTCAAATTTTCCCTGTAAAAACCTTTCCTTCAAAATCATTGGGAAGTTTGGAGGGTTGAGTGTAAGCCATCCTTTCTCCTTGCTTTGTCCTGGAAAAACCTTTCTCTGTTCCAAACTGATGTTTTTGTTTGTTTGACATCATTGTGCATCAGGCACAGGAACTTGTATTCAGTGACAGCATTAAGCTGTTTAGGAAATGTGTTTATATGTATGCAGAGCTAAGACATTTTTCCTTTTGGGCCCAGCCCACAACATGTGGAAGTTCCTGCGTTAGAGATCTAATCTGTGTCAGAACAGACTCAAGCTACAGTAGTGACAACACAATCCTTAACCCACAGAGCCAAAAAGAATTCCAAGTTAGGACTTTTTTTGGCAAATCTTACTGAAACCAGAACTAGACTAAAAGAGAAATCTTAGAAGTTAATTTATAACTAATTAGCCAGTAAAAAAGGTAGATTTATTTGCTTCTTCAGAGATCTGTATTTGCTATTTCAAAAGAGGATTTGACCTGGGAAAAGTCATTCCCCGGCTTGTAAAGTTGGAGACACAAGTCTTATATCTTCAATGAAGGGATTTATTTGCATCCCAAAGGGTGAGGACTCAGCATCTTTCCTCTTTAACTTTTAAAAATACTTTCTTCTAAAAAAGATGGGAGACTTTCATACATAAATCCATTTTTTTTTTAACTTGGTCCCTTACCTGCAATACAGACTCTATTATGTGTAGGATGACATCTGGTTTTCAGTGTACCACAGCAGTGGTGACAAAAATTGGGACGCAGAGGAATCACACAGTTATGATTTAATTACAGTAATAAGTAAGTCTGCAGATTATTATAAGCAATAATCTGCTCTGCCCCAGAAACTTTCTACATATATTTAGGGTAATAATAATAATAACTACAGATATTGAAAAGCTAACACTGAGTGTAAATAACACTCTCTACTTAAAATTGTAAATCATGGTACTGAAACACAACATACTTGTTGCAGGAAGGGGGACTCTTTCCAAGGCCCAACAAAGGACTCTTGTCTAACACAGAAATGAATTGCCTGAGGAGACCCACATGCTTACAAAGCAAAAGACTTTATTGGGAGGGGTACCTGGATAGAGAGCAGCAGGGTGAGGGAACCCAAGGGAACTTCCCTACCACGTGGGTCGCAGTCTTCAGTTTTATGGGAGTGTAGTTAATTTCTCTGGCCAATCTTCTTATTGGCCCGTACTTGATCTGACTCAGGATCCTTTTTGGTGGCACATGCATCGCTCAGTCAACGTAGATTCCACCACTAAGGATCCAGGAAGTTGGTTGTCTCCTCCCTCCTATGGGTCCCTCCCAAATCCTCCCAGTTACTCTCCAGGGAAGCACAATGTTCCTTATCAGGGCCTCCTACTGTGAGACAGCTCATGCAATTGGTTATTATCATGCCTGGCCAAGGTGGGCAGTTTCAGTCAATGACCTCCTAACAGTTACTAGTGACATTATCAATATATTACATATACATTATATATATGTATGTATGTATGTGTGCAAGATAATGTAACTAGTAAAATGTATGTATATTTTTACTTCCTTGGGCTTTATTTGCTCTGTGTAAGATAGTCATTTTTACAGTGCCATTAAGATTAAATGAAAAAGGACTTGTTAAAATTGTTATTTTTTTAAGAACTATATAGAAAAAAGGAATGATGATGATGATATTGATGATATAGATAGCAAGTAGAAATTATTGGTAAAATATACCTATCTTCAAAAGCCTTATTTGGGTCCAATAAAGTATTTGATGTTGGCTTACTTGTTACTCTTGTCCTTCCATCAAAATCCAAGTTCCTGAAGTTAGATTATTGCACATGCTAAGTTGCTAAATTATCAGAGTTCCCTGCTGGCTCAGGGGATTAAGGATCTGGTATTGTCACTACTGTAGCTCAGGTCACTGCTGTGGCGTGGGTTTGTTCCCTGGCATGGGAGCTTCATCATATTGTGTGAGTAGCCATAAATAAATACAAAATTAAAAATAAACTTCTTTAATTTAATTTTATAAATACAAAATTAAATTAAAAATAAACTGCTAAATTATTTCCAAACTAAAGTATTGCTCATGATAATGTATAAATGGTTCAGTGTGCTATCTATCATAATGTGATACATAGATGGAATAAGAAGAGAAAAAAATCACAACTTTTTCCAAATAATATTTGAAGATAAGTCTGTTATAAGAGAGTTGTGAGAAGTCAGTCCCAGATGGCTGGTGTTTAAGAAACGCATGATTTTGAAGGTAAGGAGCAGATTGCTACCCTTCTGGTCTAGTCATTCCAAAGGAACTTTATTGGAAATGTTTGGGCTGGCATTATGATGATTTTAACAGTGAAGAAGTTTATGTTCACTAATAAAATAAGAACATGGATTTAATTGCAACTGAGAAGATGTATACATGTAGAAGGTATGTGAAGAAGAAAAGCAATAATCTTTCACAGACAGATTTTTTTTTCCTTTTGTTGTATTTTGTGTTTTGCTTGATTCATATTATTTCTCCATTTTAGACTCATTGTAATTCTCATCTCTATTGGAAGATATTACCCTGGCAAGCAGCTCACGCAAAATGACAGAGAATTCAGGTTATGTAATTTTAAATACAGATGGTAAGTTTTACAAGTGCAAGAAAAAAGTTATACCAATATCTTTCAACATATCCAATTCTCTATCCACACAAACTGACAGTCAGAAACACACAATGAATAATGCTTTTAAAATCACGGACTCATATTTTAAGCCTGTTGAAAACAAAGAAATATTTTTCAATTTATATCATTGGAAATTAGGGAACGGAGAGACCAGGAAAGTGCCCAGTAAGTCAAGAGAGTAGCGCATCATGAATGCTAGGAGAATGGAAAATAGAGGATTTAAACTAAACTCTACCTCCATTTCACGCATATCTAGGTACTGCTTAAAATTTTATGCAATTCATGAAGTTATAAATTGGGTTATGTCTATTAAGTATAAAACCCTAAGAGGAGTTCTTGGTGTGGCACAGTTAGTTAAGAATCTCATTTAAGCACCTCAGATTCAATCCCTGGCCTGGGAACTTCCATATGTCACCAGTGCAGCCAAAAATGCAAAAACAGAAATAAAATCTAAGATTAGATACTTCAGGTTTCTTTTTTAAAGAAAATATTCTGGAGAAATACAACTTAATTTTGGTCTTCTGAAACTAAATCCTCATCCACATAAATATTCTGTAAATATTTCCCTTAAAACTAAGATACTACAAAATAATTACCAACATCTCTCTTGCTGAAATCAGCCAAAAGATCGCCTAAAATATCAGCAGATATTTTCATACTAAAGGCCATTGGAAAATTTCACTTTTCCTCCCTTCTTTAGTTATAAATTTCCACATCCTAATATATCATAATGGCTGGTGTTCATTGACTGGGAAGCTGCAGAGTTTTCTATTCTCTGTATTTTCACTTATTTCAAGTAGCATAATAGGCTAGCACCATCAAGGTATAATAGTCCAGTGGATGTGTTATAAAGAGATTTATATATATTCCAAAGGCACGCTTTTACTTTAGGAGCAGAAAGTAGGCTGAGTTAAATTGCTACATATCTAATCAGTTTTCAGAGTTCTGCAGTTCTGAAAATTTTAAGAAACAGTGGTGTCATAAATTATGTTGGTCACAGACACGTGTTCTGTACTAACAAGACTGGATCTCTTGTAGATCCTTAGGCCAAAAATCAATGCTAATCATCAACCCGTTGGGCCAGTTATTGTGCTGCCAACTGATGCTGAATTAGACATGGAATGGGTAAACTAACAATGTCTATCATCCCAGAAAAATCCTGCGGTACATATAAAATTTCCAGGGCTGCCTATATCATTGGGATTCATATTCTGGTTTGTGATGCTCAGTTGCTTTCTTTTGTAATCAGTGTGGCTTCTCTCGATTCTTAGATTGGGGGTGGCCTGGTGATTTACTGATTTTGACGTCTTACTCCAAAAAACCTGATTCTGACCAAAAAAAATAAAAATAAAACAAACGAAGAGAAGGAGTTCTCATCCTGGCTCTGTGGAAATGGATCTGACTACCATCCACAAGGATGCAGGTATGATCCCTGGCCTCACTCAGTGGCTTAAGGATCCAGCATTGCCTTGAGACGTGGTGCAGGTTGCAGATGTGGCTTAGATTCTGTGTTGCTGTGGCTGTGGTGTAGGCCAGGGGCTACAACTCTGATTTGACTCTGAGTCTAGGAACCTCCATATGCTGCAGGTATAGCCCTAAAAAGACAAAACAACAAAACAAACAAACAAACAAAAAAACCTGGTTCCAAAATATTCTGAGAACTGTGAGAGTTCCTGTTGTGGCTTAGTAGGTTAAGAACCTGACTAGTACACCTGAGGATACAGGTTCGACTTCCGGTCTCACTCAGTGGGTTAATGATTAGGTGTTGCTGTCAGTTGCATTGTTGGGAAATATATGTATATATACTGAGAACTGTCTCATAATATCGTAATGTACGTAATGACATGTGATTAAAAGCAATTGGATAAAATATGCCTGAATGTAATTACTGTTATATAGTAATAGTAATAAGTGGGCAACCATATATTGAACTAGAACTGGATGTTTCACAATAGGTATATTACTATCTTAATCTGTTCAGAATGTTATAACAAACTACCTTAGACCGGGTAGATTAGAAACAAAAAAAATTGTCTTGAACAATACTCGCTAGCTTCAGTTGAGATGGCTGACTCATCTCCATATCAGATGGTTGTTTGACCACATCTAATGCTTTACACTGTGGGTAGGCTGAGAATTTTCCAAATCTTTAAGTCCTGATTCCTTATTGATGAACAATTCCATCTTTAATAATTTATCCAATTTCATTTTATTAGTCATCCAGAAAAAGCAGGACACCATTTCAATACTTTGTTTAGAAATTTATTCAGCCAAATGTTCAACTTCATTTCTCTCAATTTCTACCTTCCACAAACCACTAGAATGTGACAATTCATCCAAGTCTTTGTCAGTTTATAGTAAAAAGAGTGGCATTTCCTCCATTGTCCAATAACGTTTTCCTCATTTCCCCCGAGTCTTCATCAGAATGGCTCTTACTATCCATATTCCCACCAACATTCTGCTCAGGATTATTTAGATATTCTCTAAGACTGAGGCTTACTCTATAGCTCTCTTCTTTTCCAACCGAGATTTCACCAGAATCATTGTTAATGTTCCATTCATGGCAGTGTAGGCATTTTCTAGTATGCACCTCCAAAGTCATAGCCCTTCCATATTTGTAGGTGTTTGTTAGAGTAACACCTCACTTCTGGTACTAATCTAAGTCTTGGTCTGTTTGGGCTCTTATAACAAAATCACAGACTGGGTGGTTTATAAACTGTACACATTTACTTTTCACAATTCTGAGGCTGAGTAGCTAAAGATCAAGGCACTGGCAGATTTAGAATTTGGTCTGGGTCCACTTCTCAGTTCTTCACATGGTGGAAGGGATAAGGGAAATCTCTGAAGCCACCATTATAAAAGCCCTAATCTCATTCATGATGTTATCTTCATGACCTAATCATTTCCCAAATGCTCCACCTCCAAATATCTTCACATTAGTGAATATTTCAACGTATAAATTTTGAGGGGGCACAAATTTTCAGTCCATAAAATTTACCATAATAATCCAAAAATATGAAATATGTGTGTTATTATTTAAAGTTAAGAAAATAGCTTTTAAGGGACTCACCTAGAACCATACAGTTAGTCAATGGCAGAGATTAAAATTTTAGATTTGCTATGTCTAGCTATGAGCCAATAATATTTTCCTAATACTATATTGCTTTGTCATACTCTAAACTAGGGCACAAGTAGGTGGTGATTTTTTTTAAATTTTTCCTTTCTACAATTAACAGACTGTAGCACACTATCTCTGTGAAAAACAATCTAATAACAAGACTTATGCAAGTAAATTGCCTGATAACATTCCTAAACTAGAGCTGAGATACTTTATTTTCCTGAATAAACTGAAATAAAAGCTATTTCTCTGCCATATTATCAATGAAAACCATTTTTGACGTATTGTTGATCATGCTTTTTGAAAGCAGTCCATTTTTATCCAAGAAATATTCAAGATATTATTTTATTAATCAAAATATATATCTCTGAATGGAAATGTAGTTGCATGATATTTCACATTTTAACATTTTGTACTATAGGAAATGTACCATTTATTCAGTTTAGTATGTTGACTGTATCAGCCCATGAAAATATGCAAGGAAATATTCTAAAAAAGCAATACTTTCCTTTAGTTAACGGATTCCAACCTGGAGACTCAGGGGTCCTTTAGATTTCAAGAGAAAATCATCATGTTTTCAGGGCTTTCTGTCCTGGCTAATGCTCCTTGAAATAGCATTTTTCTAAAGGATTTAAGATCTAGAACTGCAGCTTTGTATCCAGGTTATAATCATTCCTCCAGGTTAGCCACAGCCTGTGTTCTTACACATCTCTGCTCTGGTGGGAACTTTCAGTAACAGGAAATCCCCTCACAGATGCAAATGATTCAACAGACCTTGCTTTGGCTGTATGCTCTCACCTCCAAGACATGGGTTAAACTTTTTTACTGCACAATTAGGGAAAGGGAAAAAATAAATGGGGAGGGGAGTGAAAAGGATGAACGCAAAAGAGCAAAAAAGAGGAAAATGCCTTCAGCTTCACAGCTGTGCTATATGAAATTTATTTTTCCCAAACTCTTAGCAGCTTATCAAGGTTGGTCAATATTTTTGGTGGGAAGCATAAAGTCAGTTATTGGTTAATTAAGGAGAATTGAGACAAAATTCAGTTATATAGAGGAAAAAGAAATCACAAGACCGATTAAGATAAGGTGAAAATGTGTGTCAGAGACCAAAAAAAGACTCTGCCCAGGGAGTAGATGGAACACTTTGAAGTGAAAGGATGATGAATTCACGGGAGAGAATTCATAGTCATCGCACAACTGGCTAAAATCCTAAGTGCTTCATAATATAAGAAGAAAACTTTTAGTAAGTGTAATTAATACACTTGGTGTTGCTTTGCCAGTCCTTACAGTAGACTCATTAATAAAAAATGAAACTCCATTTCAATTTTATCCTCCAAGAACACAGAGTTCATGGCTACTGAATCGTGAGGTTAAAAATATAAGTTTTATATTATAATATAAATATATGTGGGGAGGAACTATTGTTTTCTTAATACAAAATACTTCAAATAAAGATTTGTATATATATATATATTTATACTTATATATATATATATATATATATATATACATATATATATATATATATATATTTGGACACACCAATGGCATATGGAAATTACCAGGCCAGAGACTGAATCTGGGGCAGAGCTGTGACCTACGCAATAGCTGCAGCAATGGCAGATCCGCCTCCACAGAGATAAGTTGGATCATTAACCCAATGCACCACAGTGGGATCTCCGAAGATTAATTTTTTTATATGATGTGGCATGAGTTAAATGTGTGAGAGAAAATACGGTGGTAAATTTAAACAGTTATAGGCTGTTAGAAAGCTACATTTTTAATTCTCTGACTAGAGGGAAGCAATTTGACATTAAAAAATGTAACATAATTGGAAAAGAAAACTTTTAATAAGACTGTCATTTGTTTAAATCAAAGCTCTGTTACTCGTTATTTGTGATCATGAGCAGATTACTCCGGCTCTTTTTTATTGTCTTATTTTAAAATAGCCACTACATAGGCCTTTTGAGAGTTCTATTGTGGTGCAGAAGGTTAAGGATCCAGCATTGTCACTGCAACAGCTTGGGTGGCTGCTATGGTGTGGGTTTGATCCCTGTCTCAGGAACTTCCACATTCTGTAGGTATGACCAAAAAATTTTTTAAAAATAAACAGGCTCTCTCACTTAGAAGGTTTTTTTTTTTTTTTTTTGCGCCCCACCCATGGTATATGCAATTTCCAGAGCCAGGGATGAATCTGAGCTGCAGCTGTGACCTATGACAGAGCTATGGCAATGCTGGATCCTTAACCCACTGCACTGGACTAGGGATTAAATCCTCACCTCTACAGACACCTGAGACACTGCAGTTAGATAGTGGGAACTCCATTTAGAGTCATTTCTGAGAGATAAATGAGATAATGCCTGAAAGGATTCCAGCACAGAGGAAAGCAAGAAGATATACATAACTAAACTTTATAATCATAATTGCCATTATTATTGTTTTAAATATCATCCATTTGACACACAAATATTTATCTCTATCCCTGATCTCTCCTTTGAGCTCTAAGCAGACTTCAGTGTCCAACCATCTTTTCAACATTCCCACTTGGGTACCAAATACACGGTTTATATTATTTATATCTTAAATATTGCATTTCAACTCCTGCCTCATCTCTGTCTCCTTCCTTCTTCCCATTGTTCTGAAGGACACTACCATTCCCATATGTTGTTAATAACAAAACCTCAAAGGGGTCTTTAATCTTTTTTCTTTTTTTCATTATGCTCATCCAGCCTATCAGCAAATCCTGTCAGGTCTGTTTCCAAAAATAGCCTGTGTCAAACCAATTCTCTCTCCATTTCAGTTGAAAAACACCAGCCCAGACCTCTATCACATTGGCTTATACGACAGCTTTATGCCTAATATCCTTCTTGGCAGTTTCTCACAACCACATTTTGTTCACCATACAGAAACCAGAAAATTTTCTAAAATGTGCATGGTACTGTGTCACTACAAAAATGGTCGGTCTGAGCTCAGGATGTCCCTAGCAGCAACTGTAAGGAGATGTTAAGCTTATAAACAATCTCTGATGGGGATCTTTGGTGGTAGTTTATGTTAGGAACTTATGGTGAGAACAATAAAAAAGAGGAGGGAAGGGTATACAATTCAGGGAAGTCATAGAGGTTTAATCTTTGCAGGTGGTTAATCTATGCAGATTGTTCTTCGTTTCTGCAGGCCATTTTTTCTCACCGCCCAACTCTAACAGCCACATTCTGGGGATTCTGTTACCATTCCCCTGGGAACCTATCGCTATACTGCTTAAAACTCTTCATTATTGTCAACTGACCAAAAAAACAAAATGCACAATCTCAAAGTTAAGAATTATGTTTTATTCAGTGGACATACTGAGGATTTAAGCCTAGGAGACAGCATCTCATCTCTGAAGGACTGTACCGAAGAAGTAAGAAAAGAGCCAGGATAAACAGGAGTTTCTGAAAAAAAAAAAAATCTCAAGGTATCTTAACATCAAAAGAATCTTCTTTCATTAATTAAAGAAAGAAGATGCCTCAAGTTAATGGGAAGATCCAAGAGTGTGGGTTTTTTAAATCATTCCTTTGATATGCACCTTGACTATTTAGGAACAGCATCCTGTTTTTCTTCATCCTGAATACCCTCAGCATACACAGTTGGGTGGGCTTCAGTGACATGTTTGATGGCCACAAGAGCATTTGCTTACTGATATGGCAGGTGACGTTCCTCTTCCACATTAGTTTCCAATTACAATTATATTGAATTCCTAAGTATTCATCATGATCAGTAGGATCAATTATTATCATGTGTCTGCCTTCTTACGCTGTATCATCTTGTCCCTCTCTTACCCTTGATCACAGGGTTTCAATCACACTAGCCTTCCTCCATCTTCTTTATTTCCCCCATGTAGCTTATTTCATCTTTTCTTGAATGATATCTAATATTTATTGGACACTACATATGTTCCGGACATTGCTCAAAACACTTTACATGATTTAATTCATTTAATTTTCAACAACTTAACCTAATATGGTAGCTATTATTTTTATGCGAAATGGATTTGAGGTCTTAGGGGTTAATAATTGGTATGACATCATAAAATTAGTAAATAACAGAATCTAAATTCAAAATCTGGGCATAGTGTTCCATAACCTGCATTCTTCACTTCCACTTTAATCTGTAGTCTATTTTTTATCTTTTTTCAGATTTTCCACTTTGAATTCTTGTAATTTTAATTCATTTGTATTCTTAATATATTGGAAGTAAATGTACTCTGGTCTTGTTCTTGTTCTTCAAGGTTGCCTAGTATATTTGGTGCTCTGAATTTCCACATACATTTAAGAATCTGTCAAATTTGACCAAAACTTCTTGAATTTCAACTAGGATTATAATGAATCTATACATTAATTCAGAGAGAAATGAGATATTAACTAATGGGTTTTCAACACAAGCATGTTGTATGTCTATTTCATTCATTTGAGTCTCATAATATTTCTCTGACAAATATTTCATGATCTTCAGTATGGAAACTCTGTATACCATTCATTAGATATATTGTTAAGCATTAAGTAACTTTGATGTTATATATTTTTAACTTTCTATTTCAAGTCATTTAATATTAGTCCATAGAAATACCATTGATTTTTATTTATTATGTAGTTGACAATATTGGAGTTCCCTTGTGGTTCTTCAGGTTAAGGATCCAGCATTGTCACCATAAGTGGATCAGGTTGCTGCTGTAGCATGGGTTCAGTCCCTGGCCTGGAAATTTCCGCTTGTCACAGTTGCAGTCAAAATAAAACAAACAAACTGACAACAATAACAACAAAAACCCAAAAATCCCCGATCTTGCTGAAATCACATATTTAAGTAAAACTTCTTTCTTTCTTTCAATTTACTTATTTCTGAAAATATGAGTGTTCTGAATCAGAGCCATATAATTATTCACCTGCATAATATTGTAGTACCAATTTTTTATACCCATTTTCCCTCAAGGGTTGACATTTTGAGAATCAGGTAAACTCTGCATGTACAGGGTTGTTCTGTATAGGGGGAGGAACTCCAGAATTATGAAAGTTGGAGTATACATGTGACAGCTTGTACTGTTCCTCCCTTCAAGAGAAAAGGTGATCGAGGGAGACGAGACATTGACAGAGATTGAGCTTGCAAGGGTTCCTGGATACTCATCTTTCTAAGCTATATAGAATTTCTCTAGGACCAGGAGGGAACGAAATAGTCTTTATCCAATCACCCTTTGAAATGTAAATAAATGGCCCAGGGAGTTAAACTTACAGATCTCTCTGGCTTTATTACTATTTCAAAGTTCCAGGGTTTAATGGTCTCTCAATTATACTTTAAACCAGATAGTCATTAATTTTTGATTTGGAAGTCATGACTATGTGGAGACTTAGAAATCTTCAGATTATATCCCAATAGGTATAGCTACAGATTTGCTTTGGGATTTTCTTTGTGCACAGAGTTTTATTTCCTCTACTTCAGTCCTATGCTTTTAAAATTCTTTTCTTCTCTTACTGCACTGCCTATGACTGCTAGTACTGGTTTAATGAAAGGGGCACCCTCTTCTCATTTGTCAGGGAAAAGGGAAAAGTTTTATATTTCACCATTAAGTATGATGTTTGCTGTAAGACTTTTATCATTAATTTTCATGTCATTCAGTGAGTTACCTTATATTTCTCATTTGTTAAGGAGTTATATATCACAAATACATTTTGTGAAATTAAATACTTCTTTACCTGTGAAAACTCAAGTTGTCTAATTTTTTTTATTTGAATGTTAAACTACTGTTGCATTTCTACAATAAATCCTCCCAGGCAAACTATTTTATTATTTTATATATTTCCAGATTTAATAAGCTTACGTTTTGTGTGTATTTATGTATAATTCATGAGAGAGTCTGTAATTTTCTTCTCCTCTAACATTATTGTCAGTTTTTTAAATTAAACTCTTGGTGGACTTGAGCATTTGTGGAATATTTTTAATTGTTATTATTAGTTTCTGGATGAGTTTGTAAGATTGATGTTATTCAGAAGAAATTATTGCTGGAACCATGAAGACCTGAGTGGTTTCTGCTGTTATTTTGATTATTTTTTTCTTTGCTTCTTTGAGTTTAAGGCTATCTTTTGTTTCTAGTGCCTTGAGAAACAAATAACATCATTGCTTTTCATTCTTTCTTTTTTTATCTAATATATGCATTTAAGACTATACATTTCCCTGATGTTTAGAGTTGCTTTTGTCCAAGTTTTCATATTTTCTGTCCTTATTCATGTTCAAAATAATTTCTAATTGTTTTCACCATAGGTTAATTCCCCAGAGGTTGAAATTTTTCTAGTTATCTCTTTTTATTCATTTAATTATACCATGTTTAGAGGCTTTTTTCCAGCCTTTTTAGGACACACCTGTGGCATATGGAAGTAACCTGTAGAATCTGATGCAGAGCTGTGGCCTATGCCACAGCTGCAGGAACTCCAGGTCCTTAACCCATTGTGCTAGCCTGGAGAATCCAACCAACACCTCCATAGATATAAGCCAGATCATTAACCCACTGCACCACAGTGGGAACTTTTAGAGAGCATAATCTAAATAATTTAAAGTCTTATAAAACATTTTGGGGTCATATCATTATGGATTATTTGTGTATCAATACGCAGGCAACACATTTATGTTTTTTTTTTTTTTTGCCTTATTATATTCAATAGTGAAAAATAAAGCATAATGATTTCATTTATTTTCAGAAAATATTGTCAGCAAATATCAGTGTCATTTCTGATAATTATAGATGTAGAAAAATCAAAAAGTGAGAACTGAAAATCAAGAAAAAAATTTTTGAAAAGTATCACTTTTTATTTATTTATTATTTATTTATTTGTTTATTTATTTATTTACTTCTCTTTTAGGGGTGCACCTAAGTCATATGTGCTAGGAGTCAAATTGGAGTTGCAGCTGCTGGCCTAAGCAATAGACATAGCAATGCAAGATCTGAGGCACATCTGTGACCTACACCAGAGCTCACAGAAATGCTGGATCCTTAACCCACTGAGTGAGGCCAAGGATCAAACCTGCATCCTCATGGATACTAGTTGGGTTTATTACTGCTAAGCTACAGTAGGAACTAAAATTAAAATTTTTGGTTAAAATTAAAACAAGGCAGCCATTATGAAAAATGCCTAAGCATCATCTAACACAATAAAGATGCCTATTTTTTAGTGGGTTTTAAGTTATCATTATTGTAAGTTTGATGAGAATGACAAAATTATGTGTTCATTTGTTACTGGTTATATCTCACAAATCTTGGGCTTCCACTGATGGTTTTAAATGCAATTGTGATTATTTGTACAAAAAGCTAAATTCAATATAATTCCCTATTCTCTTAGAATTTACAAATACTTTTTAAAATTAAATATTAATTCCATATGTGAATTATATATAAGAAATATGAACATTAAAATTTGAGGTTATTGGGAATTCCCATTGTGGCTCAGTGGTAATGAACCCAACTGGTATTTATAAGGATGAGGGTTTGATTCCTGGCCTTGCTCAGTGGGTTAAGGATCCAGAGTCACCATGAGCTGGGGTGTAGTTGGCAGAAGTGGTTTGGATACTGAGTTGCAGTGATTGTGGTGTAGGCCAGCAGCTATATCTTGATCCAACCCCTAACCAGGGAAATTCCATATGCCACAGGTGTGGCCCTAAAAGGGAAAAAAAAGAAAAAAAAAGGAAAAAGAATTTATGGAATTAGGATTTGTAACAAGCTAAATTCAAGACCAGAAAGACCAGTGGTTTTCAACCTGGGTCCACATTAAAATCATCGTCAGTTTTTCTTTTTTATTGGTTTGTTTTTATTTTTGTATTTGTTTTTCATTATGTAAAGTGTTATTGGAGTAGAGTCAATTTACAATGTTGTGATAATTTCTGCTGTACAAAACAGTTATTGGTTCTTAAAAATACCAATCCCTGGGTTCCACCACAGACCACTGAAACCAGCTCTCCGGGAGTAGGACCTATTTATCTATGGTTTACTGTACTGAACGATACATAAAAAAGTTACATACTCTCCCTCACAATGTGGAAACAATGCAAAGTAAATAGACCACTCTTTTAGGCAGGACTCTGTGTGTGTGTGTGTGTGTGTGTGTGTCTGTGTTTGTGTGTGTGTGTGTGTGTATAATATACATATAGAACAGTTCTTTATGGTTGCAGACAAACATGGCCTTTCAAGACCAAAGCACTTGATACTTTAAAGAGGTTTATTACTGATATAACACAAGTGTCAAGGCACTTCTGGTATTTATTAGAAAAAATAAATAAATAAAGCCATTTCTGTTTATTTTAGAAAATTCAGTTTCTGTGAATTTTGCTTAGATGATTTTTATAAGCAAAGAAATGTGTTTCTCACTTGTAAAGAAGCTCATTTATTTTATTTAACTAAATGTCAGAGCAAAATACCTAATGATTTTTGAAAGAGCTTAGATTGTTCTTTGAATTAAATATGTGCATGAACGAGTTTTTCAAATACATAAAATCCAAGGAGAACTTATTTATTCCTCATGTGCAGTGTTACCTACTTAAATACTTAAAAAGTCAAAACGTGAGAAAAACAATTTAGTGAAACCAGCTAGCAAGATATTCAGAAATTTACTGTGATCTCTGCAACTAAGTGTATGAGAGATGATAGAATTTTCTTCTATAAATGGAAAGCAGAAAGTGAAATCAAGTTTTTGTTTTTTTTCTATGAGCTATAATTTAAAACAGCATGGGCTTTTTGATAGAACTTCTTAATCTAAAACTACCCAGAAAAGAATGAAATAAAGATTTCTGCCAACTCATTGATGCTGTGTGAATTTGCCCCAGTCGTCTTTGTGAGATTTTGTAAAGAACTAAAGCTTTCTCCACTAGCAGCAGGATTTTCTAAACCTGCCTCATCTCCCATCTAGACTTTGGAAAATATTGTTTCAAAGTATTTTGAGACCAGACGATTTTAGATGATTAGATAACTTAAAATCTAAACTGGAACTATAAATCATCTTTTGTATTCCTTCAACATATTTAGTAATAATATAAAAAACCCTCTATGAAACAAAGATACAAAACTCTCACCATTCTCATTTGGTACTATTATCACAATGTACTATTGAGAACACTTCATTTATCAAAATTTCCATCAAAAATATTTCTCTGAAATTCTTTCTGAAAGCTCAGATTCATTGAACTATGAAACAAGAATAATTTTGAGTGATGTTTAATTCATGAGTTCACTTGTATTACATGAATTACTGCCATTCCTTTAATTTTCATTTCTGTTAAAAATGTATTTTTATACTTCTCAGGTATATTTTAAAGGATTATATGCAGAAATGACACATAAAATCTATATCTCTTTTTTAAGACTTTTAACTAGTTCTAACATACTTTATAAGAAGTTAATTCAGGGCCACTTATGCCTATATCTTCCCTATTTAATATTTTCTAGTCAAATAGCAAATAAGTTTTTTTCTTGACTATTTATTGAGTTTTTATGTATAGAGTCACTCACAGGAGGAAATGTGCTGTTGGTGTTTGTTCAAAACTTGAAAACCATCATCTACTGGGAAGGGCAATCATTTTAGGTCAGGAGGTGGCTACCAATATCTATTGGTGCTGAATGCGAAATCTCTTATACAACAGGATATCAGGAAAAAGAGTGTTGATAGCACAAAAGAAGGAATATCAGTGCTCCCTTCATGGTAGATTTTTTTTTTTTAATCACCACTTTTTTTTTCTTTTTATGGCCATAGTTTCATCTGCAATCTACACTACAGCTTGCAACAATGCTGGATTTTTTAACCCACTGAGTGAGGCCAGGAATCAAACCTTCATCCTCCCAGACACTACGTTGGCTTCTTAACACACTGAACCACAATGGGAACGCCTTAATCTCTGTTTTTTTAAATTCTAGAATTCTACCGCCAACCTCAATGCCTCTGCCCCATCCAAACAATACTTAGGATATTCTAAAACATGACCAAGGTAAAGGATGATAAGAAAAAAAAGTGTCTATTCTCAAATTTTGAATTTCATCAGTGAATTTCAGAGTTGGGACCTCCACTGTGGCAAAGCGAGGAGCTTAGAAAACCTCTCCCCAAAAATCAGTTATAAATTTGGATAAAATTGTCAATAGCAACAATTACTGGGCTCTTAAATTCACCAAAGGTTTATAATGACTGAGACTTTTTTTTTTTTTTTGACTGGGCTTGCAGCATACAGAAATTCCCAGGCCAAGGATCATGAAACCTCACTACAGCACCTCACTACAGCAGCAACCAATGCCACTGCAATGAAAATACCAGATCTTTAACCTGCTGTGCCATCAGGAAACTCCAGAAACATGTTATTCTTAATAATTTACTAAATTATGCAACAGTGGAGCCCAGGGGAATTCTCGCCTAAAAACATCCCCACCCATCTGTGGTCAGACAAACTAGGGAAAAAAAAAAAAAAGCCAACTGTTTCGCTTATAGATGAAATTTACTTAATTTAGATTGCAAAAGAAAAACATTTACCTAATCAATAACAGTAGTGATTTCAGTAGCTAATGAACACGGATGACAAGTGACTCAACTATTTTTAGGTTGTAATCCTGATAGGGAAATTTAACAGTGAGGTTTTGGAAATGAGAAATGCATAGAAGACTGTGACAAGTTTTCATACACACCCAGCTTTCCATGAGCCTAAAAAAATGTGTGGTGGAGATGTAAATTAGCCACGCAGAAAACAAAAGCTGGGAAAGACTTGAAAACTCTTTGAACTTTGCATGCACACCCTAATGCATTCACAGATATATTGGAGTGATGGAACTATTTTAATTCGGGATTGTAACTTTTATTGTATAAAACTAGACATCTATTAAAAGTCATTGAATTGCACACTTAGAATGGATGAAATTTATGGCATGTAAATAACATTATAAATAAAGCTGTAAAGTTGGGGGAAGGATACTCACTGCATCTTATTTTGCAATTAATTAGTAGAGACAATAATTTGCTATAAAAATGTTCTTTTGAGGTTTGATCCCTGGCCTCACTCAGTGGGTTACAAATTGTCTTTTGAGGTTTTGAGGTATCCACAGGCCAAGACAGAGAAGAAGAGTCAAATATGCCTGTGAGCTAGACCCCACTGGAAATCCTTCAGAAGAGGCTCTTTATCCCATTCATTTCCAGGGTAACTAGTAGACTGTGGCTAGGTGGTGGAATGAAGAGAATGGGAGAACAAAATATATCTAAAGGGTTTCTCCCCCTCAGAAGAGTCAATAAAGCAAACAGGTAAATCTCCTGCTTTCCTGGCACAATTAGGTGAAAAAGTGAACATGCAAAAATGGATATGGGGTATCAGTTTGAAGCGAAGCCTGAAGCAGATTTTGAAAGTCCCTACAAATTCTAGGACTATATGGACTGTACACAAATATTTTCCAATAAGACCATGGATGGGGAGATGCCACAAAAACCAGCAGGAAGCAGTTGTAACAGTGCATGCCATCAAACACTCCAGTGTGAACAATGGATTACAAACAAAACAAAATGAACAAACAAAACTTCTGTCTCTACCTGGCAACATGGCCACAAGTGACCCTCCCTCAAATTGAAGAGCAACTCTGTTACAATCTCGGGGAAAACCTGAATTAAGATTCTAAGTTGAATAATATTAATTTCCAACAGTCATTGAAATGAGCACTTAGGTGAAAAATAAATCCAGAAATATGAAAATAGAAAAGTTCAATATCTTATGGACCTGACTTTAAAGCCAGAGATCTATACCTTCTTTATATTTAAAATGTGCACCGGACAACTTTTTTTAAGGACATAGATCAGTATAACAAGTATCCTCTGAGTTAATTTTTTTTGACCCTGTACCACCTCATATTACATTAAAAATTTCTAGGTATTGTCATAATCAAAAGATACATATTAAAATCTACCTTTTCACATGAACATACCAAGTGTAAAAACATTAAAGTGTTTTTTTTTTTTTTTTTTTGGTATTCAGCATGTTGAAAAGGCACTGAAATGTTAGAAGAGCTAGGCTCGATTCACATTCTACTACTAACTAAACCTGGGAAAATAATATAAAATTTCTAGGCCAGTGCTTTCTTATTTTTATAAAGGAGATATGAAGCAAAATGATCTATAAAACTCTTTCAATAATAAAATTTTATGACTATAATATAGGCTATATGTTGCTTCACATATTTTGTGGAGCAAGATTGGACATTTCATTAATTAGTCAATTAATTAAATCAGTCAACATTGTCAGAGATAACTAAACTGACACTGACAAATACATAGCTTAAATAGAATGACTTGCTATTTATATTAAATTTATTACATGAATTAAAATGTATTAAAGATATTAAGAGACAATGACATTTTGTGACATGATTCATAATAGTTTAGTCAGGGGATGAGATTTTGAATGCAGGATAAACTACCTATATTTCTGAATGAAAATTTATGGGCAATAATCTTGTCAGCAGTTTGGCTCCTTCTAAAAATATTTGTACTCACCATGAACAGTGAAAAATAATATACATTTAGATTGATATTGCCCAGTAAGTAATTTTTGAAAATATAGAAAATTCTTTTCCAAGCAAGTCCAAATAAATATGTTCAACAATTGCCAGTGAGACAAGGAGTTACTAACAGAGGTTACAAATGTGACCAGAAGTTATTGGGATCACAACTACCTTTAATCACGCCCCAAACAATGAAACACAAACGAAATCAATCTAATGAGGATACAATTGAATTACTAGGAGAAAGCTTTGAAAAACCTAGTGATTAAGTCAGCTTAAAAAAAATAATAAAGTGCTACTCTTGTACTTACCAAAACACAAAAAGGCAATTATGCAAAAAGACATTTAAAAGCTGTGCTGCTAAGAATATAGACCTAATCTTTCTTAATACTAATACCCCTTCCTTTCAAGTGCACTTTTCCTTAAATTTTATTCATTTTAAATTGTCTTCAGAAATATCTTATGTTCATTCTCAGGTAACATTTAGTGAATCTATTTTTCTCTTTACTGTCAAACTTAAATAATACTCCTTTCACTGCTCTTAAACTTGTACGTGTTTCTTCTTAATAATTATCTTGAATTTTTTTACATATCCTTTCACCATTTCTTTTTTCACACATGTACAGGATTTTAGGAACTCAGATAGTAGGAACACTTTCTCTAGTTTAAATGCATTACTCTTGGAGTTCTCTTCATGGCTCAGTGGTTAACGATACCGACTAGGCTTCTTTAGGATGGGAATTCAATCCCTGGCCTTGCTCAGTGGGTTAAGAAGTCAGCATTGCCATAAGTTGTGGTGTAGGTCACAGAAGCAGCTCAGATCCCGTGTTCCTGTGGCTGTGGTGCAGGCTGGCAGCTGCAGCTCCGATTCAACCCCTAGTCTGGGAACTTCCATGTGCCGAAAGTGTAGCCCTAAAAGACAAATAAAATAACATAAAATAAAATAAAATATAAAAACAAATTCAGTGTTCTTATGGAATTTGGGAGATTGATGAATAAGGGCCTTTTAGGATTCTTTTTCATGTCTTGCCCTTTATTCTTCTCTACTATCTATCACCTGTCATTGGGTCTAACATAAAATAGATATGAAGGGGAGCAAAATCCACCACCCTCAAAATGTCTCTTTTGGGCATGAGGATTAATTTAGGATGATTATTTTTGAGGAATAAAAGATTTGAGAAGTTTTTCTTGATTTTTTCCCCCTTAACTGCCTGAAAGAATTTAGATGAAGAGCCTATTCCAGGAATAGAACTATCCCAGAAACATCTATAAAAGATGTAGTGGGAGAAATTTGAAAGGCCCTAGAAATCATAGTCTATCCCATAGGCTCTGCATGGCTCAGCACACATTTGTTTACCAAACATTTGCTGTTCCATCTCCATGTGAATTGCCTTTCTCACCTTGAAGTTCCAAAGCACTACTCCAACATCCTCCTTTCTCTTTAGATGAAAGATGGTATTTAGGGTGAAGATTTTGGGTATTTTTGCAAGCTACTCTGTTTCCTGGATCTCTCCCATGAAATGCATGTGATTAAATATTAGATTTTCTCCTGTTAATCTATCTCATGTCAATTTAATTCTTGAGCAGCCAGAGGATAGTAGAAAATTTCTTCCTCTCTGAAGAATGCAATCCTAGTATTTAATAACTGTGCAGAATAAAGGTAACTGAATAAACATTGCTAGAGGTAAAATTGAAAGCCAAAGGATAGACTGAAATGGAAGATGTAGGTGAATATTCGAGAGTACCTCAAGTGGTAATATCTAAGGGATGCATGGCCCACCAATTTAAGAGGACAATATAATGAATAAATCCAACTGGAAGGAAAGATGAGCTCATACAGGAGAATCAATTTCAACAATGAAGTCTGTCACAACTGAAACTTTATGGCTGGTACTGCATATTATTTTTTAAATCATCAACTCAATAATTTATTACAGTCTTTATTAGAATATTGAATACTTTCCTTGAAACAAATTAACAAATTTTTGTTATATACAGATAGATGATAAATAGATTTCTTTCATAGGCAGCAAGCTCAAATATCATTAATAAAGAGAAAAACAAAACCTTTAAAACAAAATAGACAATAGTTATAACGGCACTGTTGAAATATAAAACAAAACTGACCGAGGAAAAATTTTTAAAGAAAAATGAGTTCATCAGAGACTATACCAGGAAGGACTAAGAAAAATAAAAGTTTTCTACTTTGGTTTTAGAAGATATTCTTGTAAGAAATATCCCCTGTAAGATTTTAAAGTATTTCCATTTAAGCTCTTTTAACCCAATTTAAAAAATCTCTATCCTTTTCTTCCTCTTTCTTATACTCCATGAAATACTTAAAAAAATTTCATGGTATTTATACTCCATGAAATACTTAAAAAAAATTTTACACATAATGGCAAAAAATGTATCTGCTTTTACTTACACATTTCAAATGGATCAAAATATCGATTTTTTTTAATTTTTATTTTTAAAATTTTTGGCCATGCCCATTTCATGCAAAAGTTTCAGGGCCAGGTATAAAATCCATGCTATAGCAGTGACAGGTAGAATCCTTAACCTGCCGAGCCACCAGTGAATTCCTAAAATATCTATTTTAATAAATAGATAACATCTAAAAGAACCACAGTTAAGGAAATCAAAATTTGCAAGTGATCATAATCAATTTAAATTTAAAACTGTTTCTGTTGCTTTCTTCAAAATAGAAATAGAAAATAAAAACAGCCTACTATTTTTTGGTATGTATGTATATATGTATTCACTAATTCATCCCTTCAGCCATTTGTTCATTTCTGAAGTTCATATATCAAACACAGGACAGAAATCACAAGATAGAAGGGGATGTGACACTTATCCTGTGCTTATTATGATTCAGGCATCTCTAGAGCAATCATTTACCTTTTTCTCACCCTTACAAAAACTTTTAGAAATATGCCATCGGAAACAAAACCAATATTCTTTCAAATGCCTATGTTAAACTAAATAAACAACAAGCATGATTAACTTTTTAATCTGTTCCAGTTATACTTGCTTCTGATAGATAAGTCTGGGAATAAAATCCAAATTCGTAATTCCAATTTTTAAGATTACTTAATATGACTTGCATTGATTTCTACATCCTTATTTTTATGATTTTTCTCTTTCTCCACCCTTCCTGTTATCCACTCCTTAAATGAGCAAAATCCTTTACACTGTTTTTTCTGCATGTAGAATATTTACCTAAGTGGTGTTCAATGGCTAATTCATTCATAATCTATATGAATATGACTATTCACAAGTGACTACTTCACTTAAAGCAGCTTTTTCTGTTTTTTTGTTTGTTTTTGTTTTTTAGGGCCCCATTCGAGGCATACGCAAGTTCCCAGGCTAGGGGTTGAATCAGAGCTACAGTTGCTGGCCTACACCACAGCCATAGCTTCTTGGGATCTGAGTTACGTCTGCAACCAATATCACAGCTCAAGGCAACATGGCATGGTTAACCCACTGAGCATGGCCAGTTATTGAACCCACATCATCCTCATGGATACTAGTCACAAAGGTAAATTCCTTTTCCCGTATCTTTGCTAACCACATTTTTTACTTCCTTTTATTGGATGATTTACAATCTGTAATCATTCTTATTACTTAATTTGCTTTGTCTGGCCAAGTATATTGCAATCTAATAAGTCAGAAATGTTACTCAAATAC
Organism: Catagonus wagneri; assembly: GCA_004024745.2. Lineage (NCBI taxonomy): Eukaryota > Metazoa > Chordata > Mammalia > Artiodactyla > Tayassuidae > Catagonus > Catagonus wagneri. The sequence goes on from PVHT021183727.1 coordinate 3,553,311, forward strand.
TACTCAAGTATTTGATCCACAGCATCTACCACACTTGTATGTTACACAAACAAACAAAAAAAATGGAGCTTGACAACTATTTACATAATGAGGTAAATGATTAATTGGGACATAACTACCAAGTAGCTGTCACATTATTTTGTGAATCCGCCAGGATACAGCCAGGAGAAACTGTATTTGCATAATAAATAAGTTTGTAGCAGTAGCACATTTCTTTTATATTTCAGTGTGATATTTAAAATGACATGTTTTTTTTTTACATGTCATGAAGATCTTTCTGACCTGAAGCTTCCAGTAATGAATATGTCTATAGGTTAAAACATAAAACATCTTATTCATCCTCCCCATATTTCTTCCCTGGATTTGAGATAGCGTGATTCAAACAGGCAGTGTGCTTGGTTTCAGTTCACTCTCTTTTCACACACAAAAGCCGGTGACCTTCTAGGATTGTGCTGGTGACATAAAGCAGTACTCACTGAAACTAATACACCACTTCCCAGTTTCCTGCTTCTCTTGATGTTTCCTACTGTCCAAAGTTCTCTTTCCATTTATATGCCAAGTTTCAAGGCCTTACCTCTTGGTGAACCAAGGAGGCATTTTTATTTGGATAGAGAACCTGTCACTAACACTTCTCCGGGGGATGCCTAAAGACTGAGGTCACAAAAATCCCATTTCTTCTGCACAGTTTCTCTGCCCTTCTTAATCTTAGGGTTTCTTTTTTCTGCCTTTTCCTTTTTCTGCTTTAGCTGTTTCCATTCTTAAGGGCACAGTCCCTTCAAGTGGATGAAGGTCCATCTTATCATCCATCAAATTTAGAGGAAGAAAAATTGGTTCAGAGGAAATTTTGCTTTGGGGCCCACAACATAATCATCTTCTGAGGTATAGGTATATAAATGACCTGGCTAATTTTTTTAAAATGGCAAGATACCTGGGTTGGATGGGGGGGGAGGAGACAGTGCAAATAAACAAAAAACAAAATCAGACCACTTTATATAGTTACATAACTTTATATGTGACATTATACTAATAAATTTTGTGGTAAACAAAAATTTCAGACTCTAGGTCAATAGGAATATGGTGGGAAGTAGTGAGCTATATGAGAAGACATAAAATGAATGCCAAAAGAAGTGACAGAAGTAACATTGTACTAGATTCCATTTTAGCAAAGTTTTTCTAATATTAATTTTGGCAAATACTGCAGAGCCCCATGAAATGAAATGACTAAAATTCAGGTAAGGAAAAAATTTTGACTTATTAATTGGGTTTATTTTCCCCACCCAAAATTAACATGTGAATATGTGATGAAAACAGAGACATCCTAAAATGCTCTTTCCAGATATAATTCAGTAAATGGTCATAAACTGCTGGACCAAACTATAACGTGTGATTTACATCTTTCTTATCTTCAGTTTTCACTGAATGATAGAGTACGATTTCTTTGTGTACTGAAGATTTGAGAAACTGTTCTTGGTGAATATTTTTACTGAAATATATTTAGTTCCTACGATAATTTTAGCACTTCCAAGATAGGATAATCAAGTTCCCACTGCTGATTCTTGGACCAGACAGCTGGAGAATAATAATATTTATCTTCTATTCATATGCCATTTATTTATAATTTGGAACATATTTTCTAATAAAATGAAGGAAAGAAAAATACCCTATTGTCTGTTGTTTTCTTTATCTTCATTCTATTTACAATGACATTTGAAGGGTAATTTTTTCATTCAGCAAAATGGACACTTGGCAATATAGACACTCAATACCTTATTTACCATGACTCTTATCCAGTAAAACCATTAGAAAGATGGGATAGCTTCATCCCAAAATTCATTTTAAAAATTAGAGAAGTTTTAATGTAATAGGCATGAGATACAGACATGAAAGAGATAGCGGATTCAACAATGGAACTAAAACAGCTTTGTTCAAAGATAAACATAATGAGAAGAATAGTTGATAATATAAAAAGAAGCTGACTTCTGAGCTGAAATATTTACATATGAAATGAAAATTTGAGTAATATTAATAGCAGATGAAACAGATATCACCATAACATAAAAACAGTTATTAAAACCAAAGCACAAACAAAAAATGCATGGAGACTTAGTGACCTCTTGAACTATTAAAAATTATGTAGTATTTTAATAATTGGAATCCAAAAAGAATAGGAGCAGGGAAGAAAAAATATTTGAGGAGTTCCCTGGTGGCCTAGCAGTTAAGGATCCAATCACTGCTGTGGCTTGGGTTACTACTGTAGTGTGGGTGCCATCCCTGGCCTGGGAACCTACACATTCCACAGGCATGGCAAAAAAACCAAAACAAACAAACAAAAACCTAAGAAGATAAAGGCAACTTATGACAAAATAGAAGATATGTACGAAAGGAAATGGGAAAAAAAATCTTCAATTCAGAAAAAAAACACCAAATGGAAATAAAAATCTACATAATTAGATGAAGAGCATTGGAATTATAAATATGTGGTCAAATATAAAATAGATTTTTTCACTGTAGTTACTTAAGTGAAGTAACTTTTAAAGTTAAATAATTAAAATGTAATGTGGTGTTTATAATTTATAAAGGAGTAAAACATACAACAATAATACCCTAAACACTAGAATTGGTGATTCAAAAGTACTATAATATTCTTACACTATATATGAAGTGATGAGAAATTATTTGAAGGAAGATTGTGATAAACTACATATTATTGCTGAAATCCAGCCTCTGTACAGCGAGGCCAAACTGAATCTTGGAGACAGAGTTTTGCATGAAGGAGAAAATAATAGCTTCTTTTTCTGGCCATACCGATGTTATGCAGAATTTCCCAGGCCAGGGACTGAACTCAGGCCACTGCAGTTACCCAAGCCACAGCAGTGACAATGCCAGATCCTTAATCTGATGGGCCAATAGGGAAATGTGAAAAGAATGGCTTTATTGCCTTGATAGGCAAAGGGGAACATAGCAGGACTTCAAAACTATTTGTCACACCTGGAGGATTTGGTAAGATTTTTATTACAATGGTTCCAGGCGCAGGCATTGCTGATAAGGATCAGGGTGTGTGCAGGGTTTGCATTCCTTTAATTTGGCCTCAGGTGGTCTCCTGATGGACTTCTGTGGTTTGAGGTTATTAAATTCTGACCTTATCTCTGGAATGAAGAATGCTTCACCAAGTAGTTAACATCTTTCAACTGTTAGGGGTTTTATTTCTACAAAGGAGCTCAAAGACATTCTTATGTATACTCCCAAGGCACAACCAGGACTCTGCCACAAGGTTGCACCAGTTTCTTGACTGATCCTCTCTTGTCTCCACATACCCTCTCTTCCCTGATTAACAAACTATCTGAAGCTGTCCTTTGGAACTCAGGGTAGGTCATGGAGTCTGAAGCCTATTCCCTAGAAACAAGAAAAGGGGGACACAGCAAGACTTCCATGCCCAGGAGCTATATAGGGTTCTGCTCAGTTTCTTTTTTTTTTTTTGTCTTTACGCCTTTTCTAGGGCCACACTTGCTGTGGCATATGGAGTTTCCCAGGCTAAGGGTCAGATCGGAGCTGTAGCCGCCGGCCTATGCCATAGCCACAGCAACTCGGGATCCGAGCCACATCCACAATCTACACCACAGCTCAGGGCAAGGCTGGATCTTGACGTGTCCTTTAAAATCTAAAGGGAAGTGTTCTTACTACCTGGGGCATCTGTACTCTGAATGGGGACAGGCGTCCCCAGTGATCTCCCAGTTGCCCTCCTGGTCATTATTCCATTGCCTTTGCAATATAAATCTTGACTTCTTGGAGATGGCTGATTCATACTAATCTCAATATCAAATGGTCTCTGGCTTAGTGTTTTCTCCCAAACAGTTTTTCTCTTTCTTTTCAATATGAATAAGCTGAGAACTTCCCACATTTTTCACCTCTGCTTTCATCTTTAGTTAATAAGTCTATCTTTAAAATTATTTCTTTGTTCTTATATTTTACAATAAGCAGTCAGAAGAAAACAAGTTACTCCTTCAAATACTTGCTTATAAATTCCTGTAGCTAATTATGTTGCTCACACTCATTCTACAACAAAATAGGAGTTCACAAGCACAATTCAGACTACTTCATTTCCACTTCCTATCAAGGAGATCTTTTCTTCCATTTCCCAATGACATTTTACTCATTTCCACCCAAGGTATCATGAGACTGGCCTATACCATCCATATTCCTACCAAAATTACACACATGATTTCTTAGGTATTCACTAGCAAGGTTGAGGTTTTCTCTACAGCATTCCTCTTCTCTTTCGGGTATCTCACTGTAATATCTCTTTACAACAATGTTCATTCTCAGCAATGTAGGAGTTTTCTAGCATGTACCTCAAAATGTTTCTGACTCTGTCCATCACCCAAATCCAAAGCTGTTTCCCCTTTGTAAATATTTGTACTTGAGGAGCAGTACCACACTTCTTGATACCAATTTCCTGTCTTAGTCTGTTCAGGATGCTATAACAAACCATCACAGACTGTGTGACTTATAAGCAACATAAATTTATTTCTTTATGCTTGTGGAGTCTGAGAAGTCCAAAACCAAGGCACCAGCAGATTTGATGCCTAATGAGTATCCAGTGCCATGTTTGTAGAAGGCTGCTTTCTATGTCCTGTATTGTGGAAAAGATGTGAGAGTTCTGTAGTTTCTTTTAGAAAGGTACTGATCCCGTTAACAAGGCCCTACCCCCATGATCTAATTACCTCCCAAAGTCCCCAGCTCCCAATACCATAATGGGATTTGTCCAGTGAAATTTTTTCCAACTTTTCTGGTAAAGATTCTTTTTTTTCCCTCTCCTGGCTTCGCCCATGGCATATAAAATTTACCTGGCCAGGGATCAAACCTGTGCCACAGGAATAAAACCACTGCACCATAAGAAAACTCCCCAACATTTTTTTTTTTGCATAAACTATATTCTTTGTCACGTACGTTAATTGAAGTCCCTGTTCCTTAGAATATGTTCAGCTTTGGTTCTCTAAAAGTTCTATTCATTTCGTAGATATTTTCTTTTTATGAGACATTTTCACACCTATCTTTGTGGGTTTTTTTTGTTTGTTTTTTTTTTTTTTTGTCCTTTTAGGGCCACACCTGCAGCATATGAAGTTCCCAAGCTAGGGATCAAGTCAGAGCTGTAGCTGCTGGCCTAAACCACAGCCACAGCAACACTAGTTCCGAGCCACATCTGCAAACTACACCATAGTTAACGGCAATGCTGGATCTTTAACCCACTGATCAAGGCCAGAGATTGAACCCATGTCCTCATGGATACTGCTCAGATTTGTTACCACTGAGACACAGTGGGAAATCTCCTGTCTTTACTTCTTTAAGCGCAGTTTCCTTATCCTAGAGTGGCTTCATTTATGCAGAGCTAGGAGTAAACTTCAAAAAGAAAATAGATTGGAGAAAAGTAAAATGTTAGAGTGACCTATAGAACATAGAAAAATGGACCACCATACAGATTACAGGACTTCCAGAAGAAAATCAGAGAAGGGGCAAAAGGAATATTTAAAGATATAATATCTGAAAGCCTCCCAACTTTGATGAAAACTATAAATGTAAACATTCAAGAAGTTAATAGAACTTGAAATAAATAAACATAAGGAAATAAAAATCAAGACACTTTATAATAAAACAATGAAATACCAAGACAAAGAAAGAATAAAAGATGCAGCAAGAGAAAAACTGCAAATCACATACAAGGGATCCTCATTAAGATTAGCGGCTGATTTCTTATCAGAACTCATTAAGGCAATTCAAAGGTATAAAAATAATTGATCTAAGGGGGAAAAAACTTTATTTACAGAAAACATGATCATGTATACAGGTGATTCTATACAAAACACACACAAACAACAACGACAACAAAAGCTGAGTTAGAATAGTAAGGTTGCAAGATACAAACTGATAAATCAGAATTAATTTTATTATCAAATAGTAGTAATGAACAGTTGGAAAACAAAAATATTTAAACAAAATTTTACAATGGAAAAAACAGTTATTTTTAATGAACTATGTATGAAGTATATTCACTGAAAACTTTAAAACTTAGATCTAAGTTAATAAACATCGTATTCATGCATTTGAAGACTCAATATTCTTAAGAAGTTAATTCCTCTAGAATAGAGTTTATGATGCCTTCAGATTTCTTTTTCAAAATTGATCATCAAATTCTAAAAACTATATGGACAAGCATGAATAATTAGGAAAGACAAAGGAGTTTATATGACTTTCAATTTGGATGACTTGAATGGTCTTTATTATTTCTACTCTTTTGCATCAAGACAGTATGATAATGGTATAAATGCATGTGAAGTTAACTCCCTTCTTCCTAGTTTTCTTTACAGTTGCTAGTATGAGTTTTACCTCAGTCATTAAATATATTAATAATAGTTGAATGTCTCTGAAAAGGTGGTGAGCAGACAAAAAATTATCTTAGGAAAGCACCTTTCAGTGCTGTTCACAGCTTTTATCCAGGAAACGGAAGCAGAAATATCTTCAAGATAGATAGATAGATGATAGATAGATAGGAAGAAAGAAACAAAGAAGACAGAGAGGCAAAGAAAGAAGAAAGAAAGAAAGAAAGAAAGAAAGAGAGAGAGAGAGGGAGGGAGGGAGGGAGAGGAAGAAAAAATAGAAAGGAAAGAAGGAAGGAAGGAAGAAAAAGGAAAGAATGAAAGAAAGAAGGAAAGAATGAAAGAAAGAAAGAAAGGAAGGAAGGAAGGAAGGAAGGAAGGAAGGAAGAAAGAAAGAAAGTAAAGGAAGGAAGGAAGAGAAAGATCATAGATATATGTGTAGATAGGAGATCTATTCAATTTATCAATGATTCAGATCTTACTGTTGCCAATATTTTAGCTTAAAACACACAGTTTTCCAAGAGTACAAATACCTGCTTCAGAACAACCCATTTAAAAATTAGGAAACATAATGTTTTGAGAGTTCATTAAGTGAGTTTCACCAGAGTAATGACTGCTGATGTTATAATCACATCTTTAAAAATATAGCTGTTGGAGTTCCCATCATGGCTCAGCAGTAACAAGCCCAGCCAGTATCCATAAGGATGCTGGTTGGATCCCTGGCTTCACTCAGTGGGTTAAGGATCCAGCGTTGCTGTGAGCTGTGGGGTAGGTCACAGAAAATTCTTGTATCCCACATTTCTGTGGCCATGGCATAGACCAGCAGATGCATCTCCAATTGACCCCTAGCCTGGGAACTTCCATAGGCCACAGGTGCAGCCCTCCCCCCCCAAAAAAAAAATCTATCATCTACCTATCATCTATTTATCTATCTATCTATCATCTATCTATCATCTATCTATATATCTATCTATCTATCTATCTATCATCTATCTATCATCTATCTATCTATCTATCTATCTATCTATCTATCTATCTATCTATCTATCTATCATCTTTTGCTCTTCTCACAATGCGTGATATTCTCTTTCTTCCAAGTTATGCATATTTGGCAAAATGTTATCACAAGCACTGACATAACATATTAATTTAAATTTCTCAGATGTCCAAGGCTAAAGTGTCAGATGAATATGAGGTAAAGAAACAGAATGAAGAACACACGGGAAGTGTGATGTAGGAGGTTTAAAGTTGCATAATTAATGTCTCAGCATAAATAAAATATTCTGTGGCCTTATTTTCATAATGTAGCATTTCTGATGTAAATAGTTTACCATAATAAATGTCAGATAACATCGGGTCTGTGTGGGATGGAGTTACACTTGTGTCTAAAATGAGGTATGTCTCTTATAATGAGCGACAGTGAAAGATACCGTATGTTCCTTGCTTTCAAATTAGTAGTCCCATCTGTTGAACTAGTTGTCAATTTCATCCGAAAATGTACGGTGATCTGTGAGGATTCTGGATAAACACCTTCTTTCTAGTATGTGATAACTTCCAGACCCCTGGATCTGGAAGGTAGTTATTGCAGAGTGATAATAAGAACACGAGCAGACTATACCAGAAGTCACAAAGTTTTAGTCCAAATTCTGACTCACTGGGTCATATATCAATAATTATGTCAAATACTACAGTAGTCAAAATTAACTGCTTAAGTTGTACTGCCTAGAGCAAAGTGAAAATATATGACTCCTTGTTCATTCTTATCGAGAATTTTAAGACAGTGACCCCAGAATGCTTAACCAAGAGGGAGACACTTTCGCACATGGGGTCTTGAGTGACTGTACACACTCTATGTCCAGGAAGTCAGCCCTGAATGTAATCCTGTACTTTATATATGCTGTTAAATGTAAGCTGTGACATCAAAACCAAGATGTGCCATCAAAATTAAAACAGCTTTTCATAGGCTAAGGAAAAAAAAAAGGAGCACTCAGTGTTCATTATAAAATTTAAATAAAGGAAGAATCACACTGGAGTTCCATAGCGGCTCAGCAGATTAAGGACTCGGTGTTGTCCCTGCTGTGTCTCAGGGGTCGCAACTGTATTGCAGGTTTGATCCTTGGCCCTGAAACTTCTGTATGCCACAGACACAGCCAAAAATAAATAAATACAATAAATAAATAAATAAATAAATTGATTTATACAAATATTGAATTGAATTGTACAAAGTACATATTAAATATAATTGAACATCATGTTCAACATAATTTGGTCTCTGAAATGTACATGTTAAACTTACCTACGTAAAGTAATTAGCTCCCCTCTTTATTCATTTTTTTTTTAACTTTTGGCCATTCCTTCAGCAAGCAGAAGTTCCAAGGCCAGGGATCAAACCCAGGCCACAGCAGTGACCTCGACCACAGCAGTGACAATGAATTGATAACCCACTGAGCCCCCAGGGGACTCCCTCAACTTTAATCTTTTCAATTCCTTCTACTTACTTTTCTGTTTGTTTTGTAAACTTGATAAAACTTAAACACATCTGCAGAGCTGTATACCCTTACATATCACTAAATGGAAAAGAGTTTATTGATGAAAGGTTTCAAAATCCCATAGGAGTATCCATTAGGTTCCTTCAGGACTTTGTGTGCCTTTTAGCAAAGCTCTGACTTTCCATTAATACTAGAATACACCTAGTGAATTCTAGAAAATTGGATGCATACTCTTGTTAGACTGCTTGGTTTCAAATCCTAATACAGTCAATAACTTTTGGACAAGATACTTACTATTTATTTTCAGTTCTTCATATGTAAAATAAGTACTCCTTATTTTAACATTTATTGAGGTTAAGTGCAAATAACTCGTTTATCTTTCAGAGTTATGAGGATTAATAGAAATAATCTATGTAAATCTATGACTATAGTTTTAAAGTAATATGTATTAAGCTTAGCTATTGTTGTGAGGTAAATTATTATTATTACTTTTAATCCATAGGTCACAAGGAATTACTCTCTTCCACTGTCTGCAATATAATAACAAGGGTCAATAGCCAGAGACATGTAGAAAGTGGAAGGATATAGGCATGTGAAGGATCATTGGCAATTTTCTTCAATAAATATGTTTGGAAAAACCTCCAAGAGTAAATATAGCTGCCATCTAGCTTGAAGGCTGTTTAGAAATAGCTTACTGGGTACCTGAGAATGTTATCTGGCTAAAATTTGTTTAGAAAAACTAAGACTGAGAATCCATCATAAGTTTTCTTCATGAGAGATTCAGTGAATTGTAATTTAGTAATTTAGTGAACTGAAAAGTAAACAGAGGTAAGGCCTAGGAGTTACCAGACCAATTTCATTTAATATTTTATGTCTTTTTTTCTCAGGGTGGGCGGACTCTCTTTCCTGCCTTCAGTCTTACGTCACTACCTCCACCCAACCACCTCTTTTTTGAGGTTAAGAGTATTTGCACTGCTTAAATGCCTAAATTTTTCTCCTTTTATTTCTACCAAGTTCTATCTTGAAATAATAGCCAAGTCTTTCAGAAAGAGGCTTCCTGTCTAGAAATCAGGGGAAATTAATTTGCCTTATTGGCTACTCCATATAATTTCAGTAGTTATTTATTTATTTACTTATTTATTTATGTCTTCTTAGGGCTCCACCCACAGCACGTGGAAGTTCCCGGGACAGGGTTCAGATTAGACCTGGAGGTGCCAGCCTATGCCACAGCCACAGTAACGCTGGATTTCAACTGCATCCTCAACATGCACCAGAGCTTGCGGCAACACTGGATCCTTAGCCCACTGATGGAGGCTAGGCATCAAAACCACATCCTCATGGACACTAGTCAGGTTCTGTACCCACTGAGCCACAATGGGAACTCCTTTAAGCACTTTTTAATCTTTACATATTCCTCACCCCAGCATTTGAGTATTCTATGCCTTAAGTTGTTCTTAACTGAAAGAATGTCTCTTCATTGATACCATTTTTAGTTATTGTCATCCTGTCCTTTGTTATTCCTAAGATAATATTTTTTACTTTTTAAACTATAATTTCCTTTTTTTGTTGTTGTTGTTTTTAGGACCTCACCTTTAGCACGTGGAGGTTCCCAGGCTAGGGGTCCAATCTGAGCTACAGCTGCTGGTCTACACCACAGCCACAACAATGCTAGATCCAAGCTGCATCTGCCACCTACACCACAGCTCACAGCAATACCAGATCCTTAACCCACTGAGCGAGGCCAGGGATCGAACCTGCAACCTCATGGCTCCTAGTCAGATTCATTTCTCCTGCACCACAACAGGAACTCCCTAAACTATAATTTTCAATGTGCTAGATATTACTACTGTGCAATTTATACCAGAAGAAGGTTTTCCCTTCTCCTCAGAATCAGGGGGCAGTTCCTATGGTTCTTGCCTTGTAGCAAGGACACAAACTCATGAGTTGGTTTGAATGGAGTTTATCAAAGTTTCATGGTATGTTTGAGCATGAACAAGCCCCTGTTTTATTTATCTATTTCTCAGTAACAAATCCCATGAGCACTTAGTGACTTAAAATAGCAATATTTATATTTCTCTTTGACCTTCAGATTGAAAGTGCTTAGGGGACAGTTCTAGCTTAATGTCTGACATGCAATTACAGTCAGATGATGCCTAAAACTGCAGACAACTGAAGCCTCTACTGGGTTGGATATCCACTAGAAAATTTTTCACTCATATGACTGGTGCCTTAGTATGCCTTCACCTCTCAACACATAGTATTTTAATCTCCATTTGAGCTGCTCAGAATTTGATGATGTCAGCCTTGTTTCTTACATGGTCACTGGCTTCTAAAGGAAAGCATTACAAGAGAGCTAGGATGATCCGCAGCTAGGAAAGGAGGCAGTTGATGTAGTTCAGGATACAGAGGGAGAAGAAAGAACAATAGATACTTGCTTTTGAAATCATATAACTCATATGCCTACCTCACAGAGTTATTTTAAGTCTCAAATATTTTTTGTACAACAGAGCACTTCATAAACTGTGACATATGCTGTATAACAGTCTGAATATAACCCTCATTAGTTAGAATAAAACTTCAGTATCACCCTAAAAAAATTATCAGGCCAGTGATAAGATACATAAGTTCTATGGATATAAAATATAACATGGTAAATATAATTAACAATGCTGTATATTACATATATGAAATGCTAGGAGAGTAAATCCTAAGACTTTTCATCACAAGGAAAAAAATATGTTTTCTGTTTCAATGACTTTGCATCTATATGAGATGATGGATGCTTACTAAACATTGTGGCAATTGTTTCATGATACATATGTCAAATCATTATACTGTACACCTTAAATTTTACAGTGCTGCATATCAATTATAGCTCAATAAAATTATTAATGAATTAAAAAATAAAAACAAATGAGAGTTCCCATTGTGGCTCTATGGATTAAGAACATGACATAATATCCATGAGGATGTGGGTTTTATCCCTGGCAGTGGATAAAGGATCTGGCATTACTTCAAGCTAAAGTGTAGCTTTTGCAGAAGCAGCTTGGATCTGTTGTTGCTGTGGCTGTGGTGGTGGCCTGCAACTTCAGCTCCAATTCAACCCTTAGCCTGGCAGTTTCCATATGCTATATTAGTAAAAAGAAGAAAAACAAAACAAAACAAATAAAGACAAACAAAACTGAACAAAAGACATGTAGGAGGAAGATACCAATCCTCTCAATGGTGAGACCTGGAACTAGCTAGAACTTCCCCATATTTGATTTTTCAGAGAAATCGTTCTCCAGGCCAGATAAAAAGGGTAGAGAAATAGATGTCATCATCTGATGGCATATGTATAGTGAGGTGATGAAAATACAGGCTAGCATGTTGGACACAAGCTACCACAACTCTTATTGTCATTGACCATGACTTTTTCTTCCTCCATAGGTGTTTTCCTTCTTTCAACAAACACACATTAAACATCTACTCTGTGCCCACAAATGTCAGGATTTAACTTATTTCTTCCCTTTTATTTATAATTAAAATTGAGCTACAATATACATCGTTTGTTTTAATCTTTTCCATGTCATCATCTATTTCCAATTTCCATTAGAAATGACTACAGACAGGAGTTCCTACTGTAGCTAAGTAGAAGTAAATCTGGCTAGCATCCAGGAGGTTGCAAGTTTGATCCCTGGCCTTGCTCAGTTGGTGAAGGATCCCGCCTTGCTGTGAGATTTGGTGTAGGTCACAGATGCGGATTGGGGCCAACATTGCTGTGGCTGTGGTGTAGGCCATCAGTTACAGTTCCAATTTGAAGCCTAGCCTGGAAAACCCCATATGCCATGGGTGTGGCCCTAAAAAAAAAAGAATGACTGCAGACAATCTGGACTGATGATGGTCAGAGTTATAATTTCAACTTTATGATGGTGCAAAAACAACATATGTTCAATAGAATCTGTACTTTGAACTTTGTATTTTGACCTTTTCCTGGTCTAGCGATACATGTGGTATGATTCTCTCTCACGGTGCTGGGAAGTGTCAGTGAATTTTAGCTTCTGGTTATGAGGGTAAACAACCAATACACTTACGACCATTCTATATGCTTATAACCACTCTGGTTTTTGCTTTCAGGAGAGGATTCAATAAGTTACATGAGATATCCAAAACTGTATTATAAAATAAGCTTTGTATTTCATGATTTTGGCCAACTGCGGACTAATATGATTGTTCTGAGCATGTTTAAGGTAGGCTAGACTAAACTACAATGTTCCATAGTGTAGGTGTATTAAATGCATTTTCAACTTATGATATTTTCAACCTAGATTTTTTTGGAAGTAACTCTGTTGTAAGTCAAGGAAAATACATATGTTTTTTGTGTATGCTTTAATATTTTAAAAAGCACACAAGACGTTACATTGCCAATAAAGGATTTACTGAATAAGAAGAATAATTTTATTTATTTTACCTACATATATACTATTATTTTTCTCTTCTTGTAATTATTTTTGTTTTGCTGAATCTGATATAAGAATTATTAGCAAAAAGACCTGTTTCTTTCCTAGTACAATATTCAATAAATGTCCACCAAATTAGTAATTTTAAAAAAGCCCTGTAAAAATCAAGTCATAGGTCTCTCTCTCTCTTTTTTAGCTTTATTATAAGCATTTATGATTAGGGTTGTGAGAACATGTTTTATAATTTGTAAATCCAAAGAATTTGTACTTCAGAGGTAAATAGGAACTTCAAAGGCAATTTCTATCATTATATCATTGCTAACAAATAGTACTTACATCAGTTGGAACTTTGAGAATTTTATTAGAATTAATTCCATCATGATTCTAAGTCACCTTGAAAATATATAGAGCCATGTTAAAAGGAAAGAAGGACAGTGATATATTATACCCACACTAAACTGTTTAATCCTGTGATAAAGGTGCCAATATTTTCTAACAGCTCTTCAGGAAATCGTTTTGTTTCTTCCATCATTTTTGTTCCTTTGATATCCTGTTATATATTACTCACACTACTTTCTGACCCATCAGCAAAAATATTTAAATACAAATAGTTGAAATATTAATGTAAGCAATGAAGAACTTTTGATTGTTTTCTTCTCAGAATTCTGTGATTTGACATGAACTTTACAGTATGTGTTATAATGTTTCCTCTCATACAAGCTTTCAAAAATAAAAAAGGTATATTTTCCTTTGATCTGAAAAAGGAAAAGTAGGGACAGTTTTATCTTCTTCAACAGACTTTTTTCTTCCTTAGAGAAATTAACATAGCTGTGGATTTGCTTCAGTTGAATAACCTGCTTTTAATGCACAAATCAGACATGGAAGGTATTAGGCACTTACATTTAGTGAGGGAGAAAGTTTTGAGATGTCTCAGATTCTCCTGAAGGGAAATATTGAGGCATATTTATAATTACTATGAATGAATGCATAAACTAAAGTTTAAGCTATATTTCCACAGCTTAACATCATATATTGGCAATATTTAGTTACAGGTTCAAAAGTAAAATGATATAAAATATATAAAATTTATTGAAAACCCTATTTATAGAAGTAAAGCATTGTTTGGGAAAGTTCTTATTAAAATTACTCTTCTGGCTATTACATAAGATTATGTTGAGGAGATCCCATTATAGCTCAGTGGTTAATGAACCTGACATGTATCCATGAGGATGCAGGTTCGATCCTTGGCCTTGCTCAGAGGGTTAAGGATCCGGCATTGCCATGAACTGTGGTGTAGCTCACAGAGACAGCTCAGATCTCGTGTTGCTATGGCTGTGGCATATGCCAGTGTCTTCAGCTTCAATTGGACCTCTCCAGGGAACCTCCATATGCCATGGGCGCGGCCCTAAAAAGACAGGAAAAAAAAAATGCCTTTTATTTTGTCTGCAAATAATTTCCAATTTTCCAACCAGAATTTGCTAAATTGATTAAACTCCTAGTAAATGCATGCAAATTAGTTGAGGATATAAGATTCACAGAAGAATATACTCATCTATTTGAACTCTTGGAACACTATGATTGTAGCTCTGCAGGGTTTATCAGTACAGAGTAATTCAATATATACATTCTGATTATATATCTGTTTAGTAATAGTAATATCTTTGAATATTGGATTTTAGATCTTTATAAACAAAACGTATTAAAATGTCTTAATAGAGAGAGATAAATGCTTAGAATTCAAAGAAATCTAAAAGCTGTTTATCTCAAAGTATAGTCTCTGATATCTTTTTACAAGTTTGGACTATTTTACATAATCTTGTGACCACCTGTATTCATAACATTGAAGAGTATGTTTTCTAGAGTATATTCCATACTGAATCTTCTTTACTAAGAAGAATCCTGGTGAGTATGTACCATCTTTCTAAAGCATCTATATTGACAAAACACTGGAAAATGTTATACATCTAAATTGAAGTTAGAGTGGCCAGATTTAGTAAAGTAAAACAAGCCTCACATTAAAATAAATTTCAGTTAAATAATATATTTATTTTTTCTAATACAAGTATGTCCTTTGCAATATTTGAGACATACAAATATTTAAAAAAAAAAAGGTCACTTACTTTATATCAAAATTTAACTGTGAATACTTTATTTTGCCTGAAACACTAATTAAAGTATTAACAGGAACATAAACTATATTAACAAATCCAGATATTTAATAAAATTTAACAACAAAACAAGGTGATTTTAATAATAAAACAAGGTGATTTAATAATATTTTCTTTTAGTGCAATTTTGTGCTCCCAAAACTGCCACTGGTCCCTCTTTGGCTAAATTATTTTATTTTACTATTTTTAATTTTTTAATGGGGGTAAGAACACAACATGAGATTTACCTTCTTAACAAAATGGAAATGCACAATATAGTATTGTCAACTGTATTACACAATGCTGTGTAGTAGATCCCTAGAACATATTCATTTATCCATCAGTGGATATTTAAGTTGTTTCTACATTGAAGCTATTGTGACCAGTACTGCAATGAACATGAAAGTGCCAATATCTCTTTGCAATCCTAATTTCAATTCTTTTGGATATATTCCCAGAAGAGAGGGATTGCTCTATCATATGGTAATCTATTGTTTAATTTTTTTAAAACCTCTATGCTGTTTTCCATAGCAGCTGCACTATTTTACATTCCCAGTAATAATTCACAAGTGTTCCAATTTCTTCACATCCTCACCAGTATATATATAAATGCAGTGATATACATATATATTTAATACATATATGTATATTTATCATAGCCAGCTTAACAGATGTGAAGTGATATCTCATTTTGATTCTAATTTACATTTCCTGATAATTAATAATGTTGAGCATATTTTCATGTTTTCATATATCTGTTGACCCTTTGGTATTCTTTGGAGAAATGTCTATTTAATCCTCAGCCCATTTTTAAATTGTGTTACTATTATTTGCTATTGAATTATATGAGTTTTTTATATTTTTGGATATTAACCTCTTTTTAAATATGTGTTTTGAAATTAATTTCTCCCATTTCTTAGGTTGCCTTTTCACTCTGTTGATTATTTTGTATGCTGTGCAGAAACTTTTTACTTTGGTGAAATCCCATTTTGATTTTGTTCTGGTACTTTGGTATCAGATCCAAGAAATTTTGCTAAGATTGATATCATGAAGATTCCCCTTATGTTTTCTTCTAGGAGTTTCACAATTTGGGATCTTACACAAATTTACATTCCCACCAACAGTGAAGGAGGGTTCCCTTTTATCCACATCCTCTCCAGCATTTATTTGTTGACTTAATGATGGTCATTCTGACCAGTGTGAGGTGGTACCTCATTGTAGTTTTGATTTATAATTCTCTAATAATTAGTGTACTGAGTATTTTTTCATGTGTCTGTTGCCCATCTGTATGTCTTCTTAAGAGAAATGTCTATTCAGGTCTTCTGCCCATTTTTCAATAGGATTTTTGTATTTCTTGCTGTTGAGCTGTATGAATTGTTTGTATATTTTGGGGATTAAGTCCTAGATGATTGCAGCATTTGAAACTATTTTCTCCTATTCCCTAGGTTGTCTTTTCTTTCCCTTTTTTTTTTTTTTTTTTTGCCTTATTTAGGGCCGCACGCGCGGCATATGGAGGTTCCCAGGCTTGGGGTCTAATCGGAGGTATAACTGCCAGTCTACACCACAGCCACAGGAACGTGGGATCCGAGCCGCGTCTGCAACCTACACCACAGCTCACGGCAATGCCAGATCTTTAACCCACTGAGCAAGGTCAGGGATTGAACCGGCAACCTCATGGTTCCTAGTCGGATTTGTTAACCATCGAGTCACTACAGGGAACTCCATCTTTCTTTCCTTTTTTTTAAATGTTTTCCCTTGCTGTACAAAATCTTGTAAGTTTGATTTGGTCCAACTGGTAATATTTGTTGGCACATTAAATTTTAAGCAGCTCAAATTAAATTACTCTATCTTTCTGCTCTCACTTCTGAACATATAAAAATATTGCTAAGTAATATTCTTTCTTTCTTTTTTTTTTTTTAATTTTGCTTTTTAGGGCTGCACCTGCAGCATATGGAGGTTCCCAGCCTAGGGATCTTATCGAAGCTGCAGCTGTCGACCACAGTCACAGCCACAGCAATGCAGGAGCCAAGCTAGTCTGCGACCTACACCACAGCTCACAGCAATGCTGAATCCTTAACCCACTGAGTGAGGTCAGGGATCGAACCCACAACCTCATGGTTCCTTGTTGGATTTGTTTCCGCTGTGCCATGATGGGAACTCCTAAAATAATATTCTTGTTATTATATTAGCAACGTTTAACACTTTAAACTTTTCTGGGAGTTAACACTGTGGTTCAGTAGAGTAAGAACCTAGCATAGTGTCTGTAAGGATGTGAGTTAGATCTCTGCATTGCCATAAGCATTGGCACAGGTCACAGATGTGGCTTGGATCAGGTGTTGCTGTGACTATGGCATAGGCCAGCAACTGTAGCTCCAATTTGACTCCTAGCCCATGTGCCACAGGTTCAGCCCTAAAAAAAAAATTCTGATGTGTGTATACATATATATATATACATATACATATACATACATATATATATATATATATATATATAGTGTGTGTGTATATATATATGTGTGTGTGTGTGTGTGTATATATATATATATATATAGTATACACTTGTGTGTGTGTGTGTGTGTATATACACCATTTCAGATATCAATTGCTAAATCAAACACTGATACAAAATTTGTTGGAATGAAACAACAACTATTTTATTCTTTTATTATGAAACTGAGATAGGGCACAACAAGAATGACGTATATTGTTCCACAATGTTTGGGCACTTTGCTGGAAAGATTTAAACAGCCTGGAGTAAACTGAATGGCAGTGGGATGAAATTATTTAGAGGGTTCTTTACTCACAAAACTGGCATCTGGACTGGAATATCAAGAAGGTTAGACATAGGAGTTCCCTTCGTGGCTCAGTGGTTAACGAATCCGACTAAGAACCATGAGGTTGTGGGTTCGATTCCTGGCCTTGCTCAGTGGGTTAAGGATCCGGCGTTGCCGTGAGCTGTGGTGTAGGTTGCAGACGTGGTTCGGATCCCGCGTTGTTGTGGCTGTGGCAAAGGCTGGCGGCTACAGCTCCTGTTAGACCCCTAACCTGGGAACCTCCAAATGCCGCGGGTGCGGCTCTACATAAAGGGCAAAAAGACAAAAAAAAAATAAAAAAGAAGGTTAGACATATCTGAATTGTTGACTGGAATGTCTCCATGAGGTCTACAAAGAAATGTGTGCTTCTCAGAGTATGTAAACTTTAGGATAGTAAGGCTTCTGTCATGATATCTCCGGAATTCAAAAGAAAATATTCATTTGAACACAAGCAATGATCGCTTCTGCATTAGCTTCACTCCCAGGGTATTCAACTACTTCAAGCACTGATGGACATGTCCAGTTTTAATGAGAGAAGGCATGGATCCCCATTTCCACAGAGAAGTGTCAAAGAATTAGCAACCATGTTTTGAAACTGCACACTTAATGTTTTCCTTTTTATGAAAAGGTTTTGCAAAATTTCTACCAGAGTGGGATCTTACGACAAATGAATGGAGAATAGCAGCAGTTCTGGAGGAACTGTTATTGGCAAGATGGCAAGATGACAGAATAGGAAGTCCCAGCCCTTGTTCCCAAACAGAAGTATCAATCAAAGGCCATCATTAAGTCAACAAATAAACACTGAGGAGGATGTGGATAAAAGAGTACCCTCCTTCATTGTTGGTGGGAATGTAAATTTTTGCAGTGGGAAACAGTGCGGAGGTGCCTCGTAAAACTAAATACAGAACTACCATTTGATCCAGACACCCCACTCCTGGGCATATATCCTGTAAAAACTTTTATTGAAAAAGGTACTTGCCCCTGCATGTTCATTGCAGCACAATTCACAATAGCCAAGACATGGAAACAACCTAGATGTCCATGACAAATGAATGGATTAAGAAGGTGTGGTTCAAATACACAGTGGACTACTACATAGCCAATATAAAAAAGAACAAAATAATGTCATTTGCAGCAACATGGTTGGAACTAGAGACTCTCATACTGTGTGAGTTTAGTCAGAAAGAGATAGGCAAATCCCATACTATATCACTTATATCTGGAATATAATATATGGCTTAAATGAGCCTATCTAAAGAAAATAAACAAACTCATGGAATTGGAGAACAGACTTGTGATTGCCAAGAGGGTGGAGAGGGGAGTTGGATGGACTGGGAGTTTGGAGTTAGTAGATGCAAACTATTGCACTGGGAGTGAATAAGCAATGAGATTCTGCTGTATAGTATAGGGAACTATATCTAATCACTTGTCATGGAAAGGATGGAGGATAATGTGAGAAAAAAGAATATATATATATATTTATATTTATATTTATATATATATATATATATAACTAGGTCATTTTGCTGCACAGTAGAAACTGACAGAACATTGTAAATCAACTATAATAAAAATTTCAGAAAAATTAATGTGCCTATGAATCACCTGAAGATCTTATAAAAATGCTACTTTTGATTCAGTAGTTCAGAGGTGCAGATAAAATATTCCATTTCTGTGAGTTCCTATCATGGTGCAGTGGAAATGAATCCGACTAGGAACCATGAGGTTGAGAGTTCGATCCCTGGCCTCACTCAGTGCGTTAAAGATCTGGCATTGCCATGAGCAGTGGTATAGGTCTCAGATGTGGCTCAGATCTGGCGTTGCTGTGGCTCTAGTGTAGGCCAGCAGCAACAGTTCCGATTAGACCGCTAGCCTGGGAACCTCCATATGCTGTGGGTGCGGCCCTAAAAAGGACAAAAGAAAAAAAAATTCTCTTTCTAATAAATATTCATGCAATGCTGTTACTCCTAGTCCCTGGTCCAGCCTTTGAAGTGTGTGATTGTGCTTCATATCCCTCATTTGAATTTGAGAAAATTCAGATTTAAAGTGATTAAATCATTGTCTCAAATTGACAGATAAATGATGACAAACCATGTTGTGTTCCTTATCAGTGCCCATGGACCTGGGTTGTTTGTTATCAAGAGGGAATTTTAAATAATTATAAATACAGGAGAAGAGCTTTATTGTTTAATTGATAACATATATGTTAGTCACTATGTTAAATGCTTATTCATAAATAATTTAACTTTTTCTTCACTATAATACTTCAAGAAATATGATTTCATACTCAAACTGGAGAAATCTAAGGCCTAGAGAAATCAAATGACGTATTGGAAGAAGTAGATTAGGCGAGGTTTAATCCAGGACCTTTGTGCATTAAAGTTTTTATTTTTCCCATGGCATATCCCCCATTGTCACTGAGGGATGAGAGCCTCATTATGGTCATGCTAGAAAAAAAAAAAAAAAAAAAAAAGAGGCATCTTAGAAAACAAAGGGATGAAGATGGATAAAATTTCATGTTTCGTAACTCTCAGGAACTGCATCCAGACTACAATAATATTATTTCAGAACACTCTTAAGATTGATAAAAATATACACATTTTCAGCTTTAATCTATCCAAAAATATTTATATTTATTTATCTATCTACCCATTATTCATTCAGTGAACATTTATTGAATCAATATACATTTCCAGGAGTTCCCTTGTTGCACAGCAGGTTAAGGACCAGACATTGTCACAGCAGCAGCTTGGGTTACTGTGGTGTGAATTTGATCTATACACAAGGAAATTTCATATACTGTGAGTGCAGCCAAAAAAAAATTTCACATTCAATTCTATGTATTGGGATACAGACATGAATAAGAAATATAAAGTTACTTTAGGGACAAATAGACGTGTGACTTTATGTTTCTTACATGGTACTTTAAAAAGTTAAAAATACGACTCACATAAGTATATAATAAATATGCAACAGTTTATTCAACTAATTAATACAATAGCCAGTCAGGTATTAAAATTGGTTCAGAGTGTGTATGGAGTACTATGAATCATAGTTAACTAGTAAAGAAATGTTAATATAAGACTTAGATTAAATACAAAACTAGTTAAATGTTCTACCAGGTAATAAAACCAAATTATTGGGTTTTTTCCATTGAATGATTACACGCATATCAACCAGGTAAAATATGAAAGTAATAAGGAACTTCACCAAGGCTGGATACTTAAATGAATCTTTTTCCTTTGCTCAATGATCATAAAAATCTCCAAAAGTCATTCTTAATTTCAAAAGATAGCAAGTTTATGTTTAGCCTTATTATTTACATAGATGCAGCATGAATTTTATGAGTGTTCACTCATAGAGTTATATAAAACCACTGTGTAACTATAAGGCAGATAACTCTAGAAAATTTTATACTATTATTTTTGGGAGTTCCCATTGTGGCTCAGTGGAAATGAACCTGACTAGTACCCATGAGGATGCAGGCTCAATCTCTGGCCTTGCTCAGTGGGTTAAAGATCTGGTGTTGCTATGAGCTGTGGTGTGGTATAGGTCCTAGAGGCACCTTGGATCTGGTGTTGCTGTGGCTGTCACAGGCTGGCAGGTACAGCCCTGATTCAACCCCCTTGCCTGGAACCTTACATACGCTGCACCTGTGGTCCTAAAAAATAAAAAATAGGATTTTTTGTGTATAAATTCCTCTAACTTTGAGATGCCACAAATATGCTAAAGTTTCCGGTTTACAGGAAGCTGGGAGATCAGCTGGGAGATTTGGTTCCAGGAAGCCAGACATCTTTGAGGGCTTAGCAGCCATTGGCTCCACATGGACAATTTTTACCGAACATCACTGAAGCAGGAAAAAAACAAAACAAAAACACAAACACAAAATCATTAGAGAAAAAAACAGATAAACAGACACACAAAGTTAACATTCTACTGACACTTGGGATTCACTCAAGAAGATAAAATACATGTCAGGGCTTAAGCAGCCCATGAAGTGCACTTCTAAAGTAACATCATTTAAATGATCATCAGGTTACTCCTCTTGGGACAAACTCTTAGCTATTGAAGTGTAATTTCCAAAAATTTAAGTACTCAACTCATAAAAAATATAATGAATATGTATTAAAATTTTATCCAAATCATTAATTAATGGGAAATCCATTAAGATTTTCAAAATTGTTCAAAGACCACTTAAGAAACTAGATATTTATTTATTTATTTTTATAGCCAAACCTGCTGCATATGGAAGTTCCAGAGCTAGAGCTGGAGTTGGAGCTGTAGCCACTGGCCTATGCCACAGCCATAGCAATTTCAGCCTCATTTGTGACTTTGTCACTTCTGCTGCAGCTTGCAGCAACTCCAGATCCTTAACCCACTGAGCGAGGCCAGGGATCAAACCTACATCCTCACCACGAAATTGCATCCTCACATTATGTTGGATTCTTAACCCACTTGGCCACAATGGGAACTCTGAAACTAGGTGTTTACATTAATTTAATAAATTAATTTTTGGATAAACTTCTAAATTGGATACAAAGACGGTTAATATCCAACTGGGTATTTAGTCTAAACTTTGGGGTTATTATTTCCACTGCACAGAAATTATATTCACCTTAATTGGAAAAATATGTTATTATATACTTTGGCATATCTGAAAATATTATTCCACAGTTTTAACAGATTTCTTTTCCCAAAAATGCAGTGAAGATAAATTTTACCTTTTTTCCCTGAAGATTCATAAGAATAAAGTCTATATTTTTAGAAAAGCATGCATCTTATAATCATTCCTAAACCCCTCCAGGTCAGATTTCCTCCCAATTTATCACCTTGTATTTTTCTTTATCCCGCCCCTCTTTCTTCTTGATGTTTTTCACAATTGAAATTCACTGTTAATGAAGAGTCCGTTTTGTGAGACTGCTTTCCAAATTAGTGAGGGGAAAATTCTTTTTGTTAATTTCTTTAAGAACAAGCCATATAATAAAGTTTGTGGTTATTTCTAAGAGATCCGTGAACTACCAATTTTGCCATTTAAAAAAGGTGGTCTATTTTTTAGGTACATAATCATTTCTATGTTAAACCTGATGGAAAACTTCTGAAAAACTTCTGGGAACCCTTGGGACCTCGTGATTGTTTGGATGTCTATGAGTTTGGATGCCTGTTAAAATATAGAAGACATTTCTAATTTTTTTTTTTTTTAGATAGCATCTCTGAGATGTCCACTATTGTACATTTTATCTATGACTTTCTGTCATCACATGGTGGCCATTTAACCCTCAGCATAACAAGAAAAATATAAATGAATGAATACTGCCACATATTTTTTTGGGAAAATGTAACAGTCCATTGCATTATAAAGTTCTTCCTATTGAATGGCCAACTGGAAGAAAATACCACATTTTCTTTTTGTGCTTAGTCATTCATTACCTGGCTTGCAGAATTATATGATCAATTGCACTGTTATGATTAGTATCAGCAGAACTACTATGAATAATTTGTATTCATCTTGTGATTCATGTAATTATAAAATGCTTGAACTTCAGCTTTTTCCTTTTTCCTACTAAAAGTTTAAATTTTAAAATTCTGGATTCTCAACTCTACCCAGTGAAATCTAAAAGAAGATTATATGCTGTAAACTAGCTATAAAGGAAAAAATAAAAATCATTAATAAAAAATAAAAGAAGGTTATAATTCATTCATGAAAAATGATGCATTAACTTTGGCAATACATTAAGAAAAATGAGAGATGATCAAAGTCTCATTATGTCTTCTTTCTAGGTGGTTCCATTTTTCCTCTTCCATTTTCTTTTTGTTTACACTTTTTTTGCATAGTTAGGAATAGCAGATGAACAAAAATGAAATAATTTCAAGGATAATTAACAAAATATTTCAAAGTATGGGCAATATAAGGTAACTAAGATCCAATATGTATTTAGATTCATAAAAACGATGCAATGAATCTATATTTTAATGACAGGATAGAATGAGTTATATTCAATTTAAAAGTACTAAGAAAATCGTCTTCTTCTTTGAAAGACAGCTAAGAAGGAATAAAGATCATAGCATATCAAGTATTGCCAAAAGTTAGAAATCCTAAAAAAGAAATTAAGAAAATAAAATTGGATTCAGTGGGCCCTGATGGCATACCACTTAGGGTGATATTGCATAGATAAAAGATTATCAACCAAGATTAGTTGTATGGTCAGAGCAGAGGACAAGGAATTAATAATCTAAATGGTTATAAAATCAATATGAAGCAATTTAATCTACCAGTCACATATAAATAAAACCTCATTAATATGACCACACAAAGAAGAAAAAAAATATTTCCTTTTTTTTTTTAATGACCACACCCACAGCATATGTAACTTCTGGGGCCAGGAATTAAATCACAGCCACATCTGTGACCTACGCCACAACTGTGGCAACCCTAGATCCTTTAAATCACTCTTTCTAGCTGGGGGTCAAACCTGTACCTTCTGAGCAACTCAAACCACTACAGTCAGATTCTTAACCCACTGTACCAAAGTGGGAACTCCAGAAAAAAAGTATGTCTATAACTCCCTATACCATGTTTAACCAACATTTCACATTATAAAACTGAGAGTATTACCAATAAAATTAGTGAAAATTGCTAATTTCATAAGGTAAGCATTTGATTTACCAAATAAATATAATTTTATTTGTATAGCTTTGACACTGTAAATAACTTTTTCTTACTTTTCATTAATCAAAGAATTCAAAGATATAAATAAAAATGTTCAAATATTCTTTGCATTTTTGGACTTTCTATAAATACATCCATTGCTATAATCTGATTTGTTACAGATTTTACAGTGTATAGTAATGAATTTAAAAAGTAACCATGTAAAATAATGTTTTAAAATAAATATTTTATCCAAAAATAGACTTTTTGTATGCTTCTAATATTATTTTTCAGATATTATCTAATGACATTAATCATTAAAATGTCATTTGCCAAATGATACATTCACAATTATTAGGTCACAATCATTTTCTTTCTCCTCTATATCATTTGACCTTTGTAAAACCAACTAGTGTATCTTGTCCTCAGCTCCTGGCACTGAAATTCAAGTTACAAAAGAGGCTTAAATTCATTTTTGATGTTGCAACTAGGATTTCTGAAAAGTTAGTTAATTATTTTAGTCATTCAAAAAGTATTTATCAAGTACCTACTCTATTCTGGGCATTCTTCCAGGCCTAATCACTAAGAGGTCAATAAATTTTCTTTATTAGTGGGTATGTAAAAAAAAAAAATCTTGTTTTAATACTTTAGCTTCTTAAAATGTCTACCTAAAAAAACTAATAGTCCGTGTTTAGACATGATTACATCCTAGAGCCCTTGTTTAGACATGGTTACATCCATGATGTTAGAAAAATATTTCAACTTGAGGGCAATTTTACTTTAAAAGTCAAGATATTTAGAGGGGCATTCTATTTTAATAGTTAGGAAACATATTTTCCTATGTTTTTATAAGCTATTTGCTTTCTATAGTCACAGTATTTTTTCTGAAAGATGTGTTTATTCAAGCATTCAGAAATGATGTTAAATAAAAAATTAATAGGCTTTGGCTATATCAACATATACTTTCTGTATATTATTACCGTTTATTGTTTTTGATTAAATTCTATTAGACTGGGTTTATTTATTCTCTCTACATAGGGATTTACACTTTAACTACGTAGTTTAATGTCTTTAAATAATTATCTTAAAGACTGATATTTTACCATAGATCTATGACTGGAGTGTCTATAATTCATTGCACACTTACATAATAAAAAGAATTATTTCAATTGTGGTCTCATTTCTCATACAGATAGTTACACAAATGCTTGAAGAATATATTCTTTAACACACTATTTCAAATCAGTAGTATCTTAATGGTTTTTTACTTCCATAATTTAAAGGTGCCGTCTAGGAAAATTTGACTATATGATTAAGACTAAAGTTATAGAAATCTAAGAAAGAAACATTTACTAAACAGGGATATATGATTATGCATTAAAGAGATTATTGGAGCCTATATATGTGTGTATGCATAAAATAAATAATTTTATGAAATGTTCTTGAAAACATATGAAATGTTCTTGAAAATGTTTTTCCACATGTACTTGAAAAATTCATCCTTTCTGTACTTAAGCTTTACCAGGACCACTCGTGCTTATTCTTTATATCTTCCATATTAATGGCAGAGGAGGGAAGAAAATATAAGTTCTTAACTGATATCTAAAGCCATATATCTGCTTTAAAGCACATCACTTTTTAAAGACAGTATTTCGGAATTTCAACATGAATGGATGTATAAAATTGATGCTTAATACTAATTTGTTTATTTTTGCTTGACTGCACTCAGACAGTAAAAAGGTAGGTATCAAAAATAAAGATTCCTTTAGCACTGCAGTAGATTTCCCTTTGGTTTCAGTGCCATAAATCCCATTAGTGTTAATTGGAGATTTGCATGTGCGTTGAGAGTATAATATAGCTCATTATTCTTGAGTAACAGCCACTGACTTTTAAAGGCCATTTGCTATGTGTGACAAGAAACAAATAAAAGCATACCACTTAGCTTTTTGGAAGTTGTTTTCATATCCCAGAAAATGAAACAAAAAGGCTTCAGAAACATTCCACTGCCGAAGTTTTAACTTTGCATTTGCAGCTATAAAATCTTTACAGCCCTCTTTTGTAGCTTAACCAGCTAGTGAATTTGAGAAATAAGTATATCTCCAACCTTCTTAGTGGTAGGTGACCTTGGCTCTAAAAACATATGCTGTTTACTTTGTTGTTGCTTTTATTGTTTTAGTTATTTGAACTATTAAAAATCTACTGTGAAAGAAATAATGCTCTTAGTTTAAAAATAATTAAGGTTTTGTGAAAGATCACTTTGGGATATTATCATAAAAATATCTAACAACTATGAGGCACTTATAAGATTGTTACTATTTTAAGTATATTTCAAGTATGAGTTTATTTAATACTCAATAACCCTATGAGGTTGGTATTAACTTTAACCACGTCTTAAAGATAATACAATAGAGGCATCGAAAGGTAAAATACTTCCCCAAAGTCACATACACAGTGAGTGGCAGAGCTGGGATTTGAACCCAATTGCGTGGCACAGCAAATCAGGCTTGATGCCGTTATTTTGTTCCTAAAGGGTCAGCTTTGTCCTGAAACATGAGTACACTAGTCAGCAAAATATCATCCAACACACCTTCTTTAGAAGACATTTTAGATCAACTGTATTACACGTTTCATAAGAATGTCTCATAAATCACCTCATGGAGTTTAGCAAAATATTTCTTCCAACCTCACACTATAATCTTCAGAGATTTTTCCAGGGACAATTTCAGAGTTTTTCTTTTCTTTTCTTTTTTTTTTGTCTTTTTGCCTTTATCTAGAGCCGCACATGTGGCATATGGAGGTTCCCAGGCTAGGGGTCTAACAGGAGCTGTAGCTGCCGGCCTTCACCACAGCCACAGCAACGCGGGATCCGAGCCGCATCTGCGACCTACACCACAGCTCACGGCAACGCCGGATCTTTAGCCCACTGAGCAAGGCCAGGGATCAAACCCACAACCTCATGGTTCTTAGTCGGATTCGTTAACCACTGAGCCACGATGGGAACTCCCCAGAGTTTTTCTAATAAGAGCTACCCTATACAGTGTGTTTCTCTATGAGACATACTATTCTAGGCTTTTTAAAATATATATACATTAAACCATTTAAATATAATAAGAACCCTTGTTTTGTGTGGCTACACTCAGTACATGCAAAAGTTCCTGGGCCAAGAATCGAAACTGGGCCCCAGCAGCAACCCAAAGAGCTGCTACAGTGACAATGCTGTATCTTTAACTTACTGGGCAACAAGAGAATTCACTGTTGCTTTTACAGATATTGAAACCGAGGAAGAGCAAGGGCAAATAATCCTCAAATTTGAAAGGAATTTGAACACAGGCAGCCTCATACTAGGGAGAAGACATGATATGATTGAAGAAAAGCAAATTTTGGATTCAGTGAGCCTAGATTTAATTCCATATTGCGATACCATGGAGGGAGAAAGGGAGAGAGAGTGTTTTCTGTAGAAATATTGAGTGGTCTGCCTTTGATCATCATCCTGTGTGGGCTATTTTTTAAAATGCCAGGGATAAAATATTCCCCATTGAGGTGGACTACTCCAACCACCTTTACTTTTCTTCTTTCATATGTGATTACCAGGACCAACTCTCACTTGACGTTTTACGCCTGAATTAATAATATGAAAAGAGGGCTAGTAATAGCTCACAAGGCTATTGTAAATGAGAAAGCATAAGTGAAATGTTGTAATACAGTCACTACAAAATATTGAGAGTCACTTAATTGGAGGCAAAGGTTGTATCACGTTTGATCTCTGAACAATATTCCAGCACTTGGCTATTTTTGTCCATCCATGTTATCTCCCTGTCCCCAATCCCATGGCCAGAACAAGGGTTCAAAAAAATAAACCTGTTGAGGGTGGGTGATGCATACTCTCACTCTACATCTACTGTGTATGCAGGCTTAGTAGACTGTGACCTGTAATTTTCAAATTCCAAAATACTGATTGTAGAGCTTTGTGAGTTTTCTTTTTTTCTTGACGCTGATTAATTGATTTAAACATGGAAGAAGAAAGCAATATTAGGACTGTAATATCATACAGTGGATCTAGCACATTTCTCAGGCTCATTATCTATCCATTTATTAAACAAAATGTATTAAATACCATGGGCTAGGCATGCACTAGCTTCTGGTAATACCATCTACTATTTGCTTTCTATGAGTGTATTAGTAATGTATAAC
Source organism: Catagonus wagneri (assembly GCA_004024745.2). Classification (NCBI taxonomy): domain Eukaryota; kingdom Metazoa; phylum Chordata; class Mammalia; order Artiodactyla; family Tayassuidae; genus Catagonus; species Catagonus wagneri. The sequence continues at coordinate 3,582,407 of PVHT021183727.1, forward strand.
ACACTGAGTGGCATAACTCTGAGAATGTATTATCTTACACTTGTGTAGGTCTGACATGTTATCATCAGGCTAAAATCAGGTTGTTGACTGAGCTGCATTCCTTTTTGAAGTTCTAGAAGAGAACCCATTTTCTTGAGTTGTTCAGCTTCTAAAGGCTATACATAATTCTTGCTTTATAGCAACTTTCCATCTTCAAACCAGAAACGGCTGGTGTAGTTAATCACACTGAATTATTTTGACATTGAACCTCCCACCTCCTTCTTTTATTTATAAGGATATATGTGATTACATGACACCGACCCCTTGATTATCTAGGAAAATCTACCAATTTTAACATCCACTGCTTGCAAGCATAATTCTATATGCAATTTAATTCCCCTATGCCCTATAACATAACATATTGATGTGCACATCTTTGGGGACTACTATTCTGCTTACGACATCATCTCTGTTCACACATTATTTAAACCTTATGGAAGAGAGATGCTAATTACATGAGAAAGCAAGTAAATATATATTCAGAAACTGATATACCCTATGAATATTTTCTGTGGTTATCAGTGCTTAAATAATGGAGAGCTGATCTAGATCAGGGAATTTTTCCATAATTGGTTATATTTGTCTTGACAGTCAAAGAAAAGTGTAGTTCAATTAGTGAAAGGATCAAGGGAAAGTGTTCTCATAGAACTGCATATGAGTGCTTTTTTTTTTTTTTAGAAATAAAACAGAAGCTAGTGTCTCTGGAGCCAAGTGAGTCTTATGATTCAAATTCAAGTCATTACTGATGATCTGTAATATTCTACTGGTTGAAATGTTAATAGTAAAGCAGTGAAGAAAATCTGGGTTTATCATTCTTTTCCACCTCTAGAAATGGCTCGTGCCCTTCTTAAATTTTTCACTCTGGCTATTGTAAAACAATTTGCTTAAATGTGTAGAGTGTGCTGTGTTTTTTCTCCAGTCCTCAACATATTTGGAATATTTTTAGGCATATCATACAAGTGAAATCTTCAACAGTTCTGTAAAATTTAAAAATGTGTCAAATCATTTGTCACTTACTGTGCTTACACGCTTAATGATTTTCCCCATTATGATTTAAACTTTTTATAGATTAATACTATAATTTTACTCATATCACTAGGGGTTAGTATTTTTTTTTTTAAATAGAAAATAAGTAATACGAGGAAATTCTGCATATTGAAAGTATTTCATGATCTAAGCACTTTCCAAAGCATTTTTGGTTGAGATTATTATTTTAAAAGGTTCAATCCATTCTTTCATATATCTGTTCAGAAGGTATCTCCTGATCACTGGCTTTATCTAGACACTGTGATAGGTCCTGGGATTTGAGTAGTAGATATAATGTATATATTCCCCTGCAGGTGTACAAAAATATATTTTATTATCTGTTAGTGCAGGGAACAGATTAAATAATTGTATCAGTCTGGCATGATGAAATACAAATATTATGGAACATAAATAAAAAAATACTATCAGTCAGTTGCGCACAAAATGTGAAACACAGCAATAGATACATTATCAGTTTATTTTGAAAGGCTAATCAGGGATCCAAATCTTTAAAATTAAGTTCCTCACCCTTAGCATGTAGTATAACTTTCTGTAGACTCTATATGATCATTAACTCATTACATTAATACAATTTGTTTCGCACCTCTCTTTCATTTAGGATAAAAACTTTTTAGAAGCAAGCATGATAAATGATTTTCCCCTTTCTCTTTGAAATGCCTTAGTTTATAGAATAAAGTACATACTGAGTATCTCTAAATTAAATCAAAATGAAATATCCTTTAGAAGAATCAAAACATTTTAATGGGCAACTGATTTCTGAAAATCTTATGCTATTTCACTGCTACTTCAAAATATACAACTTAACAGGAATGATAAATTCATCATCAAAAGATAGAATATAGTTGTTTACAGATTTTAAATTATGTTTCAATAATCCAAGTTCAACAAGTAGAAATATGTCTCATGCTATTTCAGCAACGTAAATATATCTACCCAAGACAGGAATAGAAATTTTTTTTAAATTATCAACCCCATAGCTCTGAGTTACAGCTCTGTTATGTGATGTCAATTTCTATGAACCATACCACTCGAGAATCTATGGTTTGATGGGCTATCTTGTTTCACTATAGGAATCTCATGGGCTCTTTTTGTTAGTTACAGATGATACCAGTAGAATATTTTTTATAACAAGTATAAAAAAATAAAATTTAATAATAAAATAATTTTAAACAGTACAATGTAAGATTTTCAAAGACAAGACTTCTATTCTGGCAACACTAAAAAACAAACATGATTAGAATATGGGACCATAAAGGCTTTCTATAAGGAGATAGATTAAAAATAGTAGGTGAGTAGTTCCCATTATGGCTCAGTGGCAACAAGCCTGACTGGTATCCACGAGGATGCAGGTTTGATCCCTGGTCTTGCTTGGTGGCTAAGGATCCAGTGACTGAAGATGCAGGTCTGATCTGGCATTGCTGTGGCGGTGAGTAGGCCAGCAACTATAGCTCCAATTAGAAACCCCTAGCCTGGAAACTTCCATATGCCATGAGTGCGGCACTAGAAAGACAAAAAAAAAAAAAAAAAAAAGGAAAATACTAGATATACTCCCCCTTTCAAGAGGCCAGAATAATTCATATTTATTTATTTATTTATTTATTTACTTATTTATGTTGTAGTCCCACACATGTGGCATGTGGAAATTCCTAGACTAGAGATCAAATCAGAGCTGCAATTGCAGGCCTACACCACAGACACAGCAACACTAGATCCAAACCACATCTGCGATCTACCCTGAAGCTTGCTTCAATGCTGGATCCTTTACCCACTGAGCAGGGCCAGTAGTATCCTTTGCATATTATTCAGGTCCATTACCAGTGAGGCACAATGGAATCTGCTATTCTGAATTCTTTTTGGGGGGTGTCCTGAAATTTGCCTTAGAAGAGGAAACAAAAATGAAATTATACTAACAGTTAGTTTAGTAGTCACCTATATTCACAGCATTTGGACAATTGCAAACGTCATTGCCATGACATAATAAGGAAATTTGGGTTCAGTTACACTTGGTTCTGAATTTCACTTGTAAGGTGAGTAAACAATTTTGAAATAAATTTAAAATAAATATCTTAAAACTAAACTTCTCATTTGATGCAATGGGGCTTGTAAAATAAAAAAGCTTTAAAACTAGTGAAATGGTAACTCATTGTGATTAGACAGTAGCTGTAAGTATATAATACACTGTGTCTCAGCTATCTAATTAACCTAAGTTCTTTGAATCTCAAATTTTGTATCAGCAAAATGAGATAATAATACCACAGAATTATTATGGGGAACAAATAAGCTTATGCATATGAAGAAATCAGTACAATGCTTATATGAGGTACTCTCAATAGTTAGTAGCTAATATACTTATTATGAAGTATTCATTGTTATCTGAGCCATAGTATTGTCACTAACATATTTCTTTTACTGTACTATTTATCGTTTTAATAGTAAATGTTAAGCAGACCAGACTAATGAAGAAGGATAGAAAAAATAATGCAAAGTATCTTTCTAACCTTGACATTTTTGAAGTTTTGTCTATGACATGATATTGACCCCAGGGCATGTGTTTAGAGTCTTTCTGGGTTTGATGTTCCCCAACCTTCTCTGACATTCTTCTGACCCTCCCAGCAGTTTTTCTCCAGCTCTCTTCAACATTTCCTCAGCTTCCTGGCTGTGTTTCAATACTCTTGGAAATTTTCCCAGATGATTCATGAAAAAGCATGTAGAGTTAAGAACCTCAGGGTCACAGACTTAGAAGAGGGGATTCTGAAGGGCAAAATAAGACTATCCAGTACAAAAGTTGTTCATGACTTAACAGATAAGTTTTAACTAAAATAAAATATTATTGTATTAAATAGAATAAACATATGAGGATTTCACAGAATCAAGTAAACCTTCTAGAGACCAGAGAATTGAACTGAATGTGAATGATTTTCTAGTAAAGTTTTTATTTTCATATTGATTTTTCAGATTGCATAATTCATATAATATTTCACTTGTGCATATGCACAAAGAAAGATTCATATATCCAAGCAAACAAAATACCTTTGTAATTTCCATTAAATAGGTAGAACATAAAGCAAGGCCCAAAGAGAGATTGTAATTCTAAATTCAGGCTTTTTTTCTAAGTATATATATATCATAATAGATGTTAACAGAAATAAGTTTCAAAATAAATATCTTAACACTGAACTTCTCGTTGGAAGCAATGGGTCTTGTAAAATAAAAGAGCTTTAAAACTGATTGAAATGGTAACTCACTGTGATTAGACGGCAGCTGTAAGTACATAATACTCTGCGTCTCAGCTAGAGATGGCACTAGTTTTGATACTATTTTTGTTGGAAAATCTGTCTTTCCCTGCCTGACCTAGAAAGCTACCATGGTTCCTGTTTGTCAGTGTATGCATGATCTACTGAAAAATTCAGAGGTAGATAATTAGGGCAGGGTGTTCATATCTTTTTGGTTCAAGCTGCCATTCTAATAAACAAAGCTTGTTGCTCACATTCCATTCCTACAAAGATTCAAGCCATCAGCCAATATATCACTTCCTATTTGTCACCTGTAACACTTATGGTGCATCCTGAGAGGAATTCAGGACAGAGAAAAAAAGGAAGACTTCCGTGCTTCCGATACTGACCCTAGATAGTTAAGATGCATTCCAAAGGACTAACTTCAACGACCCTAGACTTTTGCACCTTGCCATATATATATATATATTTTTTTTTTTTTTAAGAAAAATGTCCTACATATCCTGAGTCCTCCCCTACCTCTTCAGAACGGTTCCACAGTTATCTAAGAGGCTGTCTCCAAGGCTATTGTCCTCAATAAGATACCCAAATAAAATTTAATGCACAATAATTTTTATTTTTTTTTTGGCTGCACCTGTGGCATACAGAAGTTCCCAGGCCAAGGACTGAATCTGAATCTCAACTGTGACCTATCCCACAGCTGAGGCAAAGATGGATCCTTAACCAACCTTTTAAGATGTGTGTTTTCTTCAGCTGACACTACTATGTCAGGTTTACCTAGAGGCACCTGCAACTGCAGAAATTGAGGCCAGTTCCCAAGGTCTGATTCTGTCAGAAGTTTTCATATAGATCTCTAAAGGACTGGAACCTAGCAGAGAGTTTGCCACTCATTCTCAAGTCCTATTTCTAATTCATCAAGGTGACAAACCTATCCTTATCAGCCCAAAAGGAATTATCTTCTTTTTTTTCTTCTTTTTTGGTTACTTTGTCTCTGGACTTAGCTTTTACCAAGTTTGGAAGAGCTTCATGGTTCCTCGATTTCACCTTGATTTTCTGAATTAAAAAAAAAAAATAACCCTTAGTAAAAGATTTACAAAGAACTTAGTTATCTACTTGAAGAGCTCTTGAATATGATAGAAAATGGATACACACACAGATTTCTACCAATTTGTTCAGTATTTTGATCCATGAGGGATTGTTCTTACTCTTTTCTTGCAAGAAATCATCATCCTGAACCCAGGTTCACTCATAAGAAATGCTATATTTGTAGAGATTTTATGACTAATATGTTATGTTAGGGGAAGGATATGCGATGGTAACCAAAACAACACAGTTGCTTTATCTATGGTTTCCTTTGATGTGCAAAAACTTTTAAGTTTAATTAGGTCCCATTTGTTTATTTTTTTAATTTTTATTAATCTAGGAGGTGAATCCAAAAAAGTTATTGCTGCTGTCTATGTTACAGAGTGTTTGGTCTATATATTCTTCTAAGAGTTTTATAGTATCTGGTCTAATATCTAGGTCTTTAATCCATTTTGAGTTTATTTTTGTGAATGGGGTTAGAGAGTGTTCTAATTTCATTCATTTACTTGTAGTTGTCAAGTTTTCCCAGAACCACTTATTGAAGAGTCTGTCTTTTCTCCCCTGTATATTCTTGCCTGCTTTGTCATAGATAAGTTGACCAGAGGTGTGCAGATTTATTTCTGGGCTTCATATCCTGTTCCAATGATCTATATCTCTGTTTTTGTGCCAGCACCGTATTGTTTTCATGACTATAGCTTTGTAGTATAGTATGAAGACAGGGAGTCTGACTCCTCCACCTCCATTTTTTTTCTCAGGATTGTTTTGCTATTCAGGGTCTGTGTTTTCATAAAAAATTAAAAATGTTTTATTCTAGTTCTGCAAAAGATCCCATTTGGTATTTTGATAGGGATTGCACTGACTCTGTAGACTACTTAAAACAAAAAGACAACCCACAGAATGGGAGAAAATATTTGTAAATGAAGCAGATGACAATGGATTAATCTCCAAAAAATATATAAGCACCTCTTATATCTCAATATCAAACAACCCAATCAAAACAGAGTCAGAAGATCTAAATAGACATTTCTCCAAAGAAGACATACAGATGATCAAAAAAAAAAAAATTAAAAGATGCTTAACATAGCTAATTATTGGAGAAATGCAGATCAAAATTATGATTATGATGATGTATCACCTTATTCCAGTCAAAATGGGAATCATTTCTATTGCTGGAGAGGGTGCAGAGAATAGGGAACCCTCCTACACTGTTGGTGGGAATGTAAATTGCTACAATATAATGGCTTCTCAAAAAACTAAAAATAAAACTACCATATCCTCCAACAATCCCACTCCTACACATCTATCTGGAGAAAACCATAATTCAAAAAGATACATGTACACTTATGCTCATGGCAGCACAGTTTACAATAGCCAGACATGAAAGCAATATAAATGTCCACTGACAGAGGAATGGGGATAAAGATATATACAATGGAATATTACTCAGCCATAAAAAAATAATGGAATAGGAGTTTCCACTGTGACTCAGTGGGCTGAGAACCCGACTAGTGTCCATGAGGATGCTGGTTTGATCCCTGGCCTTGCTCAGTGGGTTAAGGATCCCATGTTGCTGCGAGATGTAGAGATACATCTCAGACACTGCATTGTGGCTGTGGCGTAGGCTGGCAGCTGCAGCCCCAGTTCGATCCCTTAGCCCAGGAACTTCATAATGCTGTGAGTGTAGCCCTAAAAAAAGAAAAAAAGAATGCCATTTGCAGCAACATGGATGGACCTAGAGATTATCATCCCAAGTGAAGTAAAATAAAGACAGTTATCATATAATATCACTTACATGTGGAATCTAAAAAAAAGAGAGAGAGATACAAATGAATTTGCAGAACAGAAACCCACTCATAGACTTTGAAAACAAACTTATGACTACCAAGGGAAACACTTTGGGGGGGTGAATTGGGGGTTTAAGATTGGCATATGCACAGTGTGGTATCTGGAATGATTTGCCAACAGTGGACTGTTGTATAGTACAGGAAACTCTACTCAATATCCTATACCTAATTTGTAAAAGAATTTGTGTGTATGTTTAACTGAATCACTTTGCTGTGCATTCGAAATTTTCAGAGCATTGTAAATCTATAATTCAACAGAACTAAGAAAAATGAAAGAAATAATTAAAAAACACTTGTTGCTGTTATCATGAAAACAGCATAATAGTGGGTAAGATAGAGAGCAAACAAATATTCATACAATTTCATTTATAAGATAGAAGAGAAAGATATACATGGATGCTACCTCAAAACAAAACGATAATCCTCTGTGTATGCGCTGTCAGAATCATACAAATAAAACCCATCAGCAAATGAACAATTATAATGAATAAGTGAACAGAAAAAGAAAGTGATGAATTAGGCTTCATTCCTCATGTCCAGGAACTGGTAGTTTTTAAGAGGATAAAAAACAGATTTATGGAGGAGGTGACATTTAGTTTGAAACTTTAAGGATGATAAAGAAATGTGATAAAGAGCACTGATTACAGGGTAGAAAGTGTAAACTCCACATCGAACACTTACTTTACTTTAATGCCTTTTGGATTCCAGGACTCATCTGGTTCATTTCCATTTTCTACTATACCTCGTGTATGGGTATATGCTCCCTGCCAAAACTGCCCCTGGGGTAGGAGATGTACAGAGCAAAAACCATAACTTCTTTCATCATTTAGCAGAGTCAGATTTTGTGTACTCTCCAAAGAAATCCCTAAAAAATTAAGACAATGTTATTAATAACTCTTAAAGCTAATGAATTTGGAAAACTATATGATACCCATCAAAACTAATGAAGTTTATTCTTCTGAGGTACCTCCATACTGTTTTCCATAGTGGTTTTACCAACTTACATTCCCACAGTCAATGAAGGGGGGTAACTTTTCTCCACACTCTCTCCAGCATTTATTTGTTGACTTGTTAATTATGGCCATTATGACAAGTGGAACCTCACTGTAGTTTTGATTTGCATTTATATAACAATTAGTGATGCTGAGCATTTTTTCATGTGCCTTTGGCCATCTGTTTATCTTCTTTAGAGAAATGTCTGTTCAGGTCTTTTGCCCATTTTTCACTTGGGTTTTTGTTATTTTTGCTGTTGAGTTGTATAAGTTGTTTGAATATTTTAGAGGTTAAGCCCTTGTCAGTTCCATTATTTGAAATTATTTTCTCCCATTCCACAGTTTGACTTTTTGTTTTTTTTTATGGTTTCCTTTGTTGTACAAAAACATGTAAGTTTGGTTAGGTCTCATTGGTTTATTTTTGCTTTTATTTCTGTTGCCTTGGGAGACTGACCTAAGAAAGCTTTTGTATGGTTTATGTCAGAGAATGTTTTGCCTATGTTCTCTTCTAGGAGTTTTATTGTGTCTTGTCTCAGGTTTAATTCTTGATGCCATTTTAAGTTTATTTTTGTGCCTAGTGTGAGAGTGTTCTAGTTTCATTGATTTGCGTACAGCTGTCCAGTTTTCCAAGTACAACTTTCTGAAGAGACTGTCTTTTTCCCGTTTTATATTCTTGCCTCCTTTGTCGAAGGTTAATCGACCATAGGTGTCAGGTCTATTTCTGGGTTCTCTATTCTGTTCCTTTGTTCAAGAATGTCTTGGATACTGTACATTTGTAATATTGCCTGAAATATGGGAGAGTTATGCCTCCTGCTGGTTTTTGTTTCTCAGGATTGCTTTGGCAATTCTGGGTCTTTTATGGTTCCCTATAAATTTTTGGGTTGTTCTAGTTCTGTGAAAAATATTATGGGTTACTTCATAGGGATCACATTAAATCTGTAGATTGCTTTGGATAGTGCAGCCATTTTAACAATATTAATTCTTCTAATGTAGGAGCATGGAATATCTTTCCATTTCTTTGAATCATTTTTATTTTCCTTGATTAATACTTTATAGTTCACAGCATATAAGGCTTTCACCTTCTTATATTTATTCCTAGGTATTTAGAATTACCCAGAAATATTACCCAGAAATCCCAGTCCTGGGCATATATCTTGGCAAAAACTTTCATTGAAAAATGTACATGCACCCATATGTTCGTTGTAGCACTATTTGCAATAGCCAAGACATGGAAACAACCTAAATGTCTGTCAATAGGTGATTGGATAAAGATCTGGTACATATACACCATGGAATGGTACTCAGTCATAAAGAGAACAATATGATGCCATTTGCAGCAACATGGATGGAACTAGAGACTCTCATACTAAGTGAGGTAATTCAGAAAGAGAAAGACAGATACCATATGACATCACATGTCTGGGATTTAATAAATGGCACAAATATACCTTGCTACAGAAAAGAAACAAATTCATGGACATGCCAAACAGACGTGTGGTTGCCAAAGAGGGGAAGAGTTTGGAATGGATTGGTAGTCTGAGGTTAACAGATACAAACTATTGCATTTGGAGTGAATAAGGAATGAGATCCTGCTCTATATCACAGGCAGTTATATCTAACCACTCATGATGGAACACGATGGAGGATAATATGAGAAGAAAATGTGTATATATATGTTCTATATATAGAGAGAAAAGTTTAGTCAAACTAACAGATATTCAGTGAACCTCAATTATTATTTATTTCTTTTCTTTAACTTAAAACCTACCTGAGATACTTTCATTCAGACCTTTTCTTTGTTTTTCCTTTTGTTTTTTCATCTGTTTATGTGGCCAGACCCACAGCATTTGGAAGTTCCTGGGCCAGGGGTCAGACCTGTGCTGTAGCTGCAACCTGAGTCACTGTGGTGACAATGCTGAGTCCTTAACCCACTGTGACACAAGATAACTCCATTGGCTAATTTTTTCTAACGTTTCTGGTTTTGGTTTTAATTCTTCAGCTGATAGTGGGTACATAGAACTTTATGTTATTCAGATATGTATGTATGTGTGTGTGTGTGTGTGTGTGTGTGCGTGTGTATAAAATGTAGTTTGGATGTGTGGTAAAAATATGTATGCGTTCTGTAAGATTTGCATGCCTGATGAAACAATACATTTTTTATTAAAATGAAAATTTGGGGGAAGAAAAAAGATTGAAATTAAATGACTTATTCATGAGGACTTGAGTTCTGTATCTTTACAGCATAGAGTACACGCATCCTCAACATTCTATTACATCTCAGGCATACTTTATCACAATTGGAAACTTAGCCACTAAAACTTAATAGTCACTTCCAAAATGGAAAGACAATATTCAAGCAAGTTGTCAAAAATTAAGATTTACGCCCTTCACATGCTATTATCATTACCAAAACATCCCTACAGTAGAGATTGTATTAATTATAATTTGTATGTCCCTATCTTGTCCCTTGTGTTAAAAATTATCTTGTCAGGAGTTCCCGTCATGGTGCAGCAGAAACGAATCCAACTAGGAACCATGAGGTTGTGGGTTTGATCTCTGGCCTTGCTAAGTGGGTTAAGGATCTGACATTGCCGTGAGCTGTGGTATAGGTTGCAGATGCGGATTGGGTCCCGCATGGCATGGCTGTGGTGTAGGCCAGTAGCTTTAACTCCGATTTGACTCCTAGCCTGGGAACCTCCACATGCTGTGGGTGGGGCCCTAAAATGACAAAAGACAAAAGAAATTATCATGTCATAAAACAAAAATGTACATGCAACACTACCATGACTAATAAATCATGTATGAAAAATGTGAAAGATGACATTATATATCAGTCAGTGCTTCCTTATATAATTAGATATATTACATTTTCTTCAGTTCCTGCAGACTATCTCTGACATTTTTGTTTTAAAAGTTTGTTAATAATGTAAATGAATAATGCATTTTCCCATGATGGACACCCTGAACACTAATGTCATGTCACTGATAATGGGGCTTTCACAAATGTGAGAAGAGAAATGATAGAGGACTTATTTTTTACCCCACAAAATATTATGGGAAAAAAAATCACTATACATTAACATTGGACACTCCACCCTCTTCTACAATTTATAGGAATCATATTTCTAGAAAGCCATTGATAATTTCCATCTGTTGATTTAATCTAGGAAGAAGGAAGTTTCAATTTTGTCACCATTTTTCCACATGAGAATAGAAGGAAAAATTTATCCCTTATAAGACACTGTGAGTAAGTAAAGCTCTATAACATACAACCCATTGGAAGATTTTCTAATAGGAAGCACCCTTTTAGGATTAAATAACTATCTTAATAAAGACATATTTTCAAGTTTGAATCTTACATTATTCTGAATAAAGTCAAATATTTTGCAATACAGTTTCAGAAAATAGAAGAATATATCGAATATCGTATATTACCTTACAACTCCTTCTCATTTATTTCCTTTCATTCTACTCTGAAACCACCTTGCTATACAGCATATGCATATGTAGCATTGTTAACCTAATTATAATAATAAAATGAGTCATAGTGAGGCTTTTAAGAACTAAATCTCATTTCCTCACTTTTGATAGACAAAAAAAAAAAAAAAAACACTTTCACCTGAAATACCTAAATAATTGAAACAAAAGTTGTGTATTGTTTTAAACTGGTTATGGGATATCTCAAATTACCTAGTTATTAGTATCATCTCTTCCCTATAGTTTAAATTCCCTAAGTGGCAGTGTTTAACAATGAAAAAGATCATTGCATATGGCACAAATTAAATGCTCAACAAATAGCTGTTGAATAAATGGACACATATTAATGAAATTTGTTTTAACTTAATTTTCATATCTCTCTTATCAACTTGTTCTTTCTACCCTGCCAGAATTACAGGGTTCCTTCTGGCCTTTCCTGTCATAGAAATAATAAAATCCTCTCTCCAGTATACGTCATCACACTTCTTTTTATCTCCTTAAATTCCAGAGAAGAATAGTCCTAACTCACCATGAAGAAATTAAAGCAAACTCCCAAGAACAGGTAGAATCAAGTACAGAGTTCTGTATTTACACATCTCATGATATGATATGTTAAATTTTAATAACAAAGTTTCCAATTGGTGTGTGAGAATCTTAAATTAATAGAAGCCTACTATGCACACTTAGTGCTACATGAATATAGAACACAAATCTTAGAAAAATAATTTCTCAATGTATTTTTCTCCCTCAAGACTCTTATTATTCTATCTTTTTTTCTCTCTTAGCAGCCCCCAAACATATGGAGTTTCCAGGCCCAAGCTGCAGTTATTCTTATTATTGATATTATCATTATTTTCCAAAACAGATCTGAGCCACAGTTGTGACCTATGCCGTAGCTGTGGTAACTTGTAATCCTTTAGCCCTCCATGGGATGGAACCTGTGTCCTAGGACAGCAGAGACACCACTGATCCTGTCGTTCCACAGTGGAAACTCCTCTAAATTTTAATATCATATATACATATACAATATACCAAAATTTGTAACATGAGTTCTTGAGGAAAATTAGATACTAAAGACATCATAAACATTTTTCACTCATTAGAACACAGAGGAATGGATTCCTACTAATTTTACTCTGTAGCCCACCTGAATTTTATGTTAACTACCTTTATTTTGTTCCCATTCCTGCCTCTCTCTCTCTCTCTCTCTCTCTCTCTCTCCATATATATATATATGCAACTTTGATGGAGTATGCAATCAGGCAATAAAAATAGTGATGATTTATATGTTTTTTATAGTTTTTGAAGGGCATTTGTGACATAATAATTTGAGTGGTAGACATGATTATGAACCCATAGAAATGTAGATCTGCTGTTTGGTAGCAGAAAGTATATGGGTTGGGAGAAAACTGTGATTCAAAAAGATGCATTCACCCTTAAGTTCATAGCAGCACTCTTCACAATAGCCAAGACCTGGAGTCAACCTAAATGTCCATTAACAGATGAATGGATTAAGAAGTTGTACATATATACAATGGAATGCTACTCAGCCATAAAAAAAAATGAAATAAGGCCTTTTGCAGCAATGTGGATGGAACTAGAGACTCTCATACTAAGTGAGGTAAGTCAGAAAGAGAAAGACAAATAACGTACAATATCACATATATGTGGAATATAAAATAGGGCACAAATGAACCTATCTACAAAACAGAAACAGCCTTACAGATATAAGTTGCCAAGCTGGAACAGAAGGAGTGGGATGGACTGGGATTTGGGGGTTAGTAGATGAAAATTATTACACTTAGAATAGTTAAGCAGAGAGAGGTGGGATCAAGATGGTGGAGGAATAAGACATGGCACTCACCTTCTCTTACAAACACATAAAAAAAAATTTACATGTAGAATGATTTGCATAGAACACCTACTGAATTGCAGTCAGAAGGCCTTAAACCTCCAAAAAGAGGAAGAAAATGCCACATAACTGGCTATAACAAAGGGATGAGGTAGAGAAAGAGAGAAATAAGGATGGGACCAGCACTCCTGAGAAGGAGCTGAGAAAGAGGAAAGGAAACCATACCCTGGGAATTCACGTAACTGACAGGGAGATCAGCAGAGATGGAAGGACCTCAGGGCTACAGAGAAAAGCACAGCAGCTGGGATTATGAGAGCAAATCAGAGAGAGAGAGAGAGATCCACAAAGAACATTGGTACCTCCACCCCAGGACATCACAGCCTGAGATGCCTGGGTGGGGCTTGGGGAAGGAGACTCAGTCTCCAGAGGTCAGTTCTTGGAAGAAGTCTAGGGACTGCAGCGTGGAAACAGCCTGGGGAGCTAGGGAGAGGTGCACCAAGGCTGGGGAGCAGAGTGCCACAGCTGAAAGAACCTGAGAGGAGGTCTGGGCCAGCAGATTAAGCAAGATGCCATTGTTGAGGACAAGAGGAGGAGGGGAAGACTGAAAGAGGAATATATTTCTCTGCACAGGTGCAGACTCGAGAAGGATGGGGCTAAAGTTGGAGAGGTGCCTCTAACGTGGCCTACAGGCCATGGCCCCTCTTTTGCTGGCTATGGGTGGTGGCACCTCCTACACAGGGTAAGCGATACAGTGTACTTGTATTGTCTACAGGTCATGGGGGCAAATCACTGCAGTTATCGCTGATTCCAGATATAAGCATGACTTGCCACCACTAGGGATCTGTGAACAGTTAACTGCTGTGGTTCCAGTCACCTCAGAGATCAGCACAGAGGAGGGCACTGGAAGTGAGCACCACCTGTTGTTGTTCTCATGCCCCTGAAAATGCACAAGCTCTGCCACTGCCAAAGGTTCTGGGCTCCACCCAAAACTGCCTGAAGTTCATTGCCACTTCCCAGGGCCTTGCAAATAGAAGCAGCATATGCTACCTTCCCATGAGTCCTGTGACTATCAAGAGCCCAGCAACCAGGCACTGTCTACTAGCCCTGTTAATTGTTTCATCTCACTGGAAGCACACACAGTATCCTATCAAGGAGCTAAGAGCCTGCTCACAATGAGGATAAAGAAAGCAAGCATCCAAACTCTCATGCCAAAAATAAATAGTAAGCCCTCACAAAATACCTAGCTGTGCTCTTGAATATAAATAGCCCCCAAAGACTGTAGTAGTTAATTTCCCTAAACTCACAGAATAAGAAAAATATAAACAAAATGAAGGACCTCAGGAACCACTCCCAGTTAAAAGAGCAGGAGAATTCACTCAAAGGAGTGAACAATGAAACAGACCTCTGCAGTTTGACACCAAGTTCAAAAAGGAGATAGTGAAAATACTGAAGGAATTAAGGGTGAATATGAAGGAATAAAGAGTAGATATGACCGGTAATGCAGATCACTTTAGAAAGGAACTAGCAAATATAAGGAGGAGCCAATAAAAAATAGAAAACTCATCTTCAGAGCCACAAGATGACTCCAAGGCAGTGAAGAACAAGAATACTCTTCCACCAAGGACATTCTTCTAAAATAGAAAGAGAAATAAAGAATTTCTCCAACAAACAAAAACTGAAAGAAACAGCAATACTTAACCAATTCTAAAAGAAATATTGAAAACTCTACTCTAAATAAAAAAGAAGAAACAAGAAATAGGATGGAGGAAATCACAACTGGAAAGTAATCACTTAAGTCCGTATACAGAACTAAGAAAAAAAAAAAAAGCAACTATAGCATGAGACAATAAACACAAAAAACAGCAAAAGAACAAACATGGATATGTTAAAGAAAGACAACACAATCACAAAATGTGGGGAAAGAAAGTAAGGAAATCTAGACTCCCCCCCCTTTTTTTTTTTTTTCCTAGAATGCGTTTGAGCCTATATGACTATCAGGCTAAAGCAAGCAGACATAGGAAGGGGTTAACTTACTTAAAAAAGAGGACAACCACAAATCAAAACCAAACAATACTTTCACAAAAATTAAAAGAAGAGGACACAAGCATAAAATTAAAAAAAAAATTATCCAATCAAAATAAATAAATAAAGGAACAGGAGAAACAGAATCAACTGGAAAAAAGGGTTACAATAGCAATAAATAATGTATCTATCAAGAATTATCTTAAATGTCAAAGGACAGATACTCCAATTGAAAGACACAGAATGGCAGATGAGATTAAAAAAAAAAAAGAGTACAATATGTTGCCTAAAAGAGACTCACCTGAGGGCAAAAGACATGTAAATTAAACATGAAGGAATGAGAAAAGATATTTCATGAGAATAGAAAAGACAGAAAAGCGGGAGTTGCAATAGTCATATCAGACAAAATTGACTTTTAAAACAAAAGCCATAAAGAAAGACAAAGATGGACACTATTAATGATAAAAGCATCAATTCAAGGAGAGGATATTATGCTCATCAATATATACACCCGTAAAATGGGAGCACCCAAATATATACAAAAAATACTAACAGACATAAAAGGAGAAATTAATTGTTATACAATAATAGTGGGAGACTTTAAAACCACACTCACATCAATGGACAGAAAATCAATAAGGTAACAGAGATTCTAAGTGACATAATAGAAAAGTTAGACTTATTTGATATTTTCAGGACTTTAAATCTGAAAAAAAATTCAGAATATACATTCTTCTCAAGTGCACATGGAACATTCTCAAGGACTGACCACATGCTGGGGCACAAAGCTAACTTCAACAAACTTAAAATCATAGAAATTATTTCAAGTATCTTCTCTAACCACAATAGCGTTAAACTAGAAGTCAACAAAAGGAAAGAAATAAGAAAAAACTACTGACTACATGGAGACTACACAACATGCTACTCAAAAACCTGTGGGTCAAAGAGGAAAAAAAGAGAAATTAAAAGAAAAATACCTTGAGACAAATGATAATGAAAACACAAACATGGGATTCCGCAAAAGTAGTTCTTAGAAGTTCATACCAATAGAGCCCTCCTCAAAAAAGAAGAAAAATCTCAACTTGATAATTTAACCAACCAACTAAAAGAATTAGAAAAAGAAGAAACAAAACCTGAAGTCAGCAGAAGGAAGGAAATCATAAAGATCAGGGAGGAAGTCAATAAAACATATTCAAAAAAACAATAGAAAAAAGAATCAATAAACCCAAGAGGTGGTTCATTGAAAGGGTAAACAAAATTGACAGCCTGTTCAGACTCACCAAGAAGGGGAGGTAAAGCACTCAAAGAAAATAAGAATGAAGATAAGAATAAAATAATAATAAAAAAAAAAATGACAACCCACTTAGCTTCACTAAGTGGGTTAAGGATCCAGCATTGCCATGAGCTGTGGTGTAGGTTCCAGATGCAGCTCAGATCCTGCATTGCTGTGGTTGTGACACAGGCAGGCAGCTGTAGCTACAATTCAACCTCCAGCCTGGAAACCTCCATATTCCGCAGGTGCAGCCCTAAAAAAGCAATAAATAAATAAATAAATAAATAAATAAATAAATAAATAATTTAATACTATGAATAATTATATTCCAAAAAAATTTGATAACCTAGAGTAAATGGACAACTTTCTAGAGACATACAGCCAGCCAAAATGGAAGCAAGAAGAAATAAAACAGTTGAAGAGACTGATCACTAGAAATGAAATTGAATATGTCATGAAAACACTGTACAAACAAAAATCCAGGAGCAGATGGCTTCACACATGAATTCTACCAAACATACAAAGAAAAACTTACACCCATCCTTCTTAAAATTTTCCAAAAGTTTGAGGGAACACTCCCACAGACATTCTGTGAAGCCACGATCACCCTAATAACAAAGCCAGACAGACTTACTACCAAAAAAAAGAAAATTATAGGCCAATATCTTTGATGAATATAGATATAAAAATTCTCAGTAACAGTCTGGCCAACCAAACCCAACAATATATTAAAAAGATTGTACAACATGACCAGGTGGGATCATACAACATGACCAGGTGGGATTCATTTAAAGTTCACAAGTCAATCAGCGTCATACACCACATTAACAAAAAAGTAAAAAAACACAAGGTCATCTCAATAGATGTAGAAAAATCATGTTACAAAATCCAGTCCCATTCTTGATAAAAATCTTCAGTGACGTGGGTGTAGAGGAAACATAACATAACAAAAGCCATTTATGACAAACCCACAGCCAATATAATAATCAACAGAGAAGGAGTTCCCGTCGTAGCTCAGTGGTTAACGAATCTGACTGGGAACCATGAAGTTGCGGGTTCAAACCCTGGCCTTGCTCAGTGGGTTAAGGTCCGGCGTTGCCATGAGCTGTGGTGTAGGTTACAGACGCGGCTCAGATCCCGTGTTGCTGTGGCTGTGGTGAAGGCCAGCAGCTACAGCTCCGATTAGACCCTTAGCTGGGGAACCTCCATATGCCGCAGGTGCGGCCCTAGAAAAGGCAAAAAGACAAAAAAAAAAAAAAACAACACAGAGAAAAGCTAAAATTCTTCCTACTAAAATCTGGAGCAAAACAAGGATGCACACCCTCACCATCTTTATTCAACAGAGTATTGGAAGTTCTAGCCACAGTAATCTGACATAAAATGTATCCAAGTTGGAAGAGAAGAGGTAAAATTGACACTGTATGCACTTGACATGATACATAGAAAACCCTAAGGGCTCCATATAAAAACTACTCCAACTTATCAACAAATTCAACAAAGTATCAGCACACAAGATTAACTTTCAGAAATCAGTTGCATTTGTGTATATTAACAATGAAATATTACAAAAGGAATATAAAAATAAAATGCCTTTTAAAAATCATACCCCAAAATATTAAATACCTAGTAATAAACCTGACCAAAGTTGTGAAAGACATATGCTGAAAGCTATAATTTTTTTTTTTTTGGCTTTTTAGGGCTGCACCTGTGGCATGTGGAGCTTTCCAGGCTGGGGGTCTAATCAGAGATCTTGCTGCCAGCCTACACCAGAGTCACAGCAACGCCAGATCCGAGCCATGTCTACAACCTACACCACAGCTCACGGCAACGCTGGATCATTAACCCACTGAGCGATGCCAGGAATCAAACCTGCGATATCATGGTTCCTAGTTGGATTCATTTCCGCTGCACCACAACGGGGACTTCTGAAAGCTATAAAATATTAATCAAGGAAAATAAAGGGGATTCAAAGAAATGGAAAGATATTCCATGCTCCTGTAATAGAAGAAATAATATTTTTAAAATGGCCATACTACACAAAACAATCTACAGATTTCATGTGATCCCTATCAAATTACTTCTAATATTTTTCACAGAACTAGAACAAACAACCCAAAAATTTACAGGGAACCATAAAAGACCCAGAATTGCCAAAGCAATCCTGAGAAACAAAAAACCAAGCAGGAGGAATATCTCTCTCAGATTTCAGACAATATTACAAAGCTACAGTACTCAAGACAGGGTAGTACTGGTACCAAAATATATATACAGAACAGTGGAACAATATAAACCTGACACCCATGGTCAATTAATCTTCAAAACAAAAGAGGCAAGAATATAAAATGGGAAAAAAACAGCCTCCTCAGACAGTGGTGCTGGGAAAACTGGAGAATTACATGTAAATCAGTGAAACTAGAACACACAATGCACAAAAATAAATTCAAAATGGATTAAATACTTAAACATAAGACTAGACACCATTAAACTCCTAGAATAGAACATAGGCAAAACATCCCCATCAGCCATACAAAAGTTTTCTTAGGTCTGTTTCCCAAGGCAACAGAAATAAAAACAAAAATAGACCAATGGGACCTAATCAGAATGACAAGTTTTTGCACAGCAAAGCAAACCATTAAAAAAACAAAACAAACAAAAATAGACAGTCTACAGATTTGGAGAAAATAGTTTCAAACAATGCAACCAACAGGGTTTAATCTCCAAAATATACAAGTAATTCATACAACTCAACAGCAAAAAACAACAACAAACCTATAAAAATTGGCTGAAGAGCTAAATAGACATTTCTACAAAGAAGACATATGGATGGCCAACAGGCACATGAAAAAAAGTTCAACATTGTTAATTATTAGACAAATGCGAATCAAAACTACAATGAGGTACCAGGTCACACTGGTTAGAATGGCCATCTTTAGTAAGTCTACAAATAACAAATTCTGGAGAGGGTGTGGAGAAAAGGGAACCCTCCTGCACTGTTGGTGGGACTATAAGTTGGTACAACCTCTATGGAAAGGATGGAGGTACTTCATCAATCTAAATATAGAACTACCATGTGATAGAGCAATCCCACTCCTGGGCATATATCTGGACAAAACCTTCACTGAAAAAGATACATGCACTCATATGTTCATTGCAGCACTATGAACAATATCCAAGACATGGAAACAACCTAAATGTCCATCAACAGATGAATGGATTCAGAATATGTGGTACATATGAACAATGGAATTCTACTCAGCCATAAAAAAATAACAAAATAATGCCATTTTCAGCAACATGGATGGAACTAGAGACTTATACTAAGTGAAGTCAAAAAGAGAAAGTCAAATATCATATGATACCACTTATATCTGGAATCCAATAATCGGCACAGATGAACCTATCTACAGAAATGAACAAACTCATGGACATGGAGAACAGACTTGTGGTTGCCAAGCGTGGAGGTGTGTGGGATAGACTGGGAGTTTGGAGTTAGTAGATGCAAAACAAATAGGAATAATAGGAATGGATAAACAATGAGATCCTACTGTAGAGCATAGGGAACTGTCTAATCACTTGTGACGGAGGATAATGTAAAAAATAAAACATGTATATAAACGTATGACTGGGTCACTTTGCTATACAGCAGAAATTGACAGAACATTGTAAACCAATTATAATTTAAAAAATTTAAAAAAGTTCCACAGATAAAAATATGGTTAAGTAATGAGTTTTCTTTTTATAGTACAAAGGAACTATATAAATTCTCTTGGCATAGAACATGATGTAAGACAATCTAAGAAAAGTAATCTATCTATCTATCTATCTATCTATCTATCTATCTATCTATATGTATATTTGTGTCATTTTCTGTACAGCAGAAATTGCCATAACATTGTAAATCAGCTATATTTAAATAAAGAAAATTTTAAAATACGTGGGTTAACAACTTTTCTACTTGTTACACTTGAGCAAGTTATTTGACTTTACAAATTCTAGTTTTCTGACTGAAACTTTCTAGTTTTCAATTTAATATGAAAAAGAAAGGGAAAATATATCTATTACAGATGTATCTTTTATTTATTGATACAATCATAGTAGTAACAAACTACATAAACACACAGAGTCTTAAGACAATAGCCTTTAGTTCTTGCTCAGGAAACATGTCATCTGGGTGATGCTGCTGATGTGGACTGAGACTGGCTCACTGTGGCCAAGTTCACTCTTAACTCTTTTGGCAAATCAAATGAAGGCCAGCTTATCTAGACACCCTCAGCAGGCACTGGTCATCTCTGCTTCATTTGATCTCTCAAACTGGAATAGACTTCTTTCCGTCTTTCCTCTGGAATCCTTTTGAGTACACAAAGCCAGCGTCTCAAGGCATGGATCTGACATAGTAGCACACCTGTGATTTTCTATTTGCAAAAGCAAATTGCCAGGCCAATCAGGATTCAAGGAGTGAAGCACAGATTTTACCCTTTAAAGAAGAAATAGAGTTTCTGTTGTGGCTCAGCTGGTTAGGAACACAGCTAGTATCCATCAGGATGTGGTTTGATCCCTGGCCCTGTCCAGTGGGTTAGGGATCTGGCATTGCTGTGAACTGTGGCGTAGGCCAGCAACTCCAATTCTATCCCTAACCTGGGAACTTCCATAATCCACAGGTGTGGCCCTAAAAAGCAATCAATCAATCAATCAATCAATCAATAAAAATAAACAGTAGAAATTTATCTTGCAAAGAAGTGATAAATTGGGGCCATTTCTGCAATGACTCTTCCATTATACAGTTTTTAAATACAATAATCCATAGCATATCTACAGTTCTTTTCAGTGATGCGGATATGCTCTTAATGTCCATATCTTATTTTACAGAAGAGGATATAGACATATAGAGAGTATACTGAGTTTATAGAAGGCAATCTAATATGAGAAATAAAATTTGGCTTCAGAACCTAGACTTCCTATATTCTATGTACTTGTACAGAACCTCTTTCTTCTAGAGAACTGTGAATGATATACTGAAATGAAAAAAGCATGTGACTTGATTTTCCATAGCTATGCCTACTATTTTTCTTACAGTATAGCAGTATCTGTGGGTTACAATTATGTTACATCTTAATCCTGGGTAAATTAATTGGCATATTTTAATTTTATCATTTTTTAGTACCACCCAGTCTATTTTCACCAGCAAGTTGACATTTTAATTTGAAAGTCAAGAGAAAACTTTTAGTTTTCATATGCTTCTGGCCAGAAAGCAAAAAACAAAACAAAAAAAACAAAAAAACAAATAAAATAAAAACATTCAAACATATTTAAGAAAGTGTCTGTTAAAACCCTGATAGAAATGCAAGTGCTAATTTATTTTTACTTAGGTTTATAGCATTTGCTTTTCTTAGATTCTCTTTTTATTTGCAGGGTAATTTTAAAGGCATCAGAAAAAAAAAACTCAAAAGATTAACAGTATCAGCAAATCTCTAATTATCATTTGGATGAACCATTTGTCAACACCGTCCTAGATATTCTTCTTTTGACCTTGATAAATCTTCCACTTGTACCAGATGAAAATGAGTCATACCACACTAGGCTTGATCTCAACTGTACAATAGCCAGGAAAAGCAGGACTGTCCCTAAATACAATCAGTTTTTGGTATGAAATACATATAATTTTATTTTACTTTTGTGCTATGGAGAATTATAATTATTTCATAACATCCAGGGTTTTATTATTTTCTTTAGTTTATTAGTTTTAATGACATTCTTTCCCAGATAGTTTCCTTACTTAAGTGTACCTTGTATATTTAATGTATTTGTAATTAACATTAACATGTTTGATTTATTTTATTCTAAAATGACACTTTTTCACTTTTCATAAGATCTTGCTCTCAGTTGTGGTAATGAAATGTCCCAATGTGTTTTCTGTCTTGCAAAAGTAAAAACACATGCTTCTTATTCTTTCCTTTAGGAATTCGTTTTCTCAACCTTGGTTGAAAAATTGAATTTGAAATATATCTGGGCTTGAGAGCATCAGGATTTTGGTGGGGTGTGTTCCTCAGTAAGTTCTCGTCTTTCTACTGTGATTGGCTCAGTTTCTCCTCTGACAATCTCTGTTCCCAACAAATGTTCTACCATTTTTGCTTAATAAGGCTACTTCACTTAATATGAACATGAACAGAAAATATGATAGGAGTTCTATATTTTAGTAAATTTTATAAAGTAGTGAGGGAAAATACCTGAGTGTATTTTTTTAGACCACTAAATCAATATCTCAATGGAAGAAACTTTAGGATCTGTTATTTTTAACCATTGTCCCAATTTTTTTTTTTTTTAAGATCAGGACATATTTCCACTGCAGAACTGAAAATACAGTGAAAATACAGTTCAGTCCATTTAGGCATCAATGGACTACACTTAGTTTATCGTGAATTGTGGGCCCATCAATAAACTGATTAATCACATCAGAATTAGGATTTTTTTATGTTATAAATAATTAACAAAGAAAATATCACACAGGTTTCTTATCTTTCATTCAATGAATTTTGGTATTAAAACTTATTTTTAATAACATTTATATAAATACAATATATTAGTTTCCTGTGCTTATGATTCCTTCTACCTATTCTTTTGGGTATAGCCATTTACTTTTCCCAATCCTCAGTAGAGGCTCTATCTCCCTACTGCTACTTTGTTTTGAAATTCAAGTGTGTGATTTAATAATCACAAGAATTAATTTTGAACAAGTATGTCACCTAAAATGTAAAATGTTATACAGTATCAGAGATTGTATGCTTTATAAAATAGGTGTATTTCAAGCTCTTCTTAAAAAGTCAGAAACTTTGATCTAAATATAATGAGAATAAAGGTTATTTTTTTACATTTATATGTCATTCAGCACAGTCAAAATAAAATATTTATTTTTCATTGATAGAAAGTAACTTATAGCACCATTTCTTTTCCTGCTGAAATATTACCAATTAAATATAACATGAGGTCTAGAGATTTTGCTTTTATTTCTTTATATGGATTTCAGAACTCTGTTTTCTCTACTGAAGCATGGCCAAAACTGATTTCTGGCTAGTGTATATTGATGCATTCTAGAACTCCAAATTCTAAGACAAGTCAAATTCCTGAATAAGTTAGAATATAGGTAAGATAAGTACTTGAGTTTGGGTCCAAAGGTAAATTTGACCTTAATCAGGAAAATGGTGTGAGGACAGTTATAAATAAAGTCTGTATTAATGAATAAGAAAAAAATATGGGAATTCCATAAAAGAATTCTTTAATTTAGCATGAAAAATAAGAATACAATTGAATATTATATTCACATATCAATCAAATCGAATGCATCTAAACTAATAGCACTATATTCTCAGAGAATAAGTAAGTAGTAATGGTTTATGCTACTTAACATATATCTAATCTGTTCTGGATTAGACAGATGTTTTTATTTTTCCAAAACTTAATCATTATTGCTGGTAATTGAAGTCTATGTCAGAACTTCTCTATATTTCTTTGATATGCCCTCTTCACCTTCCCTAATAAAGAAAAAGAAAATCTCGTCTTAGTAGTGGGGTAGGTGTTGGGATGGAATATTGACGAGTCCCTCTGCTCTTTCCTTGGATCCCTGGGAGCAGTATAATGATTGTCTTCATCTGGAGCTCATTGTGTCAGCAAGGGAAAAGAAAGATGAAATGTAAATGTGTAAAAGGGAAATCATCTCTACAGGAGAGAAGGAAAGAACAAGGAGAGATATTTTGTATCCTACATGTATCCATGTTTGAATCAGGGATGGGCACCAAGTCCTTGTGCATCAGAGCAGAGAATAGTTAGTATACGAACTGTTCAATATTCCCTTATAAACTGTAAGCCTAATTCCATGGGGAATCTCTTTGCAGGGGAGAGGGGCAGGGAGTAGATGATTATCTATTGAGCGGTTATCATAATGACTTAAATGATTATGGTAATATCTGAAATTCTAAAATAAGAAATCAGTCCCTTTTTTAAAGTGTTTTAAATTTTTGATTAAAGTATAGTCGATTTACAATGTTCCTTCACTTTCTGCTGTACAGTAAAGACACACACACACACATATATATATATACTTTTTTAATTCATACCATCTTTCATCTTGTTCTCACCCAAGAGACTGGACACCGTTCCATGTTATACTTTACATCTACCAACCCCAAATTCCTCATCCATCCCACTCTCTCCTCCCTCTCCAGGAAATTAGTTTCTTAAACTGAAACAAGGGCTTCTGCTCACCCTAGATTGAGGGTCTGATGTGAAAGTGTGTATGTATGTGGTGAATGTTTGTGTGGGACTCTTCTGTTTTTCAGAAGGATCATTCATTAAAATCTGTGCTCAGTTTTTCCAGTTGAAATTAGGGCTCCACTGTATCACAAGAAGTTTGGCAAAATATGGTGATCAGGTAGTAAGCTACCCATTCTAGGGACAAAGATGTTTTATGTGTGGAGTATTTAATGTTTCCATGAAATGGAGGTCAAACAAAAGAAAACAATCTGTGGTACTTCATGTGGAAATCACTGAAGAAGTGAGCTCACCTACGTAATTACAGCCTTTTTTTTTAAACTAAGGAGGAATAATATAAATGTATTTGTAATACAAAGAAATTTCAGAAGTCTCTACTTTCTTATGTGAATTGTTTATGGTAATTTATTGTCTTTAGCTGCAGGACTGTTCTGTCTTCCATGGCAGCATGATGTTATGTAGAGGAGGCGTGTGTGTGTGTGTGTGTGTGTGTGTGTGTGTGTGTGTATGCACTTAGGAAGGGAAACGTTAGTAAGAACAATTACAAAGAAGTAAGCTTCTTTACAGCCTACTACTTTCCTGCAAGAGGAGAATATAGATCCCCTTTCCTGCCTACTCATATAGCATTTACCTTTGCTTGTTTTTGTGAGAATGTATGTGTATAGAGATAAAAGAATCATATGAAAAAGCTCATCCATCAACAGTTTTTGCAGATTTCTAAACATCCACAACTTAATGTGAGTACTTTGTTGTTGTCACTTGCATTTCCTCACATCATTGGACAACTAGATTATCTGATGTGTTTTTAAAGTAATTATGAGCACAAAAGTGTCTGCTGCTGATTATGACAAATGCCTGTCAAGCTGTGAACTATTTAGAAAAGTGTTCACATCTCTTAAGAACTCTGATGATCTTTTCTATAATTTATTTTACTCAGGGCAGAGGTAATTTGGCAGAATTAAATTTAAAATTATTCTGTGATACTAGATTACCCCAGGAGGTAACATTGATGAAAGTCAAAGAAAAAGAAACAAAGAAAAAATTTAAAGGATACTACACTAACTTTTTAAAATTAGTGAAACTAGTAAAAATGTTTTTTATGTGTATATTAATTAATATAAAATCATTCAAAGACTCACTGATTGATTAATATGTGTCAGAAACTATATTAGATACAGAGAATCAGTGAAGAATCAGTCAGTCACTTTATCTGCCCTTAAGGTTTAAATTTGGTTGTGAAGACCAAAAAGTACTGAGTTAAATATAATATAAAATAAAAGTGTGATTAGTGTAGGAAGGGCTTATAAAGGACAATTAAACACATCTTAATTGATAGATATTCCCAGAGAAATTGTTATTTAAATTTGGATGGTATAGAGGAGTTAATCTGTAAGGACAGGAAGGAAAGGCAGAAGAGAAAAGTCATTTCCAGCTGAACGTAGAGCATACAAAAAGGATCAGACGAATCAGAGGCTTATGAAATCAGTCAACTAAAAATTATCCAGTATGCAACAACATAAGAGTAGAAGATAAACGTGACAAAAATTGGGATGTGGGAGTTTTATGGGACCTTAGTAGATAGAGCAAGGAGTTTAGAATTCATAGGGAACCTGTGAACATTTTATTTTTTTTTCTTTTTACATTTGCACTTGTGGCACATGGAAGTTTCTGGGCTAGGGGTCAAATCAGAACTGCAGCTGCCAGCCTACACCACAACCATAGCAATGCTGGATCCCAGCAGAATCTTGGACTTATGCACAGCTTGCTGCAATGCTGGATTCTTAACCCACTGAGTGAGGCCAGGGATTGAACCCGCATCCTCACAGAGACTATGCTGGATTCTGGTGAATTATGACAGGAAATCCCATTGTGAAAATTTTAAATGAGAGGAGTGATATGATCAGATATGTGCTTAAAAAGAGAGAAAGGAAAAGAAAAATTATAATCCTGTCATGAGGAGAACTGATTGAAAGAAAGCCTAGATAAATAAAGACCACATTTAATAGAGAGATGATTGGGACAATTTCAAGGATGGTACTTCGATTTCCCACACAAATGACTGGGTGTTTAATGGTTCAGATTACCAAGATCAGAGACCTGGGGGTGGGCGGCTTTCTTTGTGTGAGGAGACAAGAGTTTAGATTCGAACATGATGAACCTGAGAATACTTGTAGGGGAGACTTGTGGGAGAGGGTTGGAAGGCATTAGTATGGAAAGCAGTTACTATCAACTCAGAGATTAATAGCAGTGACTGATAACCAGATCTTATAGTAACTGTTAACTGAAAAAAAAAAAAAAAGGCACAGTCTAAATGTTGAAAATTGCACTTTATTTGGTGGACAGAACTGAGGACCTCAGCCCAGGACTAGCTTCTTAGATAGCTCTGAGGGACTGCTCCAAGGAGGTAAAGGGCAGAGCCAGGATATATAGGAGATTTGGAAACAAAGATCAGAAAATTGAACATTGAAATATTACCATTAATTAAAGAAAACTAGAGGTCAATTTAAAGAATTGAGTGCTTGTCTATGTAAGAGCAGATACTAGAGTCTGGGCTCACTGAAATCATCATTTCTCTATGAACCTCAGCTCTCTGGGGCCAGCATCCTGTGCTTTCTCATCCTGAGTCTCCTCAGGGTGAAACACTTGGAGGTGCCTGCAGAGGCTAAAAGCTTGATGGCAGGCATCCTGTTTCCATCCTGAGTTCCCTCAGGGCTCACTTTTGGGGTGGCTGAAATGTGACAGCTTGGTGGCTGCAGTATCCTTTGTTTACTGATATGGCAGGCAGCTTTTTTTGGTTGACATAATGTAAGAGATGGGAAAGTGAGGCATGACTAGTTAACCAGTTCCCTTCCTGGTGTGGGCAGAATTGAATAGGGAGGAGGTAGGGGTTCTGAATCTTCTTTTTCTCTGTCTTTTAATCTGATATAGATGATCTAGGTAGCTTTTTATTTACTTTGCAATTAGAGTACTGGATTGCATACTTGTTTCTGACCTAAAAAGACCTAGGTAGTCTACTGATTCATATTTATGATGTATAGAAGTCAATGTAAGTGCACCACTCACATGGCCTTTTGTCTTCACCTCCCTTCCTTTTTTTTTTTTTTTAACCATGTGTTGTGTATCATGAAACTTCATAATGCCTTTGCTTCCAACAAGAACACCTGCAGCTCTGAAGCGTTCCTTGACAACAAGCCCCAGAAGCTAGAAATACTTGAAAATTTGCATTGTCTTTGAGTGGCCACCAACCAAAGATCAATAGATATGGGACTAAGAAAGCTCCAGATTCCTTGGCACAGGTCAGGGCAAGACAGGGCATAATTTATACTCGAGATACAGCTTCTGCTTTGAGGATTCTGCCTGAGATCCCATCCTTGGTTGGCTTACATGCCAGTGTTATGTTTTTTCAACTCCATTTTAGTTCCCTGAAAGGATTTCCTTAATAAATCACTTTCCCACAAACCCTCATCTTTTTTATTCTACGTTTTTTATTAAATTATGGTTGATTTTCAATGTGCCAATTTTTGCAGTACGCAAAATCACCCAGTCATGTACATACACATTTCCCTTCTTATATATCTTCCATCATGATGGTCTATCCCAAGAGACTTGATATGTAGTTTCCTGTGCTATGGAGCAGGACCTCCATTGCCCATCCATTCTAAAGGTAATAGTTTACATTGACTAACCCCAAACTCTCTGTCCATACCACTCCCTTCCCTTCTCCTTTGACAACCACAAGTATATTCTCTATGTCTTTATGTCTGTCTCTTCGCAAACCCTCTCTTAAGCTTGACTTCTGAGGATTCCATCTTAAGACATAATCTTTTCATGCTTACCTTTCCAATCCCCGTGTTGCTCCACATGTTGGTTCACAAGGAACTATGGAAAGTCTATGACTTCAACATATAAATCTGAAAAAAGATCCCTGATGACTCACAAAATGGTCTTGTTTCTGACCTTGTAAAAGTACAAAACATAAACATTACGTTTTAGATGCTTAAGGAATAAATGACTGATATATGTGTATGTGTGCGTGTGTGTGTGTGTGTGTGTGTGTGTGTGTGTGTATGCAAGAACAATGATGAATCTACTGGCAAACCTCAGAGATATAGTGATTTTGATTCCAGATCACCATAGTAAAGTCAGCATTGCAATAAAATATCACAGAATTTTTGTGGTTTGCATATAAAAGTTATGTTTATACTCTAACATAGTCTATTAAGTGTGCATAGCATTATGTCTAAAAAACAATGGATATTCTGTAGCTTTAAAATATTTTGTTTCTAAAAAATGCTGGCTTTAGTAGGGGAACAAAATTTGCTCCATTCAAATATGTAGTGTAAAACTTTTTCTTAATCTAGCCTATAGAAGCCAAAATAATTTAGACAACATACCTGCTTTCTAAATAAAGCTATCACTAGCTAAATAAAACTATCACCAACTTTATTAATAAAGACTACATGCTAGGTGTGGTGGGAGAAACTCAACAGAGTCTACACTGATCTCTTGCCTCTGCAAAGCCTAGCAATTATTTGTTCATAAAACATTTGCTTTTTGGAGTTCCTCTCATGGCTCAGCAGTAACAAAACCAACCAGTATCCATGAGGATGTGGGTTTGATCCCTGTCCTCACTCAGTGGGGTAAGGATCTGGCATTGCTCTGATCTGTGCTATAACTCACAGATGCAACTTGGATTCTGCATTGCTATGACTATGGTGTAGGCTGGTAGCTCTAGCTCTGATTCAACCCCTAGCCCGCGAACATCCATATGCCATGGTGTGGCCCTAAAAAGACAAAAAAAAAATTGCTTTTCCATCTGCACATAAATTTCCTTCCTCCCGTTTGAAGCCCCAAATAACTAACCTCAACATCATTTTTTTATGTCTTTAACTGAGAATTGTTTTTAAGGTGAGGGTTTTGGCCATTTTGGCAAGTTACTCAGTTTTCCTAGGTCTTTCCCAAGTGTACGTAATACTAAACTTTATTTGATTTTATCCTTTTACTTGTCTCATTAATTTAATTCTTAGACCAACCAAAAGAATCTATTAAAGTAGAGGTATATTTCTTCCTCCTTGACACAATCATCAAAGGCTTCAGAAAGTCTCTGTTATTTTGCTGGTGAAGTGCCTTGATATTATGTTGATGGCTGCTGACTGACCAGGATGGTGGTTGCTGAAGACTGGGGTGGCTATGGCAGTTTCTCAGAATAAGACAGCAGTGAAGTTTACTGCATTGATTTACTCTTCCTTTCATAGATAATTTTGCTATAAGAATACAATTCTGTTTAATAATATTTTACTGAAAGTTGTATTAACAAATAAATTGCCTGGGCACACATTGGGGTCCTAGATTGGGCCAAGACCCCTTGTGTCACCTGGGGAGGTTCTTTTATCTACTCAGATTTGCACGGCCAGTATGAAATGGATGCTGAGACTGGAAAAGCACAAGCTTTATTTAATCACCAAGAAAATGGAGAAGGGGAAACTTAATTTGCAAATCAACTTCTCAACTAGATTCAAGTGGAGATACTATCTATCCAGGTAAAAGGTAAAGGTATATATTCAGGGTCGAGGTAAAAGTAAGGGAGCTGTAAAGAGTAGGGAGAAGGAGAATATTCATGAATTATCCAAGAACAACAGTGATTTTTCAACCTGGAACTGAGACACACATTCATTTTCAGTTCTTGTATGAGCTTTTCTGGTCATGGCAATTCTCAACAGTCATCGTGTTAGTGGCTGTGTCATTTACTATGCTAATGTATTATAATGAGCAGATAATGAAGCTCAAGGTTTATTGGAAGAACAGTCTCCCATCATTTTGGGCCTAGTTGGTTCCAACAAGTTCTTACATTGTTTACTTTGCAGGCTTTTCTGAAGCTTTGATTAGAGAAACTGAGTTCAATTTGAGAGAGCGGCAGGGGTATGACTCTGGGGCAACAGCATTGGTAATAACATAATTTATTTTATTTTTTTTTAATTTTTATTTTTATAGTTGATTTACAATGTTCTGTCAATTTCTGCTATACAGTGAATTGTCCTAGTTATACACATATATACATTCTTTTTCTCACATTCCCTCCATCATGTTCCATCACAAGTGATTAAATATGGTTCCCTGTGCTATACAGCAGGATCTCATTGCTTATCTATTCCTAATACTATCTATAGTTTGTTTCTACTAACCCCAAACTCTCAGTCCATACCCCTCCCTCTCCTTTCCCCTTGGCAACTACAATCTGTTTTCCATGTCCATTAGTTTGTTTCTTTTCTGTAGATAGGTTCATTTGTGCCATGTATTTGATTCCAGATATGTGATATCATATGGTATTTGTCTTTACCTGTCTGACTTAATTCACTTAGTATGAGAGTTTCTAGTTCCATCTATATAGCTGCAAATGGCATTATTTTGTTCTTTTTTATGTCTCAGTAGTATTCCATTGTGTATATGAACCACATCTTCTTAATCCATTCATCTGTGGATGGACAGAAAACTTATTTTAAAACTGATGTAAATCCACTCAAATCCTGACACTCCTTTATCAACTAAGTTCATGTAATATTCCAGCTCTTTGTCATTATTTCACCAATCTTCACAGATATTTACCATGAGTAGATTCCATCTCAAGAAACCCCTTTCTTTGTCCATCCATAAGAAGCAACTCCTCATCCATGAAATGTTTATTATAAGATTGCTGCAATTCATTCATATCTTCAGGTTCCACTTCTAATTCCATTTCTTCTGCTATTGGTTACCCCCTTCACTGAAGTCTTGGACCCTACAGTTATCCCTGAGGGTAGAATCAATTTCAAATCTTCTGTTAATACTAATATTTTGATCTCTCCTTGTGAGTCACAAATATTCTTCATGGCATCTAAAACAGTGAATTCTTTCCAGAGGATTTTCAATTTACTTTGCCCATGTCCATCAGAAGTGACCACTGTATATGGCAGATTTAGCCTTTCAAATTGTGTTTCTTAATAAGACTTGAAAGTCAAAATCACTCCTTGATCCATGAGCCACAGAATAGTTGTATTATCAGTCTTAAAAACAACAGTGATCTCCTTGTTCATCTCCATCAGAGATCTTGTATGATTTAAGTGCATTGTTGATGAGTAGTAATATTTTGAACATAATTTTTTTTTTCCCTGAGTGGTAGTTCTCAACTGTGGGCTTCAGATATTTAGTAAATTATGTTATAAACAGATGTGCTTTTATCTAGTCTTTGCTGTTCCATTTATAGAGAACAGGAAGAGTGATTTTAGCATATCTCTTTAAGGCTTAAGGATTTTTGAAATGGCATACGAACATTGGTTTCAACTTAAAGTCACCAGTATCATTGGTTCCTAACAATTTAGATTGTCCTTTGAAGTTTTGAAGGCCATCATTGACTTCTCATCTATAGCTATGAAAATTCTAGATGACATCTTCTTCCAATAGAAAGGTATTTCATCTACATTGAACCTTTCTTTTTTAGTGTACCAAATTTCCTTCATTATCTTATGTAGATCTTCCAGTAACTTGGTCCAGCTTCTATGTCAGCAACTGTTGTTTCACCTTATACTGTTAGGAAGACAGATTCCCTTCCTTAAATATCAAACCAAACTCTGCTGGCTTAAACTTTTCTTCTTCAGCTTCCTCACCTTTCTCAACCTTTGTAAAACTGAAGAGAATTAGAGCCTTCTTCCTGATTAGGCTTTGACTTAAGGAAGTGTGACTGCTTTGGTTTTCTATCAAGACCAACACTAAAACATTCTCTACCTCAACAAAAACGCTATTTTGCTTTATTATTCATGGGTTCACTGGAGAAGAACTTTTAATTTCGTTCAAAAACTGTTCCTTTGCATTCATAACTTTGCAAAATCTTTGATTCAGGAGGCCTAGCTTTTTGTTTATATTAGCTTATGGCATGCTTTAACATTAAACTCTCTCACTTATAGCTTTTGACTTAAAGTGAGAGACACTCTTCTCTTCCTTTCACTTGAACTCTTAGAGGCTACTGTAGGTTCTCATTTGGCCCAATTTTAATATTTCTCTATCTCTCAGAATAGAGAGTTCTAAGAAGGAGAGGAATGGGGAATGACCAGTCAGCGTAACAGTTAGAACATACACATTTGTCAGTTAAGTCTGTATTCTTATATGGTTCAATGCCTGGCACCCCAAAACAATCACAGTAGTATTATCAAAGATTACTGATCACAGATGACCATAACACATATAGCACTAACTAAAAGTTTTGCAATATTACCAGAATTACCAAAATGTGACAGAGACATGAAGTAACCAAATGCTATTAGAAAAATGGCACCGAAATACTTGGTCCATACAATATCACCATGGACTTTCAATTTATAAAATGCATAACATATGTATAGTGCAATAAAGTGAAGTGCAGTAGAGGGAGGTATTCCTGTACTTGTATTTGTCAGGAGATTTTTGGTTCCAGATGACAGAAATCCAAATAAAATTAGCTGCAAACAACAAAAACAAGTATGCAACTGACATGCCCAATGAGTGACACTGGCCTTGAACACTGAAGAATTGTGCACTTGATGGTGTCATCAGAAATTCTGCATGTTTTGCATGTGTTTTCTTCAATTACCTCCATTCTTAGACAGGCTCTGTCCATGAGGAGACACAATGGGTGCTGGAAAGCTTAAGCCTACAGTGTCCTCTTAAATCTGGTTTCCATGGTTTCTGTTAAAGAAGTGAATTTTTGTAAAGTTCTTTGTCAATGGGCTATTTGTCTTTACACCTCTGTCTCCAGAAGCTTTTAGAATTTACTCTTTACTCTTGCTAATCTGCAATTTCATAATGTTTTGTATAATTATGGGTATTTTCTTAATTTATTGTACTGGACTCTCTGTGGACCTTCTTTAGTCTGGAAACTTCTATTATTGAGAATCCTGTTCATACTATTACAGTTATAGTAACCTCACTTCCATTTCCCCCTCCCTTTTCCTGAAATCTGAATTATTTTAGTCATGTATAGTGATAGAAATTTCTTATTTCCATTTCAATCTCACTTTTCTACTTGTCTTTTTTCTGGGTGATAATTTCACAGCTATATATTATATTTACTACTTATTCATTTATTTTTAAATTCTACTGTCTTTGCATTTAAAATATTTTAGAAAAATATTCCATTTCTTCTGGATGAAATCTGTTTTGAATGATTTTTGAGCATCTTACTGATTCTTGTATTTTTCTCTAAATTCCTTTCTTTCTTGGTCCCTTTTTTTCTGGCTTAAATCTTTAGGAATTTTCCTGAAATGTCAGGTGATTATTAGGTGTCTTGTCATAGTTGTATATGAGGCACTTAGAGCTTGATAATGTAATTCTCTCTGGGCAAAACTGTTGTGGTGCATGGGTGAATTTAACTTTGTGCTGATCAGATAAAGGCCCAGCTATTTCACTGGGAAATCATGAAAAGTGAATGTTGGTCTTTGCCCTTCCATTTAGTCTTTTCCTTTTGTAGAATCTCTCAAATGTTTTCCTGAGTATATCTCTGTTTGTTTCTGTTCTGGAAGACAATGCGTAAAACAGGAAAATGAGCCTTTCATACAAAGATATTCACTTAACATCACCCTAGAACTTGTATTTGGTGTTCATAAAATCAGAAGCTCTCTTGGTCAGCTCTTTCAAAGAGCCAGCCTTCAACAAATTATGCAGGCTCTACGAATTCTTGCTGTCTCAGTTACCCTCAAAATCAGTGATGAAAAATAGCAGTAATTATTTATTATCTCATGACTTTGGTGGATCCAAAATTCAGGACCAGCTTCTCTGGCAGTTCTGATGCACAGTCTCTCAGTGACATTGTAGTCACATTCCTGCCAGTCTTCAGTCATCCGAAGGCATCACTGGAGCAAAAGGATCTGCTTTCCAAGGCTGTTAACTGACATATCTGACAATCTGAAACTATTATTGGTGGAAATCCTCCATGCCTCTTCAAGAAGGACATTACCCCAGGGCTGCTGGAGTGTCCTCAGAGCATGTACTTTTTCTATAAAGTTATATAAATTATACACACACACACATATAAAATCAGTAAGTGTTCTTAGATAAACTATATTCTTTACATTATTGTAAAAATCATTCTAGGTTTGGCTACTGGGTTATCTTTCAGTTGGTTCCTTTGTCCTTTTGACTTTTTCTTTTTTTTCTTGTTAAAATTTTTTTTTGAGGTATAGTTGATTTACAATTTGGGATAATTTCTGCTGCACAACAAAGTGATTCAGTTATACATGTACACACATCCATTCTCTTTCAGATTCTTTTCCCACATAGATTATCACAGAATATGGAGTAGAGTGCTCTGTGCTAGATAGCGGGTCCCCAGTGGCAAATCATTCCATGTTCCACAGTGTGCATATGTCAGTCCCAAATCTAGAGTCCATCCCTATCCTGCCAGTTTTTTTCCTTTTCATTTTCCTTCCTTTCCTTTCTCTCTCCTTTCTTTCTTAGCACTGCCTTACTTTATTGCATTTCAAATTCCTCATGTTGATACTTGTTCATTCCCTACTTTATTGCATTTCAAATTCCTCATGTTGATACTTGTTCATTCCCTGTCCCAGCCCTAAAGTCATTCTCTAAGCTGTAGTTCTTTCTATTGGTGTATTCTATCAGAACTCAGGATTGGTGCTCTGTGTGTCACTGCAATTTGCCTCATTGCCTCTGGACCCTTTAGGCAGATGGAACTAGAAAGTATATACATGTTACTAATTCATGCAGAAACACACATCTATTATTATTATTTTATCAGTCTATCTAGAATTAAGCTAACCATGGTTTATAAGGACGTCTCCAATTAAGTCCATACCATGTGGCTCATTCTAGCCTTTTTCAGGACCTTCATTTTGTAGTAAAGAATCTGAATATGGACCCTGGATTCAAGGCCCCTCTTTGATTAAATAACACAAGTCAACCAGATAATTTTGTCTGAAGTACAAAATCCACTTATTTTACATATTGTTTTCATTTTCTGTATTATTTGTTCATTTACTTATTACTTTCTTTTCAGTTTTCCCCTATACATTGTTTTCTCTGGTTCAGCCATCTTTTAGATATTGTGAAGGAAATGATAACAGTAGATGGTTGAGTTTAATTGAATTTCAGTATTTTTTTATCTCAAATGGAGTTATTAAAATTAACATGCCCACTTTATAGACTGTGTGTTTGAACGTCAGTGGCACTAAACTGATAAAAATTATTAATATTCTATGAGTTGCTATCCCAAATGTCAGAGTGTATTAGGGATGTTTAACATTAGTTTCACCTGTAGGATTTACCTTTCCCAGCAGGGAACCATTTTAAAATTCAAATCTCTAAACAAAACTTTGGTAAGTACTTATATCCACTAGTTATGTACGTTCCATCAAAATAATGATCTAAGCATAAAGCCTGTTTTATAAGAACTAGAAGGAGCAGCTGTTTTAATTACAGTGGAATCTCACTGGAAAATTACAGTGTCTCTCATTGGAAAAATAAATAAATAAAGGAACATCATTGCCATCCTTATAACTATACTCCAATAACCTTTATCTGAAATGGGAGGAATTTTAACTACTTCCATTAAGCTTTCCAATTATGTTAAAATGTAAATACACATGAGATATACCTTTTGAATTGTAGTTCATGTATAGTCTTAAAAGCACACAATCACTGAATATTATTTACAATGTTTTCCTTATGGAGCATCTAGTACAATAATATTAACTATAACCAAACAACTTTGTCTGCTAAAGGAGAAAACAAGTCCTAGAAAGATTAAGTAGGGTAGGAAAGAACGCAATGTAAAGCCTCAGACTAACCTAGCATATCTTTTACACAAGTACTGTGTAAAAAAGGGAAAGAAAATAAAATTATCTCTCCAACCTCATTTGCAGGAGTTGTAAACTTAGTAATGATTACATGTTTCATGGGATTGCTATTAGGATTAAATGAGAAAATATGTGTAAACCTCCTTGGTGAGTAGCAAGCATGCAAACTGCTACATAAAGATTGATTCTCTTTCTCTTCCCTAAGTAGCAGTGAATGAGGAATAGATACTGGATAAACTTTAATCTGCTGTTTCTGATTCCTGTGTTAATAAGAGCTTTAGATAATTTACAAAATACAAACAATTCAAACAGCCCCGTAGCTTAAGTCCACTTTACTCTGAACCCTTCAAGTGGTGTGTTTAATTTATATGGGAAGTGGAAACTGGGGAGTGAATAAGGAAATTTAATCTGCAATATTGTTTTTTCACACTACTGTTTAGTTGTTGATTTACATGTGAGTGGCCCAGAAAAAATGTTGGACCCAGTGTCATGAGTCCAGAGGTGTCAAGAAAAGGTATTACACTGAGGAGTATACGTTTGTGCACACACTGTGTTCCATTTTCAAACTTCATCAGGTTCCCTGGTCCTGAAGAAAACAGGGCCTGAAAAGGAGGAAAATTATATTGCTATATATAACAAATGGATGAATTATCTATAAATAAATCTGCATCTCTCTCTGCAATATTTCAGAGAGAGAGGGAAAGAGAAGATAGACTGAGAGAGAATAACTCCATCATTCTTCATCCTCCTAGCCACTGAGCATAAAAATTCCACTCTGTAAACTTATATTTTATTTCTAAACATATTTTTAGAAACACATACTCAAAACTAGAAAATTACCTATAAAATAATTATTGGAAATCTCTTTATCTCCAACTAGATTCTCTTTGGTATGTAGCCATTAGTTTAGTTATTAATTTTTCAGAATACAAATTTTCTTAAAAAAATTAAAAACTAGGGTTTAACCAAATCCTCTCAGAATAATACATGTTTATGTCATTATAGTCATAGATATATATTTTTTAATTTGTTTCTACAGATATTTAATTCACAGATATCTTAAGATTAAAATGAGACTTTCATTCACATCTTAAATAATGATGTGCCTTAGTTATATTAGAAATATTCATTTAGAAATTACATAATTGTGCATGTGTTTGAAAATATCAAAACATGCAGGCAAATTCATTTGTTTCATTCACTTTTAGAAGGCACATTATGATCTTATGCTCCAAATATTTGCAGGTGCAAATATTTAAAAGATCACAATTACAAGAATTTGATCACAGTGAGTTATTCACAGCTGCAAATGATTATATAGTTGGCCCGTCATTTATAGCAACTCTTAAAGCACTAAGAGCATCTAAGAACAAGAATCCTGTGATAATAATATAACAATATGAAAATATTTTTTGTACAGAAAATTTTTATTAAAAATTCAAAACTTTTAGATGATGTTTACATTTTAAATAATGCCTTTATATGAATGAGTCATCTTATTTGATGATAAGAAACTATATGCATTTGGAAATACAGTATCATCTTTTTCTCTGATTGTCTGTTTCTACCCTTGTTTTTTTTTTCAACTATTATCTAAACTAATCTGTCCATTCTCTTAGTCACATTGTTGACTAAGGTGCTGTAGGTAGGACCTATGATTTCCACTTGGGATACTGACTTGCAAGTAAGTGTTTCCTCTGATAACTGGAAATAAAACTTTCACATTGTTTCACCTGACCTTTTAAACTTACTGGTAAGCTTGTCATTACTGTGTAGAGCAATGTCTTCTATTCATTTGTGGGCAAGTGTATTTATGTCCACTAGACAACAATTACCATTTAATTTTGTTTCCCCAGAGACATACCTTAGCAACTGTTGTGAAACATTCCAGTTCAGTCCATAATCACATCCTTACAGTTTTATATACCACCCCCCCCCACACACACACACATATCTCTTACATGATTTTGCAGCTCGGGAGAGAAGTTTAATTCTTTAACTTTGCTATTGATCTTAGAATTGGAAATTAAAGTAGCATTGCTCTTTTCATCAATGCTTGTCTCAGTTATGTATGAATGTGTTACAAAACACCACAGAACTTAAAAATGCAATTCTTTCACTTGCTCAGAATTTTGTAGGTCAGTCCTTTTGGCTGGATTTGCTTGGGGTTTATCCTACTGGTCACTCTTAGAGTAACTTAGGGAGGTCCAAAGTTCTACTGGTTTGACTAGAGATGAGTGAGTGAGTATGACTTCACTCACCGACACATCTGGGCTAGGGCAGGCTACCTCACCTGTGGGGAGAAGAATTCCAGCCAGCAATGTAAGAGGGATCACCCC
Organism: Catagonus wagneri; assembly: GCA_004024745.2. NCBI lineage: Eukaryota > Metazoa > Chordata > Mammalia > Artiodactyla > Tayassuidae > Catagonus > Catagonus wagneri. The sequence continues at coordinate 3,621,686 of PVHT021183727.1, forward strand.
CAGCCTCAGCTTGGATTATATTTACTGATGTCTTATTGGCCAAACCAAATAGGAAAGTCAATCATCATTGTAGAAGGAGACTAAATAGGTGGTACAAAGAGAGTTTATCTGTTAGAGGATATTAATATATCAGTGTCCTATACGCTTTCACATATTCACATGGTAATTTAAGATGAAAACTTGAAGGGACCAAATTGGCAGGCTATTTTTCTTAAGTTGGTAGCATCTGACACTCATTGATTTAGTGAGTTAGTTCAACAGGTCTAAAATTATCCCTTTGCTGTTTTTTCTGACAAAAGGTATTATGAAGACATTGAGGCACTAAGTTAGGTTACATTTTTTACCTGGGTTGATGCATATTTTTCAAAATCATAGAATCCATAATGCCTGTTTGGAATTTTATAGAGAGACAATAGATGATTTGCATTAACCTAATATTAAGTTAAAATCAGCCATTTCAAAATAGATATGGCATTTCTTATGAGATCACATGACTCATATTTTATTGTCTCAGACTCTTTAAACCTCTAGACAGAGTTGGGCTGGTTATAGTTTTCCCTATGTGAGTAATATCTAAGTATTTTTATTTTATACCCTGATATTAAGAAGCATTTTAAGTACTTATCCCAATGTCTATAAATTAATTCATGCAATACTGTACTAATATATTTTGACTATTATAAAATATACAAATATATTCTAAAACATAGGTTAAAATGGAACAAAAATAAATACCTGTTAGCTCTGATTCTAATATTTTCTTCCTGTATTGCACAGGACTGACATGCTCATTTGCCACATATAAGGACCACTGGCTTGGGTTTCTGGTTTTTCTTCATATCTAAGCTCAATCAGTAGCCCTCTAAATTGATACAGTTTTTAAAAAATATATTGACACACAGAGTTAGTGATTAACATACACATAATTCCTATTTTGGTTTAAGCACAGTATGTTAGTGAGACAGTTATATTTCTCTTAGGTGATATTGCATAGCTGTACTTGAATCTTGATATCTATTATGTTTTGATTTTTAAAATTAATTTTAGTATAGTATTTCTCTCATTGCCAAGCAACTGTGACACTATAGCTTATGTACTATGTTACATTTATCACTATTGTAACATTCCCTTAAATATTTTTATAAGTCAAATTACCAGTTTAAGCATGTGTTAAAATGCTCAATTTAAAATTGTAAATAAGCTAAAATCTTGGCACTTATTCCTTCATGACAAAAGAAGTTAGTTAGCAGCTACACACAAACTGTCAGTGATGTGGAATATAGCTTTTTAATGTTGATTAATCCATAGGATTCCAAAGTATAATAAGGAAGCATTTTGCAGATTAAATTAATTGTCTTTCACACGTATAACAAGGTGTTGATAGAATAAGTGTTTTTTTGGCAGTCTCATTTTTAAAATGTGGTATTTGCTGAAGCGCAAATGTTTGCAACTCAGAGCCCTGTGAAATATGTAAAACAATTCCAATCTTTTCCCTATTTGCACAAGGAAAAAAATGGGCTAGTCTACTTCTCAAAGTAGCAGTATTTTTTGTATGATTAGTTGTTTCAATTTATTTCTGCACAGAAGGAAACGGCATTATGAGCAGATGTTTTATTAGAGCTGCATGTTTCAAAACATAATATATTTTATACAATATTCAATATTTATTCTATATTTTGGCTTCATTTTAAATTAAAGCAAAAGAGTATCGAACAATTGTATTAAATTTGTTAGATTGACTTGTTAGGCGTTATTGCATGATAAATAGATTATTTGAACTAATTAACATTTTTCTAATAATTATGAGATTAGAATGGAACTTAATCTGGATAGGAAAACAGACATTTGTCTATAAGGGTGATGAGAAATTAATATGTACACATATGTACATATTTATAATTACATGTACTTATAGATTATATATAGTCAATTGAGAATTAATACCTTTATTTACAGAAAAACTAATAGATAGGAATGACAGAAAATTCAGAATCCTTCATTAATGTAAATTTGAAAAAGAATGGAAGCATTAAAACTCCGTAAACACCAATAACTTCTTTTTTTTTTTTGCTGAGCAAAAACTGGTCTAAAAACTGAAATTCCACAGTGTAACTAATGATCGGGAAAGCATCTATGAATCTTCTCCGATTTACAGTGGGGTTTATTTGGATAAGCCCAGCAAAAATTGAAAATACTGTAAGTTGAAAATGCATTTAATATACCTAACAAACTGAGCCGCGAAACTTAGCCTAGCCTACACAAAATGTGTTCAGAACATGGCAAAGCTATATAATACAAAGCAAAGTTTATAATAGAGTGTTGAATATCTCATTGTAACTATTTGAATACTGTACTGAACATCAGACACAGAATGATTCAAAGTGTACAGTTTGTTTTTATTTGTAAGTGTATTGGCTGTTTACCCTAATGACCATGTGTGTGCCTGGGAGCTGTAGCTCACTGCTGTTGCCCAGCATTGTATTACTAGATTGGAAAAAGTTCAAAATTCAAAACTCTACATGAGGTTTCTATTGAATGCATATCACTTTACCAGTTTTGTAAAGCTGAAAAACTGTAAGTTGATTTTTGTAAGTCAGGGACATTTGGTAGTAGTTTGATTTAGGTAACAAAAAAGGAAAAGTAAGACCAAATATAGTAGTTATCAAAGAATATAGCCCTCATATCAAAACAGGTTTTAATATAATAGAAATATGCATTTTTAGAACAGGTATATAGATATGCAATTGTTTCTATTTGGGGGAAAAATGTTTCTCCTTTGAAGGGATATAGGTCCTTAAGAAGGACTACTCTTTGCCTAGGCTCCTTTCTGACAATACTTTTATTAGGTCATATGTTTTGCAAAATTTTCAAAAGTAAGATATTCTGACCACAATTAGTTGGAATCATTATCTCTTTGTATCAGTTTTCTGTCCATCACAGTTCCTCTCAGATAAGAGATACTAATGACACCTTAGGCATTTTGTGGAGCCAAATACTTGGGAAATGAATGAAGAACATTTGTGGGTAAGACCATTGGTGATATTATGTGGTTCACAGGTACTTCCATGTCCAGTTAATTACTGCCCTCCTCTTCACAGAAGGAATGGCTTCCAGGTATACTTTTGTTATTTACTGTGCTGACTGCTCCAGTCTAGTGAATGGATCTGCAGGGTGAGACACCCTGTTATAAGAAGAATATTTCTTATAAATACTGGAGAATAAACAAGACTGAAAATATATTAAATCAGACACTAGTCTGTGGTAAAGTTATAAAAACAGTATGAAGCATTTAATTATACTAGCATGAAGCAGATAACTATCAAAATATTATTAATTCAAAATTTTTATTTTGTGATTTGTCAGTTTTGTAGAAAGTATAGCATTTATAATCCATCTTATAATTGCAAATGAATATATACTTAAAAATTAATTTTTAGAAATATTTTTCTCAAAGAGAGACCTCAAATTTTACAACCCTCAAGCCCCATGAAATCAGCATGCTTTCTTTGATAAGTATCTTATACTCTGGATAGATGCCTAGGAGTGGGATTGCTGGATCATATGCTAGTTCTATTTTTAATTTATTGAGGAACCTCCATACTGTTTTTCATAGTGGTTTTACCGATTTCATCATTCAAAAAGATACATACATCCCACTGTTCATTGCAGCACTATTTACATTATCTAAGACATGGAAGCAACCTAAATGTCCATTGATAGAGGAATGGATAAAGATGATGTAGTACAAATATACAATGGAATATTACTCAGGCATGGAAATAATGAAATAATGCCATTTGCAGCAACATGATGACCTCGAGATGATCATACTAAATGAAGTTAGGGAAAGCAAACATCATATGATATCACTTATATGTAGAATCTTAACAAAGGATGCAAATGAACTTATTTACAGAACAGAAACAGACTCATAACTTGGAAAACAAACTGATGATTACCAGAAGGGACAGGTGGTAGGCAGGAGAGATGGACTTGGGTTTCAGGTTGGCAAATACATACTGTGGTATATGGAATGACTGGCCGATGGGAATCGGCCCCTGTTAAAACACAGGGAACCCTGTCCAATATCCTGTGATGTTCTATGAGGGAAAAGAATCTGGAAGAGAGTAGATGCATGTATATTTATAACAGAATCACTGTTGTATGACAGAAAATAAAACTTTAAAAAATGGAGTTAGCTTTGTTTCTCAGTGGGTTAAGAATTCAAAATAGTGTCTGTGAGGATGAAGGTTCAATTCCTGACCTTCCTCAGTGAGTGGGTTAAAGATATGATGTTGCTACAAACTGCAGCACAGGTTGCAGCTGTGTCTTAGATCTGGTGTTGCTGTGGCTGTGGCATAGGCCTGGAACTTTCACATGTTGCACGAGTGGCCATTAAAAGAAAAAACAAAGCTTTAAAAATGAAAAAAAAAGAGCATTTCTAATACAATGAGTAAATCACAACCCACTCCCCCAAAAAATAAGAAAAAGAGAAGTATCTTATACTTTTCTTAATTTTAGGTAAGTGTCTTCCTACTAAGCGTGTCAAAATGTGTGGAGTCAAGCCTGTTAATTGTTCTGCAATACAGAGACAATTTCACATAATGAAAAGTTATGTCCCAAGAATAAACAATATGTGATATACTCAGTGCTCTTTTCCCAGTATAAATTATAAAGTAACCAATGTGGTATCTGTGTGTATTACCTTCTCCCTGAGCAAAGTCTTAACACTTTATTAAGGAAATTTAATATAAACTGTTTTATTTTATTTGTGTCACATCTTATGTTTTTCTAAAAGCAGCTTAATATTTTTCAATGTTTAAAATTATTTGTCATGATCAATTATTGTGATTTTGTTGCAAATATAATTTTAGTTTACACATACACACACACGCGCTTGCATGTATACCTTGGAAATGAAACCTAATTAATTATAACTGTGCCTAAATGTAATTTGGGGCAAAAAAATTTTGATAAGTTTCTCTTTGATACTTGCCTTTCCATGAAGGCAGAGCTTATTTTCTTATCTATTCCCCATTTTCCAACTCACATAAATTAAAACAATCCAGTTGGTGGGTTAATAGTAGTATGGGCTTAAGAGATGGCATATCATATGCTGTTGAATAGCATGAACTTTAAAGTACTTTCAAGTGTTAACAATATAAGAGGATAATAGTACTTCCTAAAAGTGCAGAAAATAACTTCATTTTACAGGCAAGGAAATTTAGGAAAAGTAAGTGTGATTAATTTATCCACAGATATATAGCTAGCAAATTTGGAATCCAGTCCAAGAGCTGGATTCTACCAGTCTAGGAGTTCTTGCTTCTGCTCAGACCATACTGCTAATCTAATCCTTATCTTTTTGTCAATCCTTCACTGTTCTTTTCCACCACCACCCTTTAATTTGAAAAACACTGTCAATTAATCACAGCCATTTTGTCATTCACTACTTTCCATGGCAGCCAGGTAAATGCTACTCTCAGATCTTTAACTATGGGGCCACAGTGACCAAACACCCCCATTACTGCTTTCTAAAATCCATAACCTACTATGCTCTGAGGCCACACTTCTCACTGTGGCTCCTAACTGATAACTAGGCTTAGCAGGGGCACCTATCGGGCTCATTTCTGGGACAGGGGACTCCTCCAATGGATGACTTTGGCTGAGAATTACAAGTTGGCCTCATCAAAACTCTTTAGATTGTACTCCCATCTGAGAGTTTTTTCATCCTGAATTCCTTCCATCCCTCTTGTCTTTGCAGGCTCAGTGCTACATCATAGTCTGTTAGCTGTCCTAGTCTCCTTGGGCTTTGGGATCTCACTTCCTTTCTCCAACAAGTGTTTTCCTTAATAAATTCCTGGATATTTAATTTCATATTGGTCTCTTCTTCTTAGAGGACCTTAAATAACTGTGTTGTTTTTGTTTGTTTGTTTGTTTTGTTTTATTTTTTAACAAGTTAGCCAACAACACAAAGTGTCATTTTTGGTTCTTTTATTTCACTAGGCAGCATCTTATCCCAGTTCAAAGGTCACATATGTGGTATTAATCACTATACCCATTGTTCCCTGTCCAGTATTGCTTCCAGCTGTAAAACCATGTCAGAAACTTTTGAGACTTGAAACCTTGAAATTTCATTTCTGGAAAAACAAGCCATATATATATATATATATTTTTTTTTTTTTCTTTTCTTTTTATGACTGAACATATGGAAGTTCCTGGGCCTGGGGTCAAAACTGAGCTGCAGCTGCAGCCTACACCATAAGCATAATGATTCCAGATTGAAGCCACATCTGAGAGCTATGCCACAGTATGAGGCAATGCCTGATCAATACCCCACTTAGCGAGGTCAGGGATCAAACCTGCATCCTCACAGAGTCAATGTTGGGTTCCTAACTCACTGAGCCACAAAATTTTTAAATATTTTACATTTATCATTAAAAATATTATTCTTGGAAATAGTTTGGCCACATTTGTGGATAAAAAAATAAATTGGATTTTATTTTTAAAATCATTTTTAGAAAATTATTTAATAATTTAATTTAGGCTACATATTGACTATTTTTTACTGGGTGATCTTACCCTATTATTACATTACATTTAAGCACATTAAATCAGCAAATACTTATTGTACACATAGGCACTATGTGAAAGGCACTATGTGAGGCAGTAGAATAAAAGATGAACAAATGAAAAATTAATAAGGGATGTTTCTAACAGTGACAGAACTCCCAAAGTAGTGAATTATGCAAATGTATATGTAATCAATGACAACAGAAGTTAGTGGGATGGTGGTGGTAGACAAAAAAGAAATGAGGAAAAGGTAAAAAAGTTTAAAGTAACAGTGAATATGAATATAATATTGTTCCCAGAAAGCTATAAGTTCTCTGAAAGATGACTTTTCTAATTTTCTGTAAAAGTTTCTTTTAATGGCTTGATATTTAAAAAGTCAGAGCCAGTTAGGCTGGAGGAAAGGCTTCGGAAAGCATACCTGTTCAATATCATGATATATTTATTTCCTCAATTAAGGACCTTAATTAAGGAAGCTATGACAAATAGGTGAATGGTCAGAGAATTAATCCTGAACTGAATATTTATGGCCACAAAAGTCTCCCAAGCAAATTGTCTGCTGATGTGTTAATGTTCATCCTTCCTCAGGAGTACGAGGTAATTTAAAAAATATTGTTATACTCTTTTATTCTAATTCTTCCCTTGAAATGCAAAAAGCGGGCTCTATTTAAGAAGTTGGGAGGAGGAGTTCCCTTGTGGCTCAGTGGTTAATGAATCCGACTAAGAACCATGAGGTTGTGGGTTCGATCCCTGGCCTTGCTCAGTGGGTTAAGGATCCGGCATTGCCGTGAGCTGTGGTGTAGGTTGCAGACGCGGCTCGGATCCCGCATTGCTGTGGCTGTGGCGAAGGCCGGCGGCTACAGCTCCTGTTAGACCCCTAGCCTGGGAACCTCCATATGCCCTGGGTGCGGCCCTAGATAAGGCAAAAAGACAAAAAAAAAAAAAAAGAAGTTGGGAGGAGGGAAACCATTGTGTACAGTATTTATGTTTATTGACAGTAATTTTCCTTATCACAAATCTAACTCTTTGTAAATGAAAGGAATATGGAAGAAAGATTATAGTACAACGGCCTAATACCTGTGTGTAATCTCACATCCCTCTATCCAAAAACCTCATCTCATTCCACTCCCACCCCACCTACAAAAGGCAGTTACTTCAACTCTGTCTCCTCATATCAAAGACAGGATTTAGACCTTTTGTCCATATATATATATATATATATATATATATATATATAGGTATTAATTTTCCTACATAAAAATATTTATGGTATCAAATAATCCCTTAACTAATAATGTGTAGCCATTTTAATATCAGTTCTTCTAAGGAGAACAGTGACAATTTCCCAAATATTATTTTACTCATCTAACTCTAATTTGCTACTTCCTATACATATGCATTTTTGAAAATTTGAATATAGCTAACAGAGAAAATGTGAAAACATAGACTATTTCCATTTTCTATTAAATTTATTCTCTTAAGGTCTTGAACCAATACCCATATTCATAGAAATCCAATTTAACACCAGTGTCTCGGAATTTGCTGTATGTTGGGTCATCCAATCAGTTCCTGTCTTGTTTATACAGAAGCTTTCTTCTCTCGATACAGTGATTTATTCTATCTGCTCCAAGCTTGTACTTTGCATTTTCCATTTTTCTATACTACAGAATTAAAATTAATCATATGAGAAAGATAGGAAGTGAGTCAGAAAGTCTCTTTTCTTTATTCTTTTCAATACGAACCTCCAAAATGTTCAATTCCTAAAATCCACTAAGGAAGCTTTCCTTTTTCTCTAACAAGATATCAAATAGTGAATTCCAAAGGCATTGCAGCAGACATATAAAGTGGGTTTAAAGAAAATCTGTAGGGGAAATAAAATACTATGTTCTTAAGAAAGGAAAAAGAAAACCCACTTCTATAAAATGGGAGCACTACCCATGTGTTTTGTTAATGTGAGCTAATAATTATGTTGCTCATTCTGCCTTCCCCTGACCTTGGATATATATTGTTACTGCAGAAACTACACCCAAAGAAGGCTGATGAACATAAACATAAACCTGACAGCATTACCTAGGCCTATCCTATCTTTGCACAGCCTGGAAAGAAGGAAAGACATCTCTCTCATTCCACAATCAATATAACTATGATTTTTAGAGTAATTTCAGGCTATAGAATAGGATTGCTGATAATTACTATCAATTTGTACAAAATGTAATATATCTTTCTATTTCTGTTTGCTAGTTATGTGAAAACTCCTGTTTAAACTTAAGCAGGTAGTATATGCATTTCATTTTTCTTTTATCAGTATGACAGTGGCCATTTCATATTGCCATGCTTTCATTTTCCCCGTTTTCCTATTTCACCTTTTCTTAATGTTCTTTCCTTCCCTACAGTTTCCACAGCACACCCTGTTACTTTGTTTCCACCCATCTTTTTTCTTCCTCCCTTTCTTTGTTATATTCTTAGTCATTCTGGTTTTTCTTATAATTCTTCATTCTCCTCCATTCTCTCATTCCTTTTTTTTTCTCCTAACTTCCCATTTTTTTCTCTATCCACATCTTACATATTTCTAGTGGTGACACGATTCCTCTTTTATCAAAGTATAAGTACCACATTAAAACTCTATTACTGGTAATAGAGTTAATGTGAAAATACAGATTACCTATAATTTATGACAAAGTAATTCTATGTCTTAGTCACTATAACGAGTTGCCAATTTAATTTAAACATATTAGATATTCACAAAATGGATACTGAGCTCTTTTTATGCATTTAGTGCAGAATTGATCATCACTGAATACCTAAAAAGTCATCCTGCAAAATTTTCAGCATAATAAAGTTATTTTGGGTCCTAAAACACAAGCAGGAAATGGAATTAATAACAGCAAACTCTTTACACTAGATATTGCTTTATCTCCTCTGCTTTTTTAATTATTATAAATGAATTCATCTATTTAACTATTTCTACTATTTTTGATAGAGTAGTATTCAGATTCTCATAAAAAAATGAAAGTAAAAAAATAATAAGCAGTTCCTGAATACCTGTGTAACAGACACATATGCCCTTGGGATATTTAATCATTTGCTCAACACTTAGCACTAGCTAAATGACAAAGCTCTATATGGCATGGGAGATGCAATAATGAATAAGATATCATCACTTTTCTGAAAGGTTTTATAACCTAGCTGAGGAAGATGGACACATGAGCAGAGAATCATAACATAGCCTGATACGATAATGAGAAGCCACAGAGCTATCTGAGCATGTGATGCTCTTTTAACCCAGAATGTTGGAAAGTTCATGTAAAATTTCATTAATTTTTTTTGCTTGCCTTTTTTTGGCTGCATCCACAGGCGTGTGGAAGTTCTAGGGCCAGGGATTGAACCTGCACTGTAGCAGTGACCCACGCAGCAGCAATCACAATGCCAGATCCTTAACCTGCTGAGCTACCACAGAAACTCCTGTTTTCATTAGTTTTTGAAGGATGAGACATTGTTAATGACATGAGAAGACACAATAAGGAGGTGTACATGATGAACACTCCAGAAAAAAAATAGCATTTTCAAAAACTCGAGGTAAGAGAAATTCCATAAGATATTTATAATATAAATAGTTCAGAAAGTCTGAGACATGAGTTATGAAGTATGTGAGTAGGGTAAGGAGGAAAATAATGGTAAGACAAGAAGGCATGGAAGTAACCAGGAATTAGATAAAGAGCAGCCTTGGGTGGCATTGTAAGGACTTCAACCTGAAAATTTACAAAGCCATTGTGGAGTCCTAAGCAAAGTAATGCTCTAAATCAAATTTGATATTTTCAAACAAAAAATGAGGAGGAAAATGGATTGTAGAGGCAACAGTTAAGACATAAAGGCTATTCAGAGGGTTGCTGCAAGCTACTAAGTGGTCCTGTTGATGAGTTTAGCAGTTGAATGGTTCACATGGTGGAAGACACAATCAAGAATATTGATTCCTTAAGGTAGCAGGGATTTCAGACAGATTTATGAACAAGAGAAATTTTGCTTTCACTTGGATGGTGAATAAATCGAGCAAGAGTCAAGGGTAATAAATTAGTTTTTGTTTTGTTTTAGGCAACTGAGTATATCACAGTGTCCATCCTGAGAAGGGGACAAATTGGAATCACCTTGATAGTTAGGGTTGGTGTTATGTAAGGAGTTATTTTAGATTCTATTGATTTTATGGACCTCTACTCTTAGAAGTGGGACAATGAGAGAGGTGTGGCAGGATATAGCATTGTTGCTAAGTTATTATTTCCTACATTCTTCCTAAGACCCCACTCTCTTCCAACCCAATTTATTCCTTTGCTTCAGGAGAGATTTCTGTCAGAGTCTAAAGCAAATGTAGCTATGTAAGAATATTTATGCAAAGGGGTTGATGGAAGCAGCAAAATGTAATGAGGAACCTTCAAGTTAGGAAAAATGTAAGTAGTGTTCTGATCCCAGTTCTTGGTGTTACTTCTGGAATCAGAATACTTCTACTGTTACTTTGGGAGCTGGCAGGACATCAAAGGGAAAAGATATTATGTTACCTTAGGAGGCTCTCTAAAAATTTGCTTTGCTCAAGAGGGGCAGGAAAGCTACTTACCTTCCTCATTCAAAGAAGTATTTGAGGTTCAAATAGAGGTACTGGTGACTAAATGCTAGCAATCCTTCTTCTGTTTCTGAATAAACATCTTATATCCTTATGAGTCCGAAGAGAGAGGCTCCCTATCCATATAACTGATAATTTATACTCTAAGATTCAGATAGGATGGGTCTTAGGTCTTATTTTTTTTTTTTTTTTTGAACTGAAGTACTGTGGTGTCTATTAACAGATGTAGTAAGATTTATACTCAGTACATATGGATGTGAATGTCAGGGGAAAGATTTTTGATGAAAAATAGCATGTATAGTTGGTTAAAAGTCGATTGAATTAGGAAAAGTAGTGACTGAATTTTAAGAGTCCAAACAACAGCAGTTTGTTTAATTTTCATACAATAAAAACTGTGCTAATTCAATGGCCCCATGAAATGCTCATGTCTCCCACTAGCTCTTCTGGCCCTCTCTCCATTTCCTAGTGTGGGCTTCCTCCACTTGTGCAACTCAGAAGCAGAGTCTTAGGTGAATCGTTTCCTCAGGCTACCATGACATTAAATTGTCTCATAGTTCTGGAGGCTAGAATTCTGAGATGATAGGGTTGGTTCCTTCTGAGGGCTGTGAGGGAAAATCTAACCCATGGCTCTTTGCTAGTTTCTGATGATCTGTCACAGTGTTCCTTGGCTATAAGTGCATCACCCTATGCTTGCATGCTCACATGGCATACTCCCTAGATGTGCGTGTCTGTTTCTGTGTGCAAATTTCCTTCACTCTCCCCAGTACTTTTAAGTACATCAACCCTACTGGATTAGGATCTACCCTAATGACTTTATTTTAGCTTGATTACGCAGGCAAAGACTTTATTTCAAAAATAACGTCACATTCTGAGTTAATGGGGATTAGGACTTTAACACATTTTTCTGGGTGCAGTGTCATTCAACCCATAATACAAAGGCAACGGAAGGCAATGAGAGGAAAAGCCCTCTGGTGCTGAGTTAGTTTCTTTCTCCCAATATATTTTCTTTTGGTTCCCCACCCCTCCAATAAGGGGAAGGAAAATAAGAATTTTGGACAGTTTCCTTTTGTAATAAATTACTGTGTCTGTCATTCTAATGGCCATAATTTTTTATTCCATAAGAGGTGAAGACAGGGGATGGAAAACAAAAGAAGAAGAAAATCTTCATCATTATTGTACTCTAACTCTATATTTACTAATCTCTTCCTTTCAATAGGCAGTAAGAGTACTCTCTTTTTTATGAATCTGTGAACTAGGTGGTCCAGGTGGTTTTATTTTCCGTCTCTGCTCTCTACTGGGTGTATGACTTTAGTCAACTTGCTTAACATTTGTGCCTCAATTTCCTCATTTGTAAAATGAAAATAATACCTATATATACCACATAGGCTGCTGCCATGGGAAGTAAATTAATTCATATATAAAAAATAATTGAGGAATATACATAGCACATAATATCACCTTCGCTACATTACTTACTGTTTTAAGGAATGTTAAAACCATTGTTGGAAACTTCTATCAGTGAAAGTGCTTTATGTCTAGAAAGCTTAACGTGCTAAACTTTAAGGGGTAATGGATAAGGCCCCCTGCAAAAAAGGAGTGCTTAAGTAAAACAAAACAAGCAAAACAAACAGAATAACTTAATCTAGACTACCTTCTAGAGAAGATGAGTTGACTTAAAAGAAAGACACTTATTTGCTGAGTGGGAGGTGGGAAAGCAAATTTCAGGACAAAAACTAAATTTGACTGGAAAATATAGGAGAAGCCAAAGCTGTCATCAGTAGTCCTTCCTCTCTGCCTTTTCTCATGAATGTTCAATTCTTCCTCTAAATTTGGGAGAAATGGTTAAAGAATATTTCTCTAAGGAGTTGCTAATGTATTAACTTGGCCAGAACCCACATTTCTCAGCCCACTAGAACTTAGTCTTAACTTTGCACTCTAAGCAGTCAAAAGGATTCTTATCCCTGAAACTTTGATATTTCTTATTGCAAGTATTTAAGGCCCACTATGTCTTATATAAACTATTGTATGTTAACCTTCTATAACCTTGTTTCTATGGCTAAAATAATTTAAAATAATAAATTGCAAAACAAAAATCTGGAACTCACATCATTCCCTCATTTGTAAGCTGGGCATTTATTATATAAAGTTCTACAATACATCGATGCCTCAAAGATAAACAATATACTTTATCAAATTACAGAGGCATCTTAAAGATTGAAATGAGATTCTCAGGACATCATATATTGTGTTTGTTTTGCTTTCTCCCTCTCTCCCTTCCTTCCTTCCTCCCTCACTCCCTCTCTCATTTTTTTCTCTTACCTTTCTTGCTTTCTCTCTCTGTCATCTTGTTTATTTAATCTTTTTATTTTCATTTAAATCTAAAAGGCTATCTTTAAAAAAATGACTTTGAAAACAACCTCTGCAGTAGGGGGTGGGGGAGGAGGAGTGGACCTTGTCAGGTCCTACTTGTTTCTCTACCACTTACTAGATGCCTGACCTTGTGCAAGTTATATAATCTCTCAGGTTTCTTTTTCTTCATTTGTAAAATGAAGTGGGTCAAACTAGGTGATCTTTAATGTCCTTTTCTCTCCTTTAAAAAGTCAGTGTCTAAATATGGTAACACTGATTTCTGAACTAGTGCCAATTAGACATTTTATAATTCTATTTAAAACTTGGAAGATATTTGGAAGACTAGAGCCTAAATATAAATGCTGTGAATTGAAATATACTTTTGTAATTTTCTGTGAAAATAGTTTTTAATAAAAAAAGTTATTCAAAGCCAGAAAATATAAAAATGCATAAGAGAAAATGGATTGTTCTTCCTGTAAAAAATTCATTCTAAGCCTGTGAGCTTCACTGAAGTGAAATGTTTCCACCAAGAAAATTCCATTCTTGTATTTGATTTTTATTCCATTTTAAGACCTTGATAGCCAGAGCCATAATGTAAATTATTAATACCAGAATTAATAGAGATCTGTTGCAGAGGAAGGGCCAGAATAAAATGATTTATATTTAATTGTGTTGATGTGACTGTATTTGGTTCTTTCTTCCCTTTCAATTATAGTTATTTTATTTCCCTGTGCCTAAGTTTAAATCTTACTGTATGTGACACACTGATATTCGAGAGGCATTAAACAGTGGCATATCTCTCATACAGATAAATGGGTGGGGGAGGACACTTAAATGTGTATAACTATTACCCTTAATAAGTGTATATTACATCCTATTAGCCTTAGTGAGGTATTATAATCTAACAGTTCTGTACCATGTTCACATTAATATGCAAATGGAATTAGAATACAAAATTAAATGAAAATGAAATTTGGAAGCTAATTGACATTTTTGTCACAAAAGCTGGGAGAAACACTATTTATGGTTTAATGGTAAAAGGCTAATGTGTCATCGCAGGGAGGGGGCCACATCAATCTCAGCTACAGTTATTTCCCGAAGTACAGTGCTGAGCCCTGTTTGTGTATGCAAGTTGCCAGCCTTCGTCACGTAGGTGGTCCCATCACTGTAAACCTGCACTAAATTGCTACCATCCATTATACACAGTGGCTGCCTGGATGGCTGCCTGGCACAGACTTACACAGGCCATCTATTCCTGTCAGAAATATGATATGTCACTGACAAAAGCTTAATTACACCATTAATTAATAGGACAATTTTCAAAATGCCTTGAAATTCAGCTTGACACTCATTAGTGCCATTTATGAATAATTTCTCCCAGGAAATAGTACTCTGAAGAGCACTTTAATACAAAACACAGTTTTAAAAAGAAAGGTATCTACAAAGCAAAATAAATATGTGGCTGGTACCTGCTTTTTTCCCTGAGCCTCTCTCAAAGGTGACCTCTCTGTTCAACACAGGCAAAGTTTTTTTTGAACTATTGAAATTATTACTACAGTTTGAACATAGAAAGTCCCATTTTGTTTATCTTGTGCTCACTTTAGAAATTTGGGCACTTGTTTTCACTCTTTTAGAATCTTAATTACTTTAAAAAAATCACACCTAGTTTTAAACTTTAAATAGTAATAAAATGCATTAACCTCAAAGTAAGTTTCTAAATATTTATTGGCAGGAAAAGTATCTTTTTGCTTCCCTCATTTTTCTGTATCTTAGCAATATTATGCATGGCAAGAAGGGAAACCAAAAGTGTGAATTCACAACCTCATAATTTATTCTTATTTATCCAGCTTATCAATTCTTTGATTTATTAAATTTGTATCATATTTCTTTTAGGTCAACTTACCAACTCAGGGCACTGTACTATAATTTGTGATTAAAAATATAAATTAACATTAAAACATCACCCCCCAAAAAAAATCCTTTTTGACAGTAAAGCCAGCATGACTAAATTGTTTAAAGCCACAGCATACTGTGCAGAATTAATACCCTCTTTGTTTCTATTTGTTATTTGGCCATGGTAGTTCTACGATTATTGCACTATGTTATGGCAAACTGGATTGGATTCAAAGATTAAAGCCAAATTGGTTTCTCCTGAAGGGTAAAGGGAAGAATTAAACATCTCAGATAAGAAACTGCAGCTAAAAAACAGAGATGGGTGACAGAGTGAGAATAAGACATTCTTTGTCTAGATGTAAAGGATGTCAATGTGTCCAGATGTGCCTGGGTTACTGACTGTCTCTTTTTATCTCAAAGTGGGCCGGGAGATAACAAGGCCAGATCACAACCTGGTACCTATAATGTTGTATCAGGCCTTGGAGAGTGATTTCTGGCCAGGTTGTGGAGGGGTTATCAAATTCTCTGGGAATGTATTTCAAAAGACCTATGCCACCTTCTTTTTGGAGATTATTCCGTTCCTTTAAATTTCACATCTTACTACCTTTCAGATCCATTGCTCTCCCAATATCTTAGTTCATTCCTTTAAAATCTCTCAATTGGATTACTAAAACAGACTGTTTTCTGATTTTCTTGATGACATTATGCCTCTATTCCTATTTCTATATTACAGCAACAACTAATTTTCTCAAATAACTGGAAAACATTAATTTTTGACATATATATATATATATTTAGCCACCCCTCAGCATATAAAATTTCCTGGGCCAGGATCAAATCCATGCCATAGCAGCAACTAGAGCCACTGCAGTGACAGTGCGAGACCCTTAACCCACCGTATGACAAGGGAACTCCAGACAACAGTAATTTTGAAAGTGAATAGAGAAGCTCATGATCAAATGAGTCTGGAAAACAATGCATAATAAATTTCCCTCTGTGATATTAGTAATGAATGTCAACATATTAATGACACCATGAAGTTATGAATTAAATACTTCTATTTAATTGTATTTAATCCAGTGGCTCATTTATGTATTTGATGACAGAAGATTTGCTTTATGCTCTAAGGAATAAATTTTGTCATGACCTTGTGATGCTGAGCCACAAAGGCTATCAGTTAATTACAGAATGAATTTTCAAGTTTTTTAAGTTTTCAACTTTATTTTTTAAGTATATTTTACTCTATTTGCACGGTAAGTTCTTCGCATGTTTTTCCCAACTACATTCAGGTCTTAAAAAACCTACACTGACCACAAAGACTAGGGTACAAACCTCTGGTATGTGCTCTCATATGTTTTACTTATACTATTTTACTTTTTACCTTTTAAGTACACTAGAAATGTAGACATATGAGGGTAAGTGTTATAGTTTACCTTGTATCTTTATAATCCAACATGATGATGGGTAGTTTAGATTCTGTGTCAATTTTCTTGAGTAAATCACATAATAAGCTAATTTTGCAAGACTGACATCAGTAAATCATGAAGTTAATTCAAAGAGGAAAGCCTGAAAAAATAAGAGCTTTCTCTAATTTAGAAGACCTTAAATTTTGTGCTAGTCAGCTATCAAGTAGCAAACCTACTGGCCTATGTTAGGCAAGTTACTTAACCTCTCTAGATATTACAGAAACAACTGTAAGGAAGAAAAGGGAGGTAGAAAAAGGAATAACAATAACGAATACTTTGCATTTACATCCATGGAAGATCAAATTTCTTTGCTTCCATTTTATGACTATTTTCTCTTTTCAAATTTAACATAGGTCTTGTTTTCAGGTTAATGTCCCTCTTTTTTTTTTTCTTTTCTTTTTTTTTCTTTTCTTTTCTTTATCTTTTTTTGTTCTTGCAACTTCAAATACAAGGATCAAAGGAAGCCAAAATTCTGATCTATTAGTAGGAGAAAGGAGTTAAATCACCTGTCCTAAGATCTGTTCACTTCTTTCACCAAGAGGATATCCCCAGGGAAAAGAAAAGATGGAAAGTGGCTAAATTTAATCTCCTTGCAAACAAGACTCCTTTAGAAGTAGACAAATGATGATATTTGCTTGGAGAAAGAGAATTTGTCTATGAAACGTCCTTGGCAAAATGTCCCTATATGACTCAAGTATAATAAATAGAACCCAGAATCATTCCCTGGAGAATGTCACGTAAGCTATTCAACATCCTGGAATATTTTTATATTCCTTATTTAGGGATAGAAATGCTCCCCACTGTGTGAAAGGCCTCACCCAAAATATCCTTTAGAGATCTTACCTATTCTGAGCCAGAGAGGCAGGTCCAGTACAGAGAAGGAAAGCTTGAAAAGTTGGTCTTGATTTTCCTGACCCGTTTCTGCTTCATCTGAACTTCTTTCTTGGTCATCTTTATTCTTGAAAGTGTTTATCCTAAGATCTCTGATTCAACTGAGTCTGAGGACTTGCTGATCCTATGTGTTTGCTTAATAAGCCTAATTATTTTCATTTCCATTAGCCTCTCAATTGTTTTTTTTTCCCCTCCATGATGCCGTTCCTTTCCTCCCTCTTATGTCTTAAACTCTGAAATGTTTTAAAATTAAAGCAACTGATACTAATTTAACTGAGTTATTCACATTTTAAAAATAGCTATTAAAGCACTGAGCCTAAGGGAACAATACTGATAGGAGAAATTGAATGGCTTTTGTTCGTAGATTTTTTTATTGTTTGATTATTTTAGTAACATCTAAAATTGTTGCTGACTTCTCCGCAGCTCTTTGGGTATGTATGGCAGAAGTCTCCATATATGAACTAAATTTGGGTGGGGCTTCTGTCACTGCAGGGGACCACAGTATAGAGTATCTCGTGTCTATATTAGCTTGCTAATCTTTATGTTAGCCAGTTTATTAAATATTCCTTTAAAATAAAACACAAGGAAGTCCAGCTAGTCTGTAATTTACAACTCTAGAAAGTAGTGCTAGCCATCAGAATTCTGTCATCAGCTGATTTAGGATAGAGTGTTTTAGTCTATTTCAAGTAAAATTTCATGGAAAGCTCTTCCTGCTTACATACTGAACTATTTTGGGACTTCTCAGACATTTTCCTTCAATCCTTGAAATAAGATCATAAAATCATTACTAATTTAAAAAAGAGAAAAAATATACTAATTTCATTGTAGGAAGGGATACTGATAAGCAAGATAATTAGCTCAAAATTTCTAAGAATTGGAAGAGTCAATGTTACAAAAAAATGATTGATGGTCACTAGCTGTTTCTTAAGCACTGGGAATTAAAGAGGATTAAAAAAACACACGCACAACACATTTTATTTGCTTAAGCACCACACATTGAAAATAATTCTTTATAAACATTAGTTAATCCATATTCGAATTAACCTTTGAGATGACTGTTTCTATCTCTTTACAATAGTTAAGAAATCTGAGACCCAGAGAACTTAAATTTCTTCAGCCAAGTTTCACAGTTGGCAAGTGATAGAGCTGGGATTCATATCCAAATCCTTCTAAATTCAAAGCCCCTACACATAACCATCAAATTCTTCAACTGCTTTACATTGTGCATTAGAAATAGCAATAATTTCTAGTCCATGATTTTATTTTAGATATAATAGTGACTTGCTTGGGTACAGGATAACAGAAAACTAAGAATAAAGTCTGCATTTTTTTGAACAAAAATTCATGCTCTTTTGACCATTTCATGTTCCTCCCAACTCAGAATCATAATCACAGATTTGGAAGGAGCTTACAGGAGCAGCTAATACAGACTCTTCCTGTGAATATCTGATGTGTAGCACCTGCTAAGACTGCTACCTCTGACCCTTTTTCCTTCTGGATATTCTACATCTCCTTTTTGTAAAACAATGATCCTTGTTCTATGCTGCAAAACAAGACCAAAGACACAGTAAAACAAAATAAAAATCAAACAACTACATTTTAAAAATAAACTCCTGATTTTTTTCTAAGTGGATAATTCATAAATTTAGGGGAGGAAGCAATGGATTGCTGTTATAATCTGAGGGAATATAACTTTATTAAGGTGGTGTAAATTTGAGGGATAAGGAGTATCACACAGGACCCTAATTTGGTCTCTCCTCTCTCTGTATCTTCTAGGTTTTGTTTTATATTATGTATTTATTTTATTTGGTAACTTACCTGGGGTTTAGTAGAAAAGTAAGATGCTGCAAATGGCACGCTTCTCACCAATGGCGATTTTTCACAGACTAACATATTAAAAACACATGTATATTTTTATACCTCTGGTTAGACTAAAGTAACCACATAATATTCATATTTCCGCTTTACATTGTGAAGTTATAGACCATTAATCAGTATTGCCCTGCTGCATTTTGATCTTCAGCAGCAATTTGTCTGTTGTAAATTGCTCTCATTTCCTTTGAATTAATTTTGCACAACAGGGACCAATGCCTTTGACCTTATTCTTCAGTGAGAGATGCATGAAGATTGGTAACGTCTATAATATTTTCACTAGACACTCACACATGCTAGTCAATTATTAAATTCATTTTGGAAAATATCAGGTATAAAAATGAGCATGGCTCTACAGTTGACCTTTGAAGAAGGGATTATGGGTGTCGACCTCTGCCCAGTCAAAATCCATGTATAAACATGGTCTACACTTTACATAAACAGTTTTGCATCCACAACTCAACCAACTAAGGATTAGGTAGTACAGTTGCATTTATGAAAAAAATATTCATAGAAGTGGATTCACACAATTTAAGCCCATGTTGTTCAGTGATCAACTCTACATTACATATCTATGGTATTCGATTCAAATGACTAATTTATTCTGTTAACTACTACATTCATCTAGAACCCATTGCCCATGGATAATTAGTTAACACTTTGATATGAAAATTCTCATTATTTTTTAACATGGATAATCTATACGCTAAATTTTACAAATATTACCCAAAGTCACAATGGTTTTAATTCACATTTTAATTAGTACTGTAACTTATAGCTATCCATTTTTGAGATAAATTTCTAGGCCAAGATGTAGCTGCTTCTGTCCAGAGCGTCATATCAGCAGAGTGAAACCCAAATAACATTTGTGTCCCTGTGAAGACTCCAATTGCCCAGAAATGCAGTATATTTATTCAGTCAGCCAATCCCTAAATCCTGAGCCAATTCTTAGA
Organism: Catagonus wagneri; assembly: GCA_004024745.2. NCBI lineage: Eukaryota > Metazoa > Chordata > Mammalia > Artiodactyla > Tayassuidae > Catagonus > Catagonus wagneri. The sequence continues at coordinate 3,642,286 of PVHT021183727.1, forward strand.
TCCGTATTTAATACTTTGTTCCTTCTCATCCCAAGTAAGTTTGACTCTCTGGTCACAGACAATCACATATTTTCTATTTGTCTCTCTTGTTCTTTATTTTTTACCCTGTAAAAGCTTCTTGCCTTCTGCCCCATGTTGCAGTTCAACAAAAGGTCACCATCAGTTTCATGGAGTGTTAAGTGCATTTTGTTTGCATCACGTAAATTGTCTTCTTTAATTATTTTTAACAGTATCTGAAAAGAAATTTAATATCTAATCCATTGAAGAATGTAGATAGGAACTAGACCAGATCAATGATTGTGGAAAGACGGCAGCAGTTATTCTTTCTACAGAAAAGGGTAGCATATAGGGTGGCTATAGGTAGTTTAAAATTCTCAAAAACGTTACCTCAGTTAATTGCAAAAACTAATATCAAGCATAATTTGAAAGGTTAGTTCTAATGTCACCTGATGTTATTATCTTGAATTAAATGCACTTTAGAATACATCCTGGTTTTGCGTAATACTGTGAGACTGTAGATAATGTTTTTCCACTAAAAAAAAACAAAAAATTGAGGGGACAATTCAAGATATAGACAATAATGTGTTAAAATTTCTTTGAAACATCTAACATATACATATTTAAAAGATTAAAAAGTTTCAGTTACAAATTGTATATTTACCTTATATTTACCATTCCTTTCCTTACCCCAGAATTCTTTTAAAAAGAGGATGGGGCAGATATATCATGTCTATGGTTGTTTTTATAAACTTGTTAAGCTCAGCTTATTGCCTGTTTCATGATGATTTTAAACATTTGCAAAATCCCTATTTATTTCAATTCAAATATCATTTGGTGAAGCTACCAAGTGTTTTTCCATGACTTTCTAACCTACAATTTTTTTTTTTCCTTTGGAGCATTCAATCCTTGACTTTTTTGAATTTCAAAAAAGAAGGATTTTATCATTTGAGTAATGTAATCATGTTATTATTTATTTATTAATTTGACCGTGCCCACACACCACATTAATGACCCAAGCTGCCGCAATGATAATACCAGATCCTTAACCTGCTGTGCCATAAGAGAACTCCAAAATCATGTTACTATTTGAGGAATGGCACATGACTGAAATGGAATTATTAAAGTGTAACTGAAGAAAACATCACTTTATAACATCTTCTAACCTAAAATCATCTTCTCTGTGCTCCCTGAGTCTCAATTTGATTTCTCTCACACCAAGATTTCAATGTTGCTGTGATAGGAATGGCAAAAGACAGCTTTGGGTAGACTATCTACCATTTGAACTAATTTTGCTAATGCTTTTCTCCAGCAGTTTAAGCTTTCAAAGGATGATTGCATTTTCCTTCCAAATCATAATTTGAAAAGAACCGTTATGTCCCTTTAAATTCTCACATATATGCCCCCAAGTAGTGTTTTTATGGGCTTATCATTTGGCTTAATAGGCACAGGTTTGCACCTAGGACACTTACCTCTGTCATAATGTGCCATATCATCAATTTCAGAGTAATACATCAGTGAAGAAACTGTTATCAGCAGTAGCCTGTCTGGTTTATTATAAATTTAACTCTAGGATCCAAAAAGCTTGGGCTATATGCATAGTGTGCCTAAATTATTATCTTTGATTGATTTATTTCATTTTGATATGTTGCTTATCAAAATTTTGTATGTGTGCCTTTTTTTGGTGTTTAAAGTGGTTGAAAAATATTTTTTGAAGTTTTCATTAAATTCTTGGTATTAAAGGCAGACTGTAAGGAGATTCACTTTAAAAACATAATTAGCATTAGTTGAATTTGTACATATATATTCTGAACCACAAGAGTGGTGAAATAAATTTCTCTACAAGCCAATGTCTACAGGGACATTTGGATTTAACTGAAAAAATATTAAATAGATTCATCAATATAAATAGCTTCCAAGATATAGAGGTAGGTAAAGAAAATAAAACAATTGTTATCTCCAGAGAAATCAAGCAAATTTTAAAACAAAAGTTTTGAGTCAGAAAACCAGAACTTTTGGAATCTATTACATAGAATCAACAAATTAGGTTATTGGTTGTATCTGTCTTATGGGTTCCATAACTTCCTCTAAAATTTAATTTGAAAATTTAAAATAAGCAATACACAGTTGTTGGACTGACTACATATAGGCGATATGACACTATCTGGACTGGTACTTCAAAAATTTCTATTTGACTAGCTGATCTGATGCTTAAAAATTCTACCACATTCCATATTGAAATGTACATTCCTAAAGAGTCATCTCTTGTCATGACATGAGCATGATTGGCCTGGAAAGACCAATACAAATTATGTTGTTCCGCTTTAAATATTGTTTACCTTGTAAAACAAAATGGAGCAGTCATTTTAATCTATATTGATATCTGTATTATATTATGCACTATAAATTTAATATGCTTTTAGCAGGTGAATTTAAAATAAGGACAATTTTTTAATTTATATGTTTCTATGGTATTTTAGTTTAATTCAATGAGCGTGCATTATTTTTATAATTAAAGAAAAGGGAAATGTATGAGGAACTATGTGAATATAGTTATTCTACATAGCTCTTTATATAGTAAAGAGTATGAATATATAGTTTGGAAAAGAATTAGAAGTAAATGCAACTGAAAGGGCTTTATGGTAATATATTGCATGAATGCTGATTTAGATTTAAGCAATCTGGAAATTCTGTTGCATAATCAGAGAAGATGTTGATTTATCCTGGAGCTTTAATCAATTTGAAGGTCATTCCAAGGATTCAGTCATATTATAGCAATACCTGGGTTTAGCCAGGTTGTACCGATGAAAATTAGATTTATGCCCCAGAGGCAAACATTGAGGGGAAAAAAGTGTAATAAAATTAAGAAACAGACCATCTCCAGGAGGGTATGATATGATATATTTTTGACCTAGAAAAGTTATAGGATAAAGACTGTTTGTTGAAGGACGAATGTAGAAAGAATCCATGGCAAAAATATTATTTTTCTACCAGAAAATAAACTATCCAGAGACGTAACAAAACTCAACCAACCACAGGGGGCCATTCAGTCTGAGACAGATTCCTACAGCTAGAGAAGCAGAACTAAAGTCAGTCAAAGGCCAGAGATCCAATCAGAGAAATGTCAGTTTGAAAAATAGTGAGAAAAAGTAGCATGTGAGCAGAGTTTCAGAAACTCCTTGGCATTTGCCTGGGCAAAAAAACAAAACAAAACAAAAAACTTAATGGCTTTAGCTGAGTTTTCATTTTCTTTTTAGATGGATAGATTCAGGGAAGAACTGGCAGATAATGATGGAGAAGGGAGGGTAAGAGAAGAGGCAGTCTTTGGTGATGAGAAGAAAAAGGATCCAGAACAAATGTGGAGGACACTGATTTAATTTTATCAAATGATGTGGTTGAACACAGAGAAAGGCAAGAAAGTATCCATTGAAAAATTCTGTTTTTTTTAAATATTATGAGACAAGAAAGAGAGTAAACTCAAAATGGAAAAGCAAACATGGGACAAGGAAAGCACTTAGTAAAAGTGCTGTGTTAAGCAGCATTGAGGAGAGGAGAAAACCTGTTAGCAATGTAGTAACATCACCAGGTAGTGCTGAAAAACCTTGAATTTGTTTCCCAAGTTATGTATGTTAACACAGAGAAAGAAGTTGCCATTGCACAGGAGAGTGTAAATAGGGAATGGAAACATGGATTTAAGTATTCGTAATACTCAGCCTGAAATCTAAAATAAAGAAGAGAATGAGGAAAACTTGAAGATGAAGTCAGAAAATGTTTTTCTAGTGCAGTTTGATTAAGTTGGTTATCTTGATCTGACTGAAGGTTAGAGGATTATGGGGTTTGTAAAAACATCTAATGGGTAATTCAATACTGCATCCCATTAGTGTATTTTCAATTAATGGCCAAAGATGTGAAGATTCAAATGAGAACATGTTTAATTGAACAGCAAATTAAACCTTCAATAAAACACTTTATTATTATTATTACTGCTATTACTACTAGTTTTATTATTGGTCCTACAAATAAACCTGGTTGTAGCTAAATTCCATGCAGAGGTACCACAATCTTCATTAATGTAGTAATAAAAGCCAGGAGTATATTTTTTCCAAAATAAATCATTAGCTTTGCCATCAGATCTATGCATTTCTAAGCCACATAAATCTTTTAATGTGAAATATAGACCATATGCTATTCGGTTTCTTGCTGATGATGTTAAATTTGATTTCTCTGCCATTCCAATATCAGCTGATACAGCTGATATCTGAGAGTACGAGGAGTAAGTTTGCTCTTGCTGTTTCAGAATTTTCCAAGATGTTAGCTTACAGGAAATTCAATACTTGAACCACACTCCTCTGCCTTGTTTTCACGTCAGCCTGTCTCTACTGAAAAGATTCTGTCATTAGGCTCAGTCTTCCCCCAGGGGTGCTGTTAAAGTAATAAACAGAGAAATGTCTCTTACTACGGAAAACGTGATTGGAGAGTTCCCGTTGTGGCTCAGATGTTGTCTCTGTGAGGATGCAGGTTCGTTCCCTAGCCTTGCTCAGTGGGTTGAGGATCTGACATTGCTGCAATCTGGAATGTGGATTGCAACTGAAGTTCAGATCTGGTGTTGCCACACCTGTGACATAGTCCTCAGCTGCAACTCCAATTTAACCCTTAGCCCTGGAACTTCTATATGCCGCAAGTGCATCCATGAAAAGAAAAAAAAAAGAGAAAAGAATGTGATTTTGAATTCACTGCACACTATGCAAAAGCCTCTATGATAGATCACTTTAAGAAGCTCACCACTGGAAAGTTTTATTTTCCTTAATAATGTAGTATAGTTTGGGACACTAGAAAACCAAAGTTTTCTCACATGTTAGTCTACTGCTTTGCTTTGTCTGCTCAGACCTGACCTTTTGCCTTCACCTTATCTTTCTTTGTCTTTCTCATTCTCTTTTATTCTAGTTGATTTTATAACTGAGCATCTACCTATGTGCAATGTAGTAAACCAGCAGATAGATAGTCAGATAAATTCTATTGGTTTATTACTATACCATTAATTTTGAAATCATTGTGGGACTTCTGGCATATTTTAAGGGGAATTTCAAGTATTTATTCTCTGGAATACATGAAATAGTAATCTACTAAACATAACCTTATTGTTAGTTGAGTTTAAGGTGGTTACAGTGACCTTGCCTCAACTGTGAACTTTTATGTGATTCTACTCTGTAAAATGAATAAAGATAAGAATTTACCTTATCATGGTAATCAGAGTACTTAAACAAGTGCTTCCCATTTCATCTTGTAATTTCTTTTAAAAGAGTGGATTTAGATGATTCAAGTTTTTATGTACCCACATCTGTATGTCTAGTGGTTTTAAAAGAATTTGAAAATTCAGGATCCACTGACTAACCATGTTGATATTGTATAAAACTGATAAATATAAATATCATTCAACAGTTATGTCTGAAAAGCTATTCATTTTTATATGGAATTTAAATCAGCAGGAGATGAGAAAAATGTCAAATATTAATAAAGTCTTTTTTTCAATTTATATTTATATTTGATCTAAAAGATAATACCACAAGACTAATTCAAAAACAAAACAAAACCAGATCAAACAGTTTTCTTCAATTCTGAGTCTCATATCCCATAGGGAACCAATCATAAATATTTTATAGTGTTTTCAGGCTTTTGGCTCCAAATTTCTAAATAATATGTTCTCTCTTCTTCATTCTCTCCCACCATCCTACTTTGTCTTTTTGCCTTCTCTGTCTCTCTCTCTTGTTCTGGTTTTAGATATTATCTAATTTTTATTGCATGTGTCTAATATAGACATTAGAAGATTAATATTAAAATTCTTTTCTCGTATTCAACCTCAAATCACATTTCCCCTTTTGTTCTACTCCTGTTATAACTAGATTAGAATTTATAGCTCAGTCTATATTTGGTTTCCATATTATTATAATTTACAATTTAGACCAACTCACCTGCCTAAAATATTTGAATTTTATTTCCATTCTAGAATAATTTTAGCTTGTTCTTCAGAGTTTATATTTTTCATTTACAAATATTTTTGTTCTGTATACATGATTATTTCAACCGTCTGCTCACATGTCCTTGCTTGGTATTTTTCCTTTGTAAAAAATCCTGTTCCCTCAAAATATTCAAGGCTTTGTCTCATTTTCTTTCATTTTCTATATTTTCTTAAGAAGTTGGATGACCACTTTATTTCTAGTAATTGTCTTCATTTTCTCTTTCTGTTTAACTGCCTCTCTAGTATATTTTACTTATCACTAATTGTTGTTTTGAAATATTACCTAATACACCTTGGAATAAAGTATTTTTAAAATTTTTAAATTTTAAAATTATGATGGGTGCTCCCTGGGATTTATTAATCTGAAAAATTTGCTCTTTCCCTTCTGAGGTATTTTTTGTGAATTTTCTTCTCTACAATTTTTTTAACTTGTTATTTAGATATTTTACACCTTGTTTTGATTAATATCCCTTGTCTAATTTCTCTTGTTATTCATCTATGTGAGTTTTTTTTAAATCCTATTATTGGGAAGACATAATCAATCATACATTCTAATATCTATTGTAATTTCTGCCATTGTGTTATTTCTACTCTTTTCATACTCTCAGAATGTTTTTTATTTTTTATGTGTTTAAATAGTAATGTGTGATAGTTCTTGGACAAAGTATTCACATTTTTAAAAATTTTTACATATTTAAAAATATGCTCCCTGCACTTGGCCTTTATGTAAGTTTCTTTACTTTGGTTTGTGAGTCTTAGTAACTCTCTTTCACATTGGGATTTTTCTTCAGTAGTGTTGGCTCCTTGTTCATAGGCTAGAGGGAGATACTGTTAAGTTGTTTGAGCTCTGTGTGCGTGTGCGTGCACACATGCGCAGTGGTAAAGGGGACTTCTTTAATGTGTGGTCTGTCTGTGGACTGATTGGGCAGCATCCTGGCCACTTAATGAATGACCCTCAGGATTGGTATCACAAGGGCCTTCCTCTCCAGAAAGATAATTTCCCCCAGAGTGAAGTTTTACATTCTCCTGCAGTGACTGGAAATCTGGCCCCAGGACTAGGGAGGGAAGCAGGACCAGCTGCATATTTTAGGAACTCCTTGTTCAAAAATTTATCAGGAATTTTAAGAAAACAAGAGCAAACATTAAACCAAAAGTAGGACCATTCTGAGTATGGGGTCTCGGTGACTACCAAAGTCCTTACCTATGATGCCAGCTCTGAGGAGAACAAGCAGTGAGGGGCCATCTTCTCACTGTTGATTATGCAGATTTAAATAATCCCTGTAGGGATTTACTGTTCAATAGAATAGAATTTCTCTGCTTCTGTCTCTCCTGTCCCCTACTGGCAAATGCCAAAGACAATATTCTGGCTGTCCGGATAGGTGTTTGGGAAATAGGTTGGTCTGAAGCCCAGGGTTCCTTATGAAGACTTTCAATAAATTATTCCACTTTCAGTACCAGGGAGATGTTTTCAATTTACTATGTTTAATCAGGAATTGGACTTTATATTAACTCAGAGTTTAAATAAAATTAGAATAATTGTCTTTAAAAATGTATTCCATATTGCAGAACTATAGATTACCTTCTGCAAAACAGCTTAACTCTCTCTCTCTCTGGTCTTTGATCTATTTTAAATGAAATAGACAGTAGAGATAATCTAAACCATTTCCTTCAATTTATGAATGAATTAATTAAAACAGTTAATTGAGGAATTCTGTTGTGGCTCAACAGGTTAAGAATATGAATAGAACGGTGAAGATATGAGTTTGATCCTTGGCCTCACCCACTGGGTTAAAGGACCCAGCATCGCTGCAAGCAAGCTGCACATAGGTCACAGACACGGCTCAGATCTAGGATTGCTATGGCGGAGGCATTAAGCCTGCAGCTGTAGCTCTGATTTGACTTCTAGATTGGCAACTTCTATATGTCGCATTGCAGCCCTAAAAAATAAAGAAAGAAAGAAATAGGTAGGTAAATAAACAGCTAATTGAGGGACATGCATATTGTCATACAGCTAGATAGAAACAAAAGAATTTCACGGCTTTTAAAGATTTCACATAGAGTTCAGTATTTAATGCTTAATTAACTATCATTTAAACATATAAGGTATGCTTTCATTGAAAACTTTAGATATCAGAGAATATCTGTCTACTTGAGCGAAAAGCATACATATAAAAAAGGTAAGGCCTTTCATACTGTTTTTAAAAATCATTTTTGATCAATAATAGGAAGTCAGGATCATGGGTTTAGCACTACTTTCAGATGTGATAAAATGAGCATCCTAAAATTGTTAATGCTGAATTTTTAACATACAAAGAAAAATATTCTATTGGAAAGTAATGAATGAAGCTAAATTATTTTAAATTATTTTATATTCCTTGTGTATTTGTATCTTTTTATGAGTGTTTAAATTTTTATCTCTAGATTATAAGTACAGAACACATTCATTGTGACCTAATAGATATTTTCCTTACATCTTTTCCAAATATTCTAATTATCCAGAGTAGAACTACAAAAATGATAAGCCAATAAAGTTAACTGAATTAGATACTTATAATTTAATTTCATGAATATTTTCTTATGCCCTTGTAGAACATGAATTAGCCTAAATAAGAGGATATTATCATCCATCTTATTTTTAAAGTATAAATACTTCATTCTTTTATTGAGTCTTAGATAATGAAAGGTTTCTCTCTGGTACCATTGCTGAGGAAAAGAAATGTGTACATCATAAATCTTATAATTTCAGCATTCAAATTCAATTTTTATATGTAATCCACGTAAGTCAGTCTTATTCTTTGCCCTTCTTATTTTTTTTAAGTAATAAATGGAATTATTCATTTTGAAGTATGAGGACTAAGGTAGAACTTCCTAACATTTTCTTTCCACTATTTCAGAAAGTTTTTCCATGTACAGAATGAAATCTAGTGCTTTTTGAAGTCAAGACTTGCATTGCTATGTTATTTCAGAAAAAAAAGCTCAGCTGGTATTTGTCCAGAGGGATGAACCAGCATAGCACCGAATTAGAAAGAAATCATTACATGTTACCTTAAATACTGATAGACAAAAAAGACAACTTTTTGTTGTTGGTTTATCTTTTATACATATGCAATTAAAAGCAAAGTTTTCCTTCTGAAATACAAATTTATATTTTTATCATATATTTGCTTTCTTTCTCATCTCATCATAAAGAATTCTTTTTAATTTAATGTAGCACTATTTTTGATTTTGAAGTTAAAATATACACCATCTTCAACTGCTTATTTAGTTGCAAGAATATCCCCATTCCTCTCTTACCAGCACATATGGAATTTATGTTGTAGTAACATAATATAGACATGGCATTTTAATTATAAATGTGGCTTCTTTTAAATTTTTCTAAATTTTTAGTGTTGCATTTATGCATTTATGGTACTTATAAAAATATACTGAATGTTATAAATGGTATTCTGAAATTATTCTAATGTTAGACGTTTAGCAGCATAGATCCCAATGAAATGGGGGATAGATAAAAGAAAAGAGGCTACCGTATATTGAATTCTTATTTGATATTTTGCCCTTTACCTAGATTATAATATTTAATGTTTATTAAACTGCTTTGAGAAAAGTAGTGATATTATTATAATTATTATTGATGAGGGAAATAAAAGTTCAGAGAAGTTAAACAATGTGCCCAAATAAACAGCGGTAGCAAAAGTCAGGTCTGGAATAAAAAAAACAAGGTATTCCAACTTTGAAGCTTAGCATGTCCTCCATTTAGAAGGTTGAAAGATGGCGAAGAAGAATAGAAAGGATAAGGTTTGTAAGTTATAGAATCAATTAGAAAGCACCTAAATAGGGAATTTAAAAGAACAGATGGTTAAGAAATAAATACAATAAGATATTGTCATATGGTGGAAGAAGTTTTTTTTTTTAATGATGCATTCTTAGGGAATATGAGGAAGATGAATCTGTTTTAAATTCAAAGGGGGCTGTTACGTATTAGATAGGGAGAGAAGGTAGTAGATATCTCAGTGGATATCTGCTACCATGCTGCCCCTAACACAAATCCTGTAATGAGTTTAAAGGAGTTGTTTCTGGAAGACAACAAACGTGTCAGAATGTACAGAAAAACTAGAGAGAATGGGCTCAGTTACCAGAGAGTATGACAGATAAACCTGATCCAGACATTGGGGGGGGGGATCCTCTAAATCTAGTATAACTAGACTCATCCCAACTTTAAAGATTCTATACATTTCATTTTTTCAGTGAACAAAATACCAAGTGAATAGTATCAGTAGTTTTATTATTCAGGTTCCAACAGAAGGAGTTCACACTTTTACATAAGAATAATTTAAACCATTGTTTTTCAAGTAAAGGAACTGATTCAAAGATAATGTGCTGTATGTACCAGTGCTAGGAAATATTGTATCAACCCTAGTCTATGAGGCCAAGGGCAGGGAAGGCTCAATGGAAATTAGTAGCACAGCAACTGTGTTTTCCACTGCTATGTCTGATCTAAATGCTTCTTGAGTCTCTGAGTTTATATCTCTATATTTTTGGAATAACACTTTCATAACTTATTCTCTACCTAAACTTATTATGCCTTAAGTCCAAGCCTCATCATTTGTAGCTGTGTACCTGAATTTCTTTTTCACTGATAAATTGGAGTGATAAGAAGAGAATTTCTAGAAGAGGTGGGTTCAAGATAGTAAAGTAAAAAGACCTTGAACTCACCAATCCCCATGAACACATCAGAATTACAACCACATATAGAGCAACTCTCACTGAGGAAAACCTAAAGGCTAGATGAACAGCTCATCTATAGCCAAAGCGATAAAGAAATTATCACAAGTAGTCTGGTAGAAGGGGAGGAGAATTGACCTACTCAGGACTCACACATTTATTGGGTGACCCCCTGAAGAGGAACAGAATGTCACAGGATCAGGGATCCTAAGGGATTTGAATCCACTAATAGACATCCAGCCCTGGGGATCAGCACAGGTCCAAACTCACAGGCTCTGGTTCTCTGGCCAAGGTGGAGACTTCCATTACAACAGGGAGAAGGCCCATCCCCTTAGGAATCCTGGTCCAGTCCTTTAGCCTTGGCCTATCACTCAGTAGAGTAGCAACCAGATTATCTGAGCCTGAGATAATCCCTACTTACACTTGGCTCAAGCTTTAGTGTCTCTTGCTCCAGCCCTACCTCCTATACAAGTGGAAGCTTCTGGCACATCCTTGGGAGAAGATGCAGCCCATGCTTACTTCAGACCTAGATCCCTGACCAAAGCCACTGGATACATGTAGACTGCATAGGGATGCACCCACACAGATGTGCCATCAAGACCAGACTAGGTAACTGTTTTGTCTAAATTCACAGGGACAAACAGAGAAAGTTAAATAAAATGAAAAGACAGGACTATTTTTCAAATGAAAGAACAAGGTAAAACCTTGGTGCGTGTGTATGTGGGGGGAGCTAATGAAATGGATATAAACTATTTACCTGGCAAACAATTCAAAGCAAAAGTGATAAAAATGTCCATTAACTGAGGAAAAGAATAGAGGGACATATTTTTATCTTATATTTGCTGAAAAATGTTAAATAAAAAAAGGGCTGAAGAATAAAATAACTAAATTGAAAAGTACTTTAATGAAATGACAGTAGGTTAGGTGATACAGAATAAGGCATAAACAGTATAGAAGATAGAATAGTAAAAATCATCCAATTAAAACAGCAAAAAACTTAAAAAAATTAAGATAGTTTGAGGTAACTCTTGGACAACAAAAAACATAGTAACATCAGCATTACAGGGGTCCAAGAAAGAGAAGGGAGAGAGAAAGATAAATAAAATGTATTTGATAAAATTATGGATGAAATCCCCTGAACCTGAAGAAAGAAACAGATATCCAGATCCAAAATGCATAGGGTTTCAAACAAGATGAACTCAAAGAGAACCACACCAAAACACATCATAATTAAAATGGAAAATGTTAAAGATAAAGGGAGAAATTTACAGGCAGAAAGAGAAAAACAAAGAGTCACATACAGGGAAAGGCCATCAGCTGATTTTTCAGCAGAAGACTGCAGACCAGAAGGGAGTGTCATGATATATCTTAAGTGCTCAAAGGAAGAGCCTACAACCCAAGATGCTAACTAGCAAAGTTATCATTCAGAATTGGAGAAACAAAGAATTTTCCAGACAAGCAAAAACAAAGAGTTCATCACCACTAAGTTCACCTTAGGGTCTTATTTAAGCAAAAAGGAAAAGATCGTAGCAAGAAATAAGGAAAAACACATGATGGAAAAAAAAATCACTGATAAAAGAAAGTCTATCGAAAAAGGAAGTGAATCAACCAATTAAATGAACTGGTATGAAGATTAAAAGACAAAAGTTGCAAAATCAACTATAACTAGTTAAAGGATAGACAAGAAGATATAAAATGTAGCATTAAAAACATGCAATGTTGGAGTTCCCTTTGTGGCTCAGTGGTTAACGAATCCGACTAAGAACCATGAGGTTTCAGGTTCAATCCCTGGCCTTGCTCAGTGGGTTAAGCTTCTGGCGTTGCCGTGAGCTGTGGTGTAGGTTGCAGATGCGGCTCGAATCCTGCGTTGCTGTGGCTGTGGTGAAGGCCGGCAGCTATAGCTCCTGTTAGACCCCTAGCCTGGGAACCTCCATATGCCGTGGGTGCGGCTCTACATAAAGGCAAAAAGACAAAAACAAACAAACAAACAAAAAATGCAATGTTGGGGGAGGCATAAAAATATAATTTACAATGTGAATTTAAATGACTATTAGCTTAAAATAAGTACATATAGATGAACTTCATAGTAACCACGGACTAAAAACCTACAGCAGGCACAAAAATATTAAAGAGAAATTATGCAAACATAATATTTAATAAAATATCCAAACCACAAGGAAGTGATTAAAAGAAAATAGCAAAGAAGAACTATAAAAAGAACCAGAAAACAATTAACAAATTTGCAATAAGTACATACTTATTAATAATTCCTTTAATGTAACTATACAGAAGTCTCCAATTAAAGATATAGGATAAGTGATGGGATTAAAAAAAACAATATCCATCTATATACTACCTACAGGAAACTCACTTCAGAGATAAAGGCACTAAACTCTTCAAGTGAAGGGATGGGAAAAGATATCCCATGCTAATAGAAATGAAGAGAAAGCTGGGGTAGCAGTACTCATATTAGAAAAAAGTAGACTTTAAAACAAAATCCTGAACAAAATACAAAGAGCATTACATAATGATAAAAGGATCAATCCAAGGAGAGGACACATTAGTAAATGTCTGTATACCTAGTATAGGAATATGCACAGATATAAAGAATTAACAGATCTAAAGGGACACAGTGATAGTAATAGAATAATGTAGAGAATATTAAACCTGCCTACATCAATGGGCAGATCATCCATACAGAAAATCAATAAGGAAAGAGTGGCCTTAAATCATAGCACAAAAGGACTTAGTAAATATCTACATGAAAGTACATCCAAAAATAGCAGAATATACCTTCTCTTCAACTGCATATAGAATTTTCTTCAGGATAGATTACAAACTAAAGCACTAAACAAGTGTCAATACATTTAATAAGAGTGAAATTATATCAAGCATATTTTCAAACCACAAAAATATCAAACTAGAAATTAATTACAGAAAGAAAAAAAATCATTTGCATCTAAATAACTTGCTACTAAAAAAAACCTGAGTCAATAAAAAAAAATAAATGAAAATATAACAAAATACCTTCAGAAAAATTAGAATTTTCCAAAATCTGCATGGCACATAACAGAAGCAGTTGTAATAGGAAAGTTTATAGTGATAAAGGCATGCTTTGAGAAATGAGAAAACTCTCAAAGAAACAAGCCACATTTCCATCTAAAAGGAATTAGAAAAAGAAGAAAAAAAAATAGCCAAAAGCCAACAGAATAAAGTTGAGTGAGAATAAATAAAATAGAGACCCCTTCCCCACAAAAACAGAAAATAGCAATTAAACTTTTTTTAAGATAAAATTGATAAAACTTTAGCTAGATTTATTAGAAAAAACTCTCAAATAAACAACAATCAGAAATAAAAGAGACAACTTATGTCACATAAATACAATTGTAAGAGAACACCAGGAATAGTTACTTGTCAACAGATTGAATGACCTAGAAGAAATGGATAAATTCCTAGGAACATGAAATCTTCCAAGACTGAATCAGGAAGTCATAGAAAATCTGAACAGAGTGATAACTAGTATTTAAGGTAAATCAGAAATCAAAAAACACCCAACAAACAAAAGTCCAGGACTGTACACTTCACAGGAGACTCCTACTGAACACTTAAAGATGATTTAATAACTCTCTTTCTCAAACAAATTCAAAAAGTTGGAGAGGAGAAAATACTTCCTAACTCATTCAATGAAGCCAGCATTACTGATACTAAAACCAGAAAAAGACACCAAAAAAAGAATATTTTAGCTCAATATCCCTATAAACATAGGTGAAAAATATCTACAAAAATTAGTAAACCCAATTCAGCAATACATAAGAATAATCATACCATGATCAAGTGGAATTTATTCCAGGGATTCAGCGATAGTTCAACATCCACAAATCAATGTGATACACAATATTAACAAAAAGGATAAAAATTACATGAGCCTTTCAACAATGCCAGGAAAATCATGTGACCAAATTCAACATCTATTCATGATAAAAACTCTCAAGAAAGTTGAAATACACAGAACATATCTCAACATAATATGGGTCATTCATGGGAAACCCATTAACATTGTTCTCAATGTGAAAAGAAAGTTTTTCCTCTAAGATTAGGAACAAGAAAGGATGCCCACTTTCACCATTTCTGTCTAACATTACAAATCCTATTTGTAAATTTTAGAGATTAATCCTTTGTCAGCTGAATCATTTGCAAATATTTTCTCCCATTCTGTGGGTTGTCTTTTCATTTTGTTTAGGGTTTCCTTTGCTGTGCAGAAATTTTGAAGTTTAATTAAGTCTCATTTGTTTATTTCTCTTTTTATTGTCCTTACTCTGACAGATGGATCTGAGAAGATGTTGCTATTTTTTATGTCAGAGAGTGTTTGGCCTATGTTTTCCTCTAAGAGTTTTATAGTATCTGGTCTTATATCTAGATCTTTAAGCCATTTTGAGTTTACTTTTGTGCATGGTGTTAGGAAGTGTTCTAGTTTTATTTTTTTACATGTAGCTGTCCAGTTTTCCCAGCACCACTTATTGAAGAGGCTGTCTTTTGTCCAATGTATATTCTTGGCTCCTTTATCATAGATTAGTTGACTATAGATGCGTGGATTTAATTCTGGGCTTTCTATCCTGTTCCACTGATCTATACCTCTGTCTTTGTGCCAGTACCATATGGTTTTGATGACTGTAGCTTTGTAGTAGAGTCTGAAGTCAGGGAGCCTGATTCCTCCAGCTCCATTTTTCTTTTTCAGGATGTCTTTTGCTATTCTGGGTTTTTTGTGTTTCCAGACTATTACAGTGAGTAATTCTGTGCATTTGTTGTTCTGTATTTGTGGAGGCTTTTCTTTAAGATAAATTCTTGGAAATGAGCTTGCTGGGGCAAAGGGTAAATGCATAAATTGTTTTATTTGCTGAATTCCTCTTCAAATAGGTTGTATCACTTAGCATTTCTGTCAGCAATATGTGGAATTGACTAAGATTTACCAATATTGAGTATTTAAATATTTTTGCCAATCTTACATGTGAGTAATAGTATCTCTGAGAGTTTATTATTTGCTTTTCTTTTAGTGAGAGTGAAGTTGAGCATCTTTTCATGTGTTTGAGAGCCATTTGTGTCATTTCTTGTGAACTGCCCATGTCTCTTGCTTGTTTTCTTTTTTTCCTTGACTTATATAGGCATTCCTTTAATAAAATTTCTTAACTGATGTGTGACATTCTCATACAGTTAAGTACACAGATAAAAAAAAAAAAAACATTATAAATCCCAGCCACAGCAATCAGACAATGAAAAAAATAAAAAGCACCCAATCTAGAAGAAAAGTAAAACTGCTATTGCAGATGATGTGATATTGTACATAGAAAACTCTAGGAGAAGCAATAAGATCCAACTGTATAGTACAGGGAACTACATCTAGTCACTTGTGATAGAACATGATGGAGGATAACGTGATTTAAAAAAATGTATATTTATATATATATACATATATATATATATACATATATGGCTAAGTCACTTTGCTGTATAGTAGAAATTGACAGCACATTGTAAAGCAACTATAATAGAAAAAATAAAAACCTTTAAAGAAAGAAAACTAAGGACACCACCAAAAAAACTATTACAACTAATAAATAAATTCAGAAAAATTTGCAGGATAAAAGACTTCTCTCCAAAAATGACTATACTACCTAAGGAAATCTACAGATTCAATGCAATCCCTATCAAATTAACAAGGATATGTTTCACAAAACTAGAACAAAATATTTTAAAGTTTGTTTGGAAGCACAAAAGACCCAGAATAGCCAAAGACATCATGAAAAAGAAAAGTGGAGCTGGAGGAATCAGGCTCCCTAACTTCAGACTATACTACAAAGCTGTAGTCATCAAAACTGTATGGTCCTGGCATAAAGACAGAAATATAGATCAGTGGAACAGGATAAAAAGCCCAGAATTAAACCCACACATCTATAGTCAACTAATCTATGACAAAAGAGGCAAGAATATATATACATTGGAGAAAACATAGCCTGTTCAATAAGTGGTGCTGGGAAACTGGACAGCTACATGTAAAAAAATGAAACTAGAACACTTCCTAACACCATGCACAAAAGTAAACTCAAAATGGCTTAAAGAGCTAGATATAAGACCAGATACTATAAAACTCTTAGAGGAAAACATAGGCCAAACACTCTCTGACATAAATAATAGCAACATCTTCTCAGATCCATGTGTCAGAGTAAGGACAATAAAAACAAAAAACAAATGGGACTTCACTAAACTTCAAAGTTTCTGCACAGCAAAGGAAACCCTAAACAAAACAAAAATATTTGCAAATGAATTGACTGACAAGGGATTAATCTCTAAAATTTACAAACACCTCCTATAGCTCAATACCAAAAAAACAAACAACCCCATCAAAAAATGGGTGGAGGATCTAGGCAGACAATTCTTCAAAGAAGACATGCAGATGGCAAATAAACACATGAAAAGATGCTCAGCATCGCTCCTCATTAGAGAAATGTAAATCAAAACCACTATGAGGTACCATATTACACCAGCCAGAATGGCCATCATCAAAAAGCCTAGAAACAATAAGTGCTGGAGAGGGTGTGGAGAAAAAGGATCCCTATTACACTGCTGGTGGGAATGCAAATTGGTGCAACCACTGTGGAAAACATTATGGAGATTCCTCAGAAAACTCAAAATAGAATTACCATTTGATCCAGCAATCCCACTCCTGGGCATCTATCCAGAGGAAACCCTGACTCGAAAAGACACATGTATTCCAGCATTCATTGCAGCACTCTATGCGATGGCCAGGTCATGGAAACAACCTAAATGCCCATCGACAGAGGAGTGGATAGGCAAGATATGGTACATACACACAATGGAATATTACTCAGCCATTAAAATAACGAAATACCAACATTTATAGCAACATGGATGGACCTAGAAATTATCATGTGAAGTGAAACCAGTCGGACAATTAGACAGCAACACTCAATGCTACCGCTTACATGTGGAAACTAAAAAGACACTCTGAACTTCTTTGCAGAACAGACAATAACTCACAGACTTTGGAAAACCTTGGTTTTTCAAATAAGACAATCTGGGCGGTGAGGGGATGCACTGTAGGTTTGGGACACAAAATATATAAAACTGACTTGTGATAATTTATGTATACATATGATTGAAATAAAATTCATTAAGTTTAAAATAAGTAAAAATATAAAAAAGAAGAACTACTATTAACTTCCAGTGCCACATGTATCCCACTGCTAGCATATGTGCATATTTGTTCTGCCATCCTTCCTGACATCAAGGATAATCTTTTGTACCTAAGTCCAAATCATTCACTTCTGCGTTATTTCACGTGACTCTATCTTCTCAAGCATACCACTCTAAAAATTCTTTTTCCTGAATCATGAAATTTTCTCTCTGTACTGATGCATTTCTATTAACATATATACAGTTAATTTTATTCATTAAGGAAAATCCTCTCCTACTTGTTGGGACACAGTTTTCCTTGGGTCTATTGCAATTGTGCAAGTCTTGCATTTGCACTAAGTGCTAATTGCTCTTTAGATTACTTTTTTCAAAGATGTTTGTATGGGGATCATCCTCAGTCAATAAAGATAGTCTCTCCTGCTTGTGTAAAGGAAGAACTTTCTTAAAACTCTTTATATATGACTTGGGTCCCTAAACGCAGTTTTTGTTCTGTAATTCAAGTTATGGACCCTAGGGGATAGACTTTTGAAAATGTTCAGACTACAATTACTGCTATTCTTGTGAGTAAAAAACTGTCTTTCATCTGTGACCAAGTAGTGGTGAGTCATCTACTAGTATTTATGAAATTGTAGCAAGCTAAATTACAAGATTGCAAGAAAGGTAAAATACAGACTTTATTTTATAGCTATCAGATAATTTCATTTATCTGATACAGTATCCCTTGCAAGAAAACTCCTTGAAAGGGTTGCCCGCTTTTATGATCTCAAATTTCACTCCTCCCATTCTGATTGTCTCACTCCACAGAAACTGCTGTGGAAATTTGACTGAAAATTTGTTTAACCCAATAGCCAACTCTTAGATATCATCTTTCATTATTTATAACCAACATTTAACACTTCTGATAACACTTTTTATTCAGTTTCATGATCTTTCTTCACTTGGCTTACAGATCAATACCATTATGTTCTTTGTCCTTCCACATTAAGTGCTCATTTTCAGTATCCTTTGCAGAGTTCTCATTTTTTTAGTCTCCTAAGATTCCATCCGTTGCAATTTAATGACTTGGTCCTGAAACATTTTTCTTTGCTTTCTACATGCTATTCTTTTAGTATCTATCTCTTTTAGCATAGTGGCTTTAATTATCTGTAGACACTGACAACTAGCATATTTATATCTACGGCCCAGACCTCTCTCTTGAGATACACATTTACTTCCAACTGCTTGACACATTCACTTGGAAGTAAAATTGGCATATCAAACTTAACACGTCTAAAACTGTACTACTTGTTTCTCCCAAGAGCCTGTTCCTTTCACAACCTTTAATTCTGTATAATGTCAATCACATTCTTTAAGTTCCTTAAGCCAAGAACCTTAAATTTCTCCTTAACTTCTCTTTTTTTCGCATCACAAATCCAATTTTTTCACAAATGTCTTTGTATCCACATTACGTTATATTCAGGCCATACACTCTCTTTCCACTTCTGCTGCTACACCTTGTCTAAACCATCGTAATCTACCTATATCATTGCAGCAGCCTCCTGAAAGATCTCAATATTTCTGTTCTTCCTCCTTAATTTTATTCTCACTAAAGTAGCCAAATAACAGTGATCCTGCAAAATGAAAAATCTTTACTTCTGGGCTCAAAAGTCCTCCGTCAGCTTTCCAGCTCATGCAAAACATAGAGCACAATATTTAACAGTGACCAAGAAGACACTTTACATCATATTTTCGCTCCTTTTCTCTTGACTCACTCTGCCCAGTTCAAGTTGGTTTCTTTGATATTCCTCAAACATTCCAGGCACATTCCGTCTCTAAGATGTTTAAACTTCCTCTGGATATTCACAAAGCTTACTCCCTTAAATCTCTTTTGATCATGGCTCAAATGTCACCTTTTCCCTTTAACTTATAATTCCCTGACCCCTTGAAAATTCTGTATGCCTGCCTCAATTTTTCCCTTTAACTCTTACATCGTTTCACATAATTTCTATTTTCAATTAAATATCAATAAGTATAATTTAGGTTTTATAAAGCAATTATTTTATTTTTAAAAAATCATTTTATAATTCTGGCACATAACTGGTGTCTGACAAATATTAGTTAAAAAAAGATTTATGTAATATAAACATATATGGATACTATATCTCAGAAAGCTTCCCATAATAGGGACTATTCTGGAAATGAATAAAACAATTTTGTTTTCTCTCATGTGAAAATCTTTGATTGATACTATTTTCTGGACACTGATAAATAAAATATTTACTTTAGTCTAGTTAATACCTATAAATAATTTATCATACTTTGTCAACTTTCATTTGTGTTCATCAGTATACATTTTATGTAGAAAAATGATTAATAATCTATAACCATGCCCTCAAGTCTGGTGATAACACTAGTAAATGGCAAGTGGCATTTTTATTCTATGCAGGCATGTATTTTGGGATGTTAATAGTCAAATACTCCTTTTTAAGTTTTCAAAATTCCTTTCTCATTGTACAGGCCTAACAATTATTCCTTCTTCCAAATACTGGTTTTTGAGATTTTTTTTTGAGAAATTTGAGCTTGTCAAAACAAATATGCAACTACCTACTGAGAGGAAAGAAGAATATTGAGGCAGTGCCTTTGAGCATTAGAAGAAGTTTGATCAGATGAGGATTAAGTCTGAAACTTTTTATGGGCTGAATAGTGTTTCTCAAAAAGACATGTTGAATACCTATCCTCTAGTTTCTGTGAATGTGAACATATTTAGAAACAGTGTCTTCGAAGATATAATCATCTTGAGACAAGGTCACTAAAGTGGGCCTTAATCTAATAACGAATGCATTGTAACACTCATACTTCATATCTTTGTAAGAAGAGAAGGGACATACAGGGAGACTATCAAGTGAAGATGGGGAAAGAGATTGGACATATCTCTAAAACTGAGGAAACACCAAGGATTGCTAACAGTCACCAGAAGTTAAGAAGGTCATGGAACTGATTTTGAGCCTTCAAAAGGAAGAAACCCTGCCAATAGCTTGATTTTATATATCTTACCTCCAGAATTGCGAGGAAATAAATTTCTATTGTTTTAAGACACTGCTGTGTGGCATTTTGTTATGGAAGCCCTAAAAAACTAATATTACTGACATGATCAGAAAACAGTGAAGTCCACCATTTCCAGCTGGGTGAATGAGATACCAAGAGCCCAAAGGGTACTCCTTGGGCTGTATCCTGGGCACTAGCCCCATGTCCCACCAGTGGCTCCCTGGCTCCCTAGCATGGCATGTGAGCAGCCGGTCTACTTTACCTGTTTGTATGCTAAAGGCTGAGACAACAAGCTTCCTGTGTGTAACACCAGTAGAAAAAGCAATCTTTGATGGCTCTCCCAAAGTTTGTCATTAAATCTATCCTGGGGCCTTGAAAACCTCTGGGAGGAGGGAAGAGTTTGAAAAACTGTTAGTAATTATGTAGATGAATTTATTCACAACATTGAACATTGAAATTTGAAGGCTTGAATTTGTATTTTATTTAAGTTTAAGCATTTTAAAATATGTTATAGAGTACATACTTTAGAGTGTCCTCAAGACACGTACGTGCTGCATACGTAAAATTATCCATATTATTGGGAATAGATATAAATCCTAGATTTTCTTCTGGGCTAACAAGACGCTATGAGTTAAATTGTTTTATCTGTATTACTTGGGTTTTTGCTTAAATAACCCCTCTCAAATTTTAGTGCCTTTGAAACAACTTGAAACTTAGAAATAAAATCCAAATGTTTAAGGCCTGGCTGGGTTACATACAGCCCCGTAAAGTTTTACAATCTTATATGTTTTTTGATTTTCAGTTACTTCTATAAAAATGTGAAGAACAGTACCTAATTATTAGAATTGATTAGGCCAAAAATATAAAATTCATTTCAATGAGACAAAAAGTGCCATTGTATCTAAACATAAGGGAGAGTCCCCCATCCAGTGATTCTGCAAAAGAGCTAATTACTTCTTTCAATAAATTCTGGAAAATAATTTTATTGCTCAAGAGTTTGAATGATTGAGCAAAGTATCTCAGATTACCAATTTCTACCTTATGGGTGTCATGTTTTCTTTTATTAAACATCTCCAAATAAAATATGGCTTGGGATCCTTCATTTATATGAAATTATATATGCCATTAGTTTTTGTTCTTAGTTTAAAGGTTCTACTATGTTTTAGGCAAAGAGTTTGAAAGTAATATTATGGCAGAAACTAAATCTATTCAATTTAATTTGTGTAGAATGACTGCCAGGCTAGTAAAATTGGACTGTAATAATGAAATCTTTTAACTTCCTCAGATGAAAACTTTGAAAAAAAAAGTGATTGACATCTTTGAAGCATAGGACAAGGAGAAGCAAAAAGATAAATGTTGACAGTGTCCTGGGCAGTGCCCCAGAGAAGATTGTATCCTCATTTCGGGACAAATCCTTAGATCCAAACTCTATTGGAGTAGTTGTGAATTTTCTCCTGTCTTTGGCTGGGTACCACAACTTGAAACAGGGACTCAAATGCAAACTACCTATTAGAAAATCTGTCAAGAGAGTAGGGGAAATTTATCAAGGTTGAGGACAGAGCCGGGATAGAGTGAAAGGCCAGGATAAGTTTGATTTCACTGTGATTTCAGTGGGAAAAGCTTATGCTTTCATCCTGTGAGATGGAAACACCCAAGCACATTCCAGCTCTCTCCATTTTGGGTAAAGGGTAGATGCTCCAGTGGCTCAAGGGGAAAACTCTAAGATGAGGCTCAGGCATGCACTAATGAAGCAAATTCATACCATGTTAGAGGAGTGGCACACAGGAACAGAACAAAAGGATCTCAGGTATTTGGGTAGCACTGACAGGGCCCCTACATTCTTCTGGAGAAAAGTTGAACCATCTGGGTTTTGGAGCAGTTTCAGGTCCATCGCAATATATAAGAACATTTCTATAAAACTCACTGACTTCAGACAAGTAAGTGTATATAATAAAATTTAAAGAAGAGGCTTAATTACAGTTTATTTACAGCTTGTTTAATTGTCAAATGCTTTTAAAAGTCAAAAAACATTGTCTATAATTCTATCTCAAATTCCTTGAACCATCATTAACGAGTACAAATTTGTATTATTTTAGGGTTTTAGACCACCCCTTTAATGAAAACATGCTTCTTTCTACAGGAAAGCACACTTCTATGAATAATTAATCATTTCTAGTTAGGTATTCATAATTGGAAATGTAACATGGGTAGGAACACTATTGGTTGTTAACATGTGATAGAGTGTCTCTGGGAACTTAATATCTCAATTACCTCTCCTAGTCCTCCCTATTCTTATCTACAAAATGGAGATAAGCACTGCCAGCTCTATTTCACATAGCTGTACTTAACATATACATTAATGTACAAACAATACCTTTTTTTTGGTCTTTTTGTCCTTTTATGGCCGTACCCGCAGTATGTGGAGGTGCCCAGGCTAGGGGTCTAATCAGAGCTGTAGCCACTGGCCTACACCACAGCCACAGCAACGCGGGATCCGAGCTGTGTCTGCAGCCTATACCACAGCTCACGGCAACGCCGCATCCTTAACCCACTGAGCAAGGCCAGGGATCGAACCTGCAACCTCATGGTTCCTAGTCAGATTCGTTAACTGCTGCGCCATGTCGGGAACTCCAACAACACATTTTTTAAAGAAATTATGAACACCTAAAAAGGAATCATTACAATAAATATGTTTGACAGAAACATATCTATGTTAGGATGATGAGTTTATATGCCTGACAATTCAACTGACAGAAAAAGATGTATTAATAAACCAGTAGGAAAGAATTTTAATTAGATGCAAGGATAAAATTTCTGATTTCTTAATTAGCATGTATTCCAAAGTGATTAGACATTTTCATAAAGTTAAGATTAAACAATTCACTTTCTGATGATAATTATCTTTGTATTATTTATCTCTGGAGCTCCATGTAGATTAAATCTTAAAATTGGCATCTATATTTACAACACAACTATGTTTCAATAAGCCTAAATTTGTACCTTTGCTCAGTGGTTAATATTCCAGTAGCTGAAAATATTTGTGACCACTAAACACCCAGTAAGCAGTGACTTTCTTTCAAGATACTTTAGAGAAATCACAGTCATATCCGTGCAAGATTCATCATTTACTTTCCATGTTTAGTAAGCATTACAGGAGTAAGTCCACAGACAGCTATACCTATAACGGCAAGTTAAGCACTTCTTCTACAATATACTGTTTGAAGTACTACATTTTTCAATTTCTTTCAGGATAAACTGATACAGTTTGTATATTGGTCTTAAATTTAGCAATTCCACTAAGTTGAATAATTTTATCTTCATTCTGTGGTTGCATAGATACCTCTGGGTATTTTCTGGTTTTATCTTTGTTGCCAGAAGTATTTATGCATTAAACTGGGACCAGAGATACTTTAACCAACTTGATCTTTATTATATCAGCACATGGGTTCCTACTTAAATGGAGATTAACAAGCCAGTGAAAGTACTCTCTGGGGATAGTGAGTCTACTGTGTTGAGAGGGTCAAATGCATTATCCATTTCAAATTCTAAAGTCTAGAAAACAACTTTAACATGTTCCACGTCCCTCTGCAACTGCTGTTATTATGTATACCACCGCACTTGCTGTAATTCCTACCATTATTTAATTTCATGCAATAGTAAGAATTTTAAAGTTAAGCTTTTAGCAAAATTCAAGAATTTTTAATTGTCTATGGTTTGGCTTTAAATAAGTAATTGAGTTCTATCAATAGTTTAATATGTATATATATGCACACATATATTTATTTCCTTTTGCAGGGAAAAAAGCATCAGTCATTTATTTAAATGGGTTTAATGTAAGATAGTCTGCTTAAGTTAAAGCAAGCTGCTGAGGTCATTAAGAGGAAGTAATTAGACAAGAATTTCTTTTCAAGATAAATTTGTTGTAAAACTTTATCAGAAATGAAGTTTTTTGGTCCAAAGAACAATATATATGAAACTGAAAAACAAACAAAATATGTTGACTATTTGGCAATAAATGTAATTGGTAATTAAAAAAAAACAACTAAAAACTGTGATTAAGATTTGGCATGTTGTTTCTTTTATTTCCTTTTTTTTGGTCTTTTTTTAGGGGCATACCTGTGGCATATGGAGCTTCCCAGGGGATTGAATCAGAGCTGTAGCTGCTGGCCTATGTCATAGCCACAACAACACCAGATCTGAACTGTGTCTGTGACCCATACCACAGCTCACAGCTCATGGCAACGCCAGATCCTTAAACCACTGAGCGAGGTCAGGGATCAAACTTGTGTCCTCATGGGTGCTGGTCAGATTTGTTCCCGCTGAGGCACATTGCAAACTCTGGCATGTCGTTTCTTGCAGAAAAGAATAGTTACAGTCTTTCTCTATTGTATATTCTCATAGCATTTTTAGGAGAAATATAATATTTTCATAAACCAGGTATCTATACTACTATGACCATATTAAAACTGAAAATACAGATACAGTAGATGATCCATATAGTTTTAAAGTTGTACTAGTATAGAGCAATATTAAAGACATCAAACTCATTTCTAATAAAATTTAATCTTTTGAAGTAAAATATTTCATTATATTCTTAATATAAAACAATTTACAGATTTTTTGTCCTAAAATACGTTTCTTATTGAACAAAAATTTATCAGTGGAATTTTTTTTCTTTACCATATCTGAGCTATTGAGTAAAAAATACAATAAAACTTGAAAATTTTTCCTGTCAAAATCTTAGAATATACAAAATTATAGCACACATTGTTGCTTTTCAAAAATATCCAAAGAATATTTAAAATAGTAAACTATACTTTGCAGTTTTTTGCTGTGAGTTAGGCCTCCATTTATAACAAAACAAAATGCCATACATTTTATTTCCCAAACCACTTATCTTCCTTGTCCCATTCAAAATTTTTCTTTTCCTTTGAGTTGTTCTTACTTCTGTTGCCCTTAATGAAAAACTGGAAGTATTTTTACTCATATGTTTTTGCTTTCTTACTAGAATGTATTAAACTTATTCATATCCAACTACTATTTTCCTATCTTTTTCAGAATTAGTCCTAATTCTACAGTTTCACATCACTACAAGAAAACTGTATATAATACATGTACTTACATTTCTAAGAAATAATAAAGCATATTAAAAGTTATTCAGTTATCTCCTCAGTAATTAACTTTTCACAAAAAGTGGAAAATTTACTGTTCTAATATTTCAGATGGAGAATTTTAGTTAACCTGTTTTGTATCCTACGTAAATGAAAAATAGAGGAGAATTCAGAATTTTTTTGGTTATTTTCCATATATATTATTTATTTTTGTATTATTAAATTTTATATGATAAGCATTAAAAAACCTTGACTTTGAAAAGTAAAATTAATCAAATCTATTTTCCTAATAATAGGTCAGGTTCTACTTTCCAATGACAGGTTTTGACACTGTCCACCCTGTCTTTCATCTCAGGCAGATCTTCTTTCTATTTGCCTTGTCACAGCTTATTCTTCTGGAAATATTCTTTCCTCCACAAATGTCACATAAAAGCCCTGAATCTTATGATTCTACACTATTACTTCCCATGAACTTGCTTATCTTACCTTAATCCTTGACTTTGTATTATATATTTCTTTCTTTCTTTTCATTTGTGCAAATAGCTTGATCCTTTTTTTTTTTTTTTTTTTTTTTTTTTTTTTTTTTTTCTGTTTAGGTCCACACCCATGGCATATGGAAGTTCCCAGGCTAGGGGTCAAATGGGAGATGTAACCACAGGTCTATACCATAGCCACATCAACTCGGGATCCCAGCTGTGTCTTTGACCCACACCAGAGCTCACGGCAACACCCGGATCTCAAACCCACCAAGAGAAGCCAGGGATCAAACCCACATCCCCATGGAAACTAGTCAGACTCATCTCCACTGTGCCACAATGGAAACTCCTCTTCATCATTCTTTAACTAGACTTTGGAGAAGAATGAGTGTGGTAATGGTCTTTGTAAATAGTACCTTTGACATGATTCCATTTACTGATCTACTGAATATGTAAATCTTAGTTCTGGTTCTACTCTATAGCTTTCCCATTATGTTTGGATGAATAGCCTTGTAGTGACTTTTGGTGCTGGGAAGGATTTCTTCTCTCAACCCTGTATTTGTTTTTTTCTTTTTCTTCATCATCAGATTTCTTTTTTTCTGGAGCTTTACTGATAATGAGATTACCTCTACTTGCAATCTGAGGTTTTTGTGAACTCTGTCAATTTTAGGTTTTTCTTTTATTTTATTATTTTATTTTTGTCTTTTTAGGGACACACCTGAGGCATGTGGAGGTTCACAGGGTTGAATCAGAGCTGCAGCTGCCAGCCTACACCAAAGACACAGCAACGCCAGATCTGAGCTGCATCTGCAAATGACAATGCTGGATCCTTAACCCACTGAGCAAAGCAGGTTCACAGGGATTGTGCCTGTGTCCTCATGGATACTAGTCAGATTCGTTTCCAATGATCCACATTGGGAACTCCTAGGTATGTATTTTAAATAAGGAATATGGAATGATCCAAATATCAGTAATTACTAATAATCTACTGAATTCTACTTTCAACCTTGATGAAGTAACAGGAACTACTAGATGTAACCATCCCATTTTAAACAAATGAATCAAAAAACTCCACAAAAATTCAAAATGAAATTTTGAAAAGATTCAGCACAGGGCATTAATTTCCTACAGAAGAATTCCAATGGTTAAGCCAGTTTACTGTCCAGAGAGTGTCTGGATCACAATACATGAATAAGAATGCAAACAGAGTCCAGAATTTTCCTTCACTTGAAGTCAGACAGTTAATAATTCAAGAAGGCCATGTTGGCTAGAATTTACAGAACAGAGTGCGTGAGAAAAATAAAGCATAATTGTGAGGAAGGGGCTTCACAAAACAAAGAGGTTCAGACATCTGCACAGGATTCCCTTGATATATAAGCTGAGTAGTGCTCAGTACATATGAAAGTACTTGAGGCCAAGAAAAGAATCACTGGAAACAAGCAAACCAAATGATTGTTAGGGAACAGCAAGGCTGGAAATAATTTGTGTTCCTACAAGCCACATGAAAAAACCAAGTAATATGGGCATCAAGTGGATTACTCAGAAGGCAATTACCTTGGTAATAAGGAAAAATTAATCCCACAATAAAGAATGCCCTGGTCCATGTAACATAACTACATCCTGAAAGAAAGCTGAAGTATATTTAGGAATACACAAATATTCATCAGGCAAAAAGGTGAAATTTTTGCCCGCATGCAAAAAAAAAAAAAAAAATCACATGTGAAAAGGAAGAAAATATAGTCCATAATTTAAAAATAGGTCTATAGAAACAGACCCAGAAATGACATATAAAATTAATAGACAAGAAAAGTAAAACTTAATATAACTATGTTTTATATTTTTAAAAATTTGAGCATGTTAAAGAGAGAAATGAAATAAATAAAATACAATCAAACTTCCTACTAGGAAAAACAAATTTTCTGGTGGGAAATTTACACTTGATAGAATTAACAGTGGATTTGATATGGCAAAAAGGAAAAGATCAGTAAACCTGAAAATGTAGAAACTATCCAAATAATAAAAAAAAATAAAGCAAAATATCATAAATTGTAGCCCAATTACAAATGGCTTACTGCATATATAATTGCCATAACTGAAATAGGGAGATCAATTTTTTTCAAACCTGAAAAAACAAAACCTTCAGAGCTAAGAAACTTAACAAAAGCAAATAAAAATGAATAAATCTACACTAAATGCCATCATAATTGAAATTCTAAAAAATACTAAAAAGTAAAAAAGAAATATTGAAAACAGCCAGGGAGAACATTAAAAACAGCCAGCCACATTATATACAGAGGAAGAAACAACATGAATTAGAGCAGATTTTTACAGTAACGATGCAAACAAGAAAACTGAAACAACACATTAAGGTTCTGAAACGAAATGTGGATGTTGGGGTGGAGAGTTAACGTAGAATTCTATTCTAGAGAAAGCATCTTTCCAAAATAAATAATTAAAAGGTAAAATATGTGTAAATTTAATATATCTTGTTATAATTTTATACCACTTAGATGATAATTGACTACTTAATGAAAAAATAACAACGTTTGTGGTATTTATCACATAGCATAATTAAGACAAAAGCATAGAATGTAGGACAAGGAAATGGAAGTGAGTGATTTTTAAGATGTAGTCCATACTATTACAGAACGTGTTATGTGTTAAGTAGTAGTATGCAATTACTTATGGTAAGTTAAAGATATTTTTTACAAACTTAATACTAAGAAAAAAAAAAATAGAATCATATTTAATTGTTAATCCAATAAAAATAGATAACAAACAGATAAAATAAATTTAGCACAAACACCTCTGAGGAAAATGTAAACCCAGCCTTATAAATAATAAAGTCAAATGTAAATTTTCGAATCATTTTAAATAAAAGCAGAAATTTATTTAAAGTCCATTTATATGGAGACTTTGACCATAAAATTACAAATAGATTGAAAGTAATAGAATGACAAATGATAGACAACATTGATTCCAACTAACACTAGAAATCATACAAATATCTGATTTAAAAAAAAAGTTTTAAGAAAACTATTTCCAGGAATAAAGATAATAATTTCATTATAATAATAAGATTACTCAAATGTAAAGTAATAAGATGAAAGGAACTGATACAAGAAAATAATAGAAAAATAGTAAAATTGCAAACAAAATTTATAATAATCAATAAATCCCAAATTATTTCTTTGAAAAAATGATTAAAATTCAAAAGCTTCTATAAAGGGGAAAAGAAGAGAGACTCAATATGCATTACCAGCATCAGAAGGAAGAAAGGGTATTTTACCACAAATATTATGGATATTAAAATTATAATAAAATATAACTAAACAAATTTTGTGAAATGGACAAATTTCTTGAAACACAAAAAAATTACTAAAACTCAGTTAAGGAAAAATAGATAATGTAAATAGACATGTATAGCCATTAAGGAAAATAAATTTGTATTTACAAAAAAATCCTCCGACAAAGAAAACTCTAGGTCCACATGACATCACTAGTGAATTCTACTGCACATTTAACGAGGATTATTGCTCATTTTACATAAATGCTTCAAAAAGGTTTCAGAGGGATAGTTACCACCTCATTCCACGAGGGCAAAATTACCCTGCACCAAACCCTGAAAAAGATAGTAGTGAAGAGAATTGAGGTGCCCCATCATCCTCATGTTCTGGGGGTTCACATCCTTATATAATCACTCCTTTCTCCTCTTGTGTGGGAAAAGCCAGTGACTTGCTTGAAAACAACAGGGTGAGGCAAAGGCATGAAAAATCACTCCTGCGACTGTATTATGTTTCATAAAACTGTCCGATAATTTTTTTTTTTTTTTTTGTCTTTTTGCCTTTATCTAGAGCCGCACCAGTGGCATATGGAGGTTCCCAGGCTAGGGGTCTAACAGGAGCTGCAGCTGCCGGCCTTCGCCACAGCCACAGCAACGTGGGATCCGAGCCGCATCTGCAACCTACACCACAGCTCACAGCAACGTGGATCCTTAACCCACTGAGCAAGGCCAGGGATCGAACCTGCAACCTCGTGGTTCTTAGTCGGATTCGTTAACCACTGAGCCACGAAGGGAACTCCCGTCTGATAAATTTTGATCATTGTGAATTATCCAGTTCTAAAGCCACATTTTTTGTCATCTATTAGAATAACATCCGACTTCTGGGTACCAATTTCTATCTTAGTTCAAGCTTCTATAACAAATTAGCATAAATTTGATACCTTAGAAATTCATTTCTCACAGTTCCGGAGGGTAGAAGTCTGAAGTCATGGTGCCTGCATGAGCGGTTCTGGTGACATTCCAGTTCCAGGTTGCAAAATGTTGACTAAGTGGTTTTGTAGCCTCACATGGCAGAAAAAAGCTAGCGAGCCCTCTTGTATTTCTTTTATAAGGGCTCTAGTCTCACTCATGAGAATTCAACCTTTATAACCTAATTAGCTCCCAAAGTTCCTACCTACCTAACACCATCAAGTTAGGGGTTAAGATTTCAACATGAATTATGGGAGGACACAAACATTTAGTTAAATGCTGGCATATTCATTATCTTGAGGTGAAGGCACTTAAGAAACAACAGATTCAGGAAGGGCTCTATGTCCTCCACTTTCTGCCTAAAAGCAGACCATAAAATTTATGATGGAAAAATTTCTCTCCCTATACTAGGAAGAGAAAAGCATTCTTATTATCAGAGACTGAGAGGCAACGCTGAAATGGACCTGTACAAATAAATGGAATGAAGTAACCCCCATCTTCTTTTAGTTTCCCCTATATATTTTTTAGTCTTGGTCCCACAATTTATTGCCCCCAGGCCAGTGCATATTTTCTTATCAAATATGGACAATTTATTACTTTTTGTTTAAAAAAAACAGTGTTTTAGACCTACTGGCTTCTTTAGATTTATTTTCCTTTTGAAGATTCTCTTGCACACAGAAAAATACTAAAATTTGTATGCTTTTCTGTTTGTTTCTTTTATGTCATGTTAGTTCTTAGAACCAGCCCCACAACCTGAGAGAGTAGAAGAAAGTTTATTTTCCCCTTCACTTGGAATTTCTTTTTTTCTTGACCTTTCATTTGAAACAAAACTAGTTGGCTTTGTATTGCTGTCTTATTTTTATAAAGAAAATTCTGGGAAATTGAGAAAGGAGTAAATGAATATCCTTCTGTTTATTTAATAAATAACTGTATTTAATTCTACCACTAAGATTCCAAAAGTCCTAATCATTTTTTCTCTTCTCCACTTCTCATTTTTTTCAAGAATTATAAAAAAATTTAAGAAAATACACTTTAATTTATATAACTTCCATAAATCATTCATGAGATATTTATATTCCATTGATTTTATTTAAAACTCCTAGTTTAAAATGAGTTTATTTAGGAGGGAGTGATATTACTATTTATCTCTTTTTACGAACCATAAACGTGTAGAGATTTTTGTGTACTTGACAGGGATAAGATAAAAGAATGGTAGCCATTACATGTTCTGTTGTTGAAATAGATCGCTTTTGGCATGATATGATCTAATTATCATTTATTATATAATGTTTATGGGAAAATATGTTTCCAGTTTTAAATATCATCCTCAAATCTTTTAAAATATCACAACTCTTTTTTTCCTTAGAGACTGCTTTTACTTTTTTTTCCAAAACAAAGACTTCAAATAACCTTTGAAGAAGTTATTACCTTTTTCATGCCTCTGGTTTTTTTTTATTCCTAAAGTTACGTTGATATAATTTGTTTCTCTGCTTTGCCTGCATCCTGGTTGGCAGCTGTCCGAAGGTTTCCAGTAAATTTATTTTACTGAATTACTTTTCTTCCCTTTGCACTTTTCTTTTGCTGCCTCTCTGTTGCTGGCTAGAAGCCCACTATACCCTGGTATGCTTTACTGTAAAAACAGGTGAAATAATCTGTTCATGGCATTTGAGACAAGGGTTTTACTTGGTTCACACAGCTAACTGGTTCTTGCAGCTCCTCTCTGTGGCTACAGTGAATCCATTTTCTCTTTCAGTGCTGAGTAACTTTAGAAACTTAGATTTTTTTTTTTAAGGATCCTCTGTGATTCAGAAAGTCTTTTTATGTTTCCTTTAGATAACGTCAATTGCCTTAACCATCTTTACTTAATTGTCTGAATACTGAAGACAAAATAGCTTCATACTGGATGTATTTACCTGTGAATTATGCATATATGGACACACCACACACAATGAAATCACTAAAGCAGATAGTTTAAGGCAGAAACCCAAATATTGTAATTTGTATGTCTTCGGAGACAGTTAAATTTCATGGATTAATAGGCAATCCTAAATTAAGAATGATCATAAGTGATTTGCTGTTTATGTTATGTATATTAAGCACACATGCATCAGAAGTATGTACTTATTATCATGCTACAGTGAGGGGTGTACACAATTTTGTTGTGTCTTATGCAGAAGCTTTGCTTTTCAGTGACTCATAATGTTTCAACTCATACATTTAAAACATTTAATGTTCCAAGGGCTTGATTTGAAGAGATATAAAAATAGCTCAACTCTATTTTAGTTCATTTTATTAAACAGAGGTGAATATTCAATATTTTGATTATTGACGTTAACTCCACAAGCCTGCACTTCACGTAAATCCTATAGGAAAAAGCAAGAGCCAGCAGTAAGCCAAATTATATGAGAGTGTATCTGGTCACATTTCATTATAGGCAAAGAATTTTCAAAGAAATAGACAATGTATTCAGGATCGTCTGCTTAATGTCAATGTCTAGAAAGTACTGAAATTAAAATATAAATTATGTGTACTACATACAATTACAAAATAGAACAAGGAATTTATAAGCTTGAAATAAGACTGAGGAAAAAGTGCAGCTTTAGCATATCTATTAAAACTATATTTTCTGTTTCAGAGTAAAGAGTTTCTGTAAGAATGGAAAATTGTAGGTCCTAGGAAAAAGTGGCAGATGTTTTCAATATCAAACCTAAAACTTTCAATGATCAACTCTTTGACCTTGAGCAAATTATTAGGCCTATGCTGTGATAAGTACTAAAAATGTTTTTATGGTATTTTGATATCTTTGCTCAAATAGTCTTAAAATATTTAATCTATATCTGTTTCCATACTATTTTTATAACTAACTAGTTACTTTAAATTTTCAATGTAACATATTGCAGAAAAATTACTAGGTGATTTGAGGAAGAAGAAGCATTAAGCATTTGGCTATTTGAAGCTTCAGTCATATTTTATATTTAAGAAATCTTCAACAAATGTCAGAAGATATATGCTGCCTGGCAGGATACTGTTTGAGTGGGCATGAAACTAGGAAAAGAAGTCTTATCCTTGGGTTAAGGAGAGTCAGAGCTGGTGTGTTTTACTGTTCCACTAATAACTTTAAAATTTCAATATAGATAATCCCTCAACAAATACACTCAAAAGATAGGTAATTCTTATTGCTTATATAAAAGGCGATTAATATTATGCTAAAATATGGCTCTCTGTTTTTTTATTTCTTGAATCTTGTGTTAAATAAGGGAGAACGGTGCTTTAAATTAGGGCCATGTGATTCTTAGTTTATTTATATAATTTACATATAATGTGTCCGAAGCAAGTTTTATTAAATGGAAAATATCAAAGCTTTTATTTTAAAGATAACAAAATTGATAGAGGCTGTAGAAAACAGTGTTACATCTAAAATTTTTGAAAAACAGTACAAAAATCATATGAACTTCTTTTTATTACTACTAAAATCCAAGGTAATTTTTTATTTGGATTTTTTTAGGAACCATACTTATCAACTCATTTTCTTTAGGGCAAAGAATTTTTAAACTTCCAGCAGCAACATATTTATGAAAGTATGTCTTAAAATGAAATATAGAATAATAGTTGTGAGTGCCTATCTTTTAAAGAACATTTTTTGTTTATACAATTGTGTGCTAGGAGAGAGTATTGTGATGTGCTGTAAATAAACTTTTTTCTCTGGGTAAAAATCAAAAAGTTTGAAAACCACTATTTCTAGGCAAGTTTGCCCATGAAAGGAGTGGGAGAGAGAAAGAGATGGTGGATATCATCTTTGGGAAAATGGGAAGGGCGCTATTTTAGTTTTCACTGAACACCAATAATGTCTTCCATCTCAGGGAAAGCTTGTAACAGAAGTCAGCTAATGATCTGAGAGAGTATTAACAAAATGATAAGAGCAGTCAAAACTAATACATATCTACATTTGGCATATGAAAATAGCTGTTATAATTACTAATTATGGATAAAATTAATACATAATAAATATCACTCGTGAAGAGCTTGCAATGTTCTGTGACCTGTACTAAATTATTTACATTTATATTTGTTTCTCACAGAGATCCTATGCCAGAATTATAGATTTACTCAATTTACAAAAAGGAAATTGTGGGTGAGTATTCTGGTTAGAGTGAGGAAGCTAAAGTCAAGGCATTAAATAAAATGATGAAAATCACACAAGTAGAAAATGGAGAAGCTTTGATTAAAACTCATAATTTTCTGACTCATCTATATTGGTTTTAGAAAGCCCCACATGTTTTCTTCTAGATCTTTTTAATTGAAAAATGTTCTTCAATGATGCCATAAGCAATGAGACAACTAAATTTCTTTTCCTTGATATTCTGTGATATGTCTCTGGATCACTGCTAATAGGATTAAATAGAAAATTTTTTCACACAGAGTGCTTCTGTTAACCCTGGCTTTCTTTCACTATTCCTGTGATTTTTGTTTCTTGGCTACGGGTACAATCTCCAAAATCTGCTGTGAATAATGACAGCTCTCATCTCTACATCGTATTAACCATACCAACAAATATGACTTGGTAATAGTAAGACCTGGCTAAAATTTAAACACTTCCTTTTTAAAAAATATAAATTGGAATTCCGGCATTAGAAAGTTTTGACTAAGGAAGGGTTGATGCTTCTGAGCATTTCATAGATTGGTTTGGATTCAAGATGGGTTTGGATTTTAGATAGTAAAGAATCATATATTGATTCTACCTAAGGACTATTTTCAACCTTATTTAGAGACAAAATTTGGTTACCTTTTACATACAGTAGGGATTTCATTAATATAGCCAATTAAATGTTGACTTCTTTGGAACTTGGGTTCCCAATTATGCCTCCTGATCCTCAGCCTCAGAGTGAATATAGCATTTCTAAAAGTAATAGCTAAACCATGGCCTTTTACATATGCATGCATGTGTTTATTTATTATTTATTTATATAAGCTAAATCTATGTTTAAGTTAGTGTGAACTTCAAGAGCTAGATTTTATGTTTGTAATGATTTTTTGGCTCAAATATACGTCTTTAAGTACAAGTATAAATGAGACCTGTGAACCAGCAATGTGGTAGCCTCTCTGCCATATACAAAATAGAGCCATTCTCATTCTGTTCATGGAAGCAAGGGTTTTTATTTATCCCTTTGAAACTGACTTAAAATCTACTCATTTTAAATCTTCAGTCGTTTAAAAATTTCTAATTCCTTATTTTTCAATTGCAAAGTCTATCTCCGAAATCATTTTTTTCTTAAATTTGTGGCATGTGCATTCTTAGCAAAACAGAAACTGAACTAATGTATTCATAAGTATTCATAGTATTAATTTATAATTTGTGAATGTGCACACATTTTAGCACAGAAAAAATCAATATGTGTTAGTAGATTATGTTGCCCCAGACCTCACACGCATTATGATACACTAATGGTACCTGTATAACACGTGCATATTACCTTTGCAAGATCTGAAATGTTCAGACTTCCGAGTGACGTCTTGGCTAGAGGGTATAAAAAACTTGGAGGCCAGTTTCCATTTCTGAATATATTTTATATTTTATATGAAATATAAAATGTGTTTGGTGTTTTTATGCGGAAGAGAATCATTTTGAAAGAATGTCACAGGATAGCTAAAGTTTGTTCCTTTATGAAAGAATTCCCCTTGCTTTCTGAATATCTGTAGAAAGGTAATAAGAATGAAATCAGCCTGATAATTTCATTTTAATCTTAGCCTAAAATGTAATATTTATTACATTAGTTTTAATGGCACTTTTTTAGCTGTTGCTCAGTCAAGGCAGAATCCATACTGCCTTATCTGGTTCTCATTCATCTGTTTTATTGGACATAACATATTGTCTGTGAAATATATGCTTTTGAGTCTGTGCTCTTCCTCTCTAGTCAATGAGTGTCTCCATGTCTCAAATATAGTTATTTCCTATATCCTTTATGTATTCCTTGAATCCTCTATACCAACAAAGCCTACAGCCTCAATGATTT
Source organism: Catagonus wagneri (assembly GCA_004024745.2). Lineage (NCBI taxonomy): Eukaryota > Metazoa > Chordata > Mammalia > Artiodactyla > Tayassuidae > Catagonus > Catagonus wagneri. The sequence goes on from PVHT021183727.1 coordinate 3,679,104, forward strand.
AATTATATAAATATTTAGCTGATTTTTCAAAACAAATATCTTCAGAAAATGTAAATTAAAACTGCACTTTTCACTTTTGGAAAGTTTTTTTCCTGGTTTTATTGACATATAATTGACATGCAACTGTATGAGTTTAAATAGTGCAGCATAATAATTTGACTTACATATATTGTGAGATGATTATTACAATACATTTAGTTAGCATCCACCATCTTATAGATACAGTAAAAAAAGAAGGCATAAAAAGAAAAAAAAATTTTTCCTAGTGATGAGAAATCTTAGAACTTACTCCCTTAACAACTTTCATATTTATCATGAATAAATGTAGCGTTCACTGTAGTCAACAGTGTTGTTTGTACCTTTTGATTATCTTAGTGATTTTTGTAAATATGAATGCTAAGGTACAATTTTTTTTGTCTTTTCTAGGGCCGCACCCGCAGCATATGGAGATTCCCAGGCTAGGGGTCCAATCGGAGCCTTAGCCACTGGTCTGTGCCTCAGCCAGGACAACGCAGGATCAGAGCCAGGTTTGCGACCCTCACCACAGCTCACAGCGACGCTGGATTCTTAGCCCAGTGAGCGATCTGCAACCTCATGGTTCCCAGTCTGATTCGTTAACCACTGAGCCACGACGGGAACACCTGAGGTACAATTTTGATGTATGATTTTCCAAACGAATATTACTGAGATTCCTACATACTTTCTACAGATTTATATGTAATTTTATAGAGTATCATCAATATGGGAACACAAGCAAAGTAAGTATAATGGTAATTAATGGTCATTTCGTTTGAATATGAAGATATTACATTGCTTACTCTTCTATTCAGATTTTACATTTTCATGTTACAGATGTTATTCACCTTCTCCAGGTTGAATTAGATGTTGCTTCTCTAGGCTTTAATAATACTCTAATGCATAATTGATCTTAGAAAATATTCCTTTTATACCTGAGAAGAATGTGTATGCTACCGCTGTTGGGTGGGATGTTCTATATATTCATATACACTTTTTTTCTATAATGTTACTCCAGTTCTCTGTTTAATTGTTGATATTATGTCTGGATGTTCTATCCATTATTAAAAGTGGTGTATGTAAGTGTTCTACTCTTATTGTATTGCTGTTTTTCTCTTAAGTTCTGCCAACATTAGCTTTCCATATCTAGGTGCTCTGATGTCGAATCCATATGTATTTATAATTGTAAAAGTTTTCTGATGATTTGACACTTCTATTGATGTACAATGTCTTTCTTTTTCTCCTGTGATAGCTTTTGGTGAAGTCTATGTCATGAAGTCTATTTTGTCTGATGTAGCCTAGAGCAACTTTTGGCTACTATTTTCATGGAACATCTTTTACCATCCCCTTATTTGCAACCTAGGTGTATCCTTAATACTTAAGTGAGTCTTCTGCAAAAATCCTGTGGTGGGACCTTGTTTTCTGTATCGATTCTTTCACTCTATGTTTTGATTGGGAAATCTAATCAATTTGCATTTAAAGTAAATATTTATAGGGAAAGATTTATGATTGTCATTTGTTAGCTGCTTTCCATTAGTCTTGTAGTTATTCTTCTCTTTCCCTCTCTTGTCTTTTAGTTTGCTGATTTTATAAATTAGTATGCTTTGGTACTTTTTCTTTGTGTAACTCCTTTAGGTAGTTTTGTGGTTACCTTGGAGCTTATGTAAAATATCTTACATTCTAACAGTTTATTTTAAGCTGATAACCAGTTCAATGATATACACATACTCTTCTCTTTAACTTCGTTCTCCTGTATGCTTGTGATTCTTGTCAAAGTCTGTATTTATTTATATTGTGTATTTTAACATATTTATTTCTTTACTTTTTGTTTTACTTTTATACTGGAATTAAAAGTGATTTTTCCATCACTGTTACATCAATACAATTTCTGTATGTGTCTGTTTGTTTACTTTTACCAATGAGTTTCATATATTCATATATTATCATATTGCTATTTATTATATTTTTTATATCAATTTGAAAGACTCTTTAGCATTTCTTGTAAGTTAGGTCTCATGGTGAAGATTCCTCAGCTATTATTTATTGTGTAAAATATTTATCTCCCTCTTATTTTCAAATAATAATTTTGTAAAATGTTATATTCTTACAAAGCATTTTTTTCCCATGACTTTGAATATAATATCCTATTCTCCTCTGGCATAAAAGGTTTTTGCTGAAAAAGTCCACTGATAGTATTATGGTTAGGGGATTTCTTTAGAATGTGATGATTTGTTTTCTCTTTCTGTTTTCAAAATAAGCTCTTTGAATTTGACCTTTGACAGTTTGATTCTGATATATCCTAATGTTGATTCTTTGGAGTCATTATTTTTGCTGTCTTGCAGGCATCTTGGATTGGAATGACTCTTCCCTTCCCCAGATTTGAGGAGGGTTTAGCCATTATTTCTTTGAATAAGCTTTCTGGTCATTCCTGTCTTTAATTTATAGAACTTTCATAATGGGAATATTGGTCCACTTGATAGTATTCCTTAAGCCATTTAAGCTTCCTCCGCTCATTTTCATTCTTTTTCACTTTTCTCTTCTGACTAAATTATTTCCAGTGACTTGTCATTGAGTCAAATAATCCTTTCTTCTGCTTGATCTATTGTGATATAATGACAGTCTGTAGTATTGTGTTTACATTCTTTTTTTCTTTTTTGTGTGTATAGCTATTATTTTTGGTTTGTGGTTACCATGAGGTTTTGCCTATATCTATATTTATATTGATATAAAGCCCATATATATAAAACCTATATATATATATATATATATATATAAAGCCTATAGCTATATTTATATATACTTGTTTTAATTTGCTGATCTCTTAATTTCAAATACATCTTAAAATCCTGAATTTGCATTCTCTTCCTCTCACACTTACTAATTTTGATAAGATATTTGTGTGTGGATAATTTCCTACCTTAACTGTATATTTGTTTATTTGTTTTTACTGATGATATTTCCTAGTTCATTTTTTTTTTTATTTGTTTCTATTAGTGATCTTACATTTTCCGCCTGGAGAAGTTTTCTTTAGCATTTGTTATAAAGCTGGTTGATTCTGAATTCTTTTAGCTTTTATTGCTTTTCTCTTTTTGCTTTTAATATTTTCTTTGTCTTTAATATATATCAGTTTGATTGCCATGTGTCTTGGCATGGTCTTACTGTGTTAATCCCGTATGGGACTCTTTGAGCTTCCTGGACTTGGACTCCCACGTTAGGAAAGTTGTAATCCTTTAAAATATTATCCTTTCAAATACTTTCCCAGACCCTTTCTTTCTTTCCTTCTGGGACCTGTATAATTTAAATATTGGTGTGTTTGACATTGCCCCAGAGGTCTCTTAAATTTTCTTACTTTCTTCTTATTCTTTTTCCTTTATTCTGTTCCACAGCAGTGATTTCTACAACTCTTCCAAGTTGCTGATCTGTTCTACTTTATTTATTCTGCTATCGATTCCTATTAGTGTACTTTTCATTTGCTATTATATTCTTCAACTCTGTTTAAATGTTCTTTATAAGTTCTAAGTCTTTGTTTAAAAATTTTTGTAACTTCTCACTCTGTGCATTAATTATGTCCTAAGTTCATGGATCATCTTTGTTACCATTACTCTGAACACTTTCTAAGGTAGATTGCCTATATCCACTTAACTTGGTTGTTTTTCTGGGGTTTTACCTTGTTCCTTTATCTGGAACATAGTCCTTTGTCATCTCATTTTTCTTAGTATTCTATTTGTATTTTTATGAAAGTAATGAGTTATTAACATTTCCTGACTTTGGAAAAGTGGCCCTCTATAGAGTACGTCCCAGCAGTACACTCCCTTCTCATCACCCAAGGACCAGGGATCAGCTAATCCTTGAAGTAGTTTCTGCCCTGTGTTTGGGGACTCAGTTCCACAGGCTGTAGGACTGTGAATTTTTTGCTTCTGATATCTGCCTCCTGAGGGATAAGGCTAGTCTAGAGGCTTGTGTAAACTTCCTGGTAGGAGAGGCCAGTCCCCGCCCACTGGTGGGTAGACCTAGGTCTTGGTCCTCTAGTGGGCAGGGCTGTATCAAGGCACATGTCTAAAGGTGGCTGTGGGCTCTGGAAGTCTTTATGCAGCCTCTCTGTTGGAATGTGAGGTTATGTTCCTGCCCCATTGATTAATGGCCTGAAGCATCCCAGTACGGAGCCTACAGGCTTTTGTATGGGGCCAGGTTTTGGTGCTAATTAGCCAAGCAAGAGTTTAGGTAAATGAACACTCTTCAATATCCCCATATCCCCACCACCAGCTTTTATGACTCCAGTGAGAAACATAGCTTCCCCTTGCCTCCCCAGGAAATGCTCTAAGATGAGCAGGTAGGTCTGGCTCAGGTTCTTATAAAGTCACTGCTTTTGCCCTGGGTACCAGTGCACACAAGTGTCTCTGTTTCCCCTAGTCTTGTTGAGCTCCTGAAATCAAGCTCAGTGGCCTTCAAAACCATATGATCTGTGAGTACCTCCTCCCGATGCCAGACACCTAAGCCGGGGAGCCTGGTATGGGGCTCAGAACTCTCAATCCTGTGTGAGGATTTCTGTGACATAATAAATCTCCAGTTTGTGTGTTGCCCACTCAGGTGGTATGGAATTTGATTAAACTGTGAGTATGCCCCTCTTAATTTCTCATTGTGGTTTCTCCTTTATATCTTTGGAAATAATATCTTTTTTTAAAAGTAGTTTCCAGTCTCTTTTATCGATGGTTGTTCAGCAGTTAGTTTTGATTTTGGTGTGCTTATGAGAGGAGGTGACTTCAAGGTCCTTCTGGTCCACAATATTCAGACCTTCTTCTTCCCCTTGATCTGGTATGCTGTTGAACCACTCTAGCAAAATTTTCAAAACACTTATTATACACTTCAGTTCTATTATTTTTGTTTGGTGTTTTAAATTTTTTCTATATTTTTGTTGAAATTTTTCCTTTTTTTTTCAGTGTTTACCAAATAAAACAAGTAAACAAAGATACTACCTAGATTTCCCTCTGGATGATTAAACTCCTCTAGGTGGTTAAACCCTGTTGGACCAATCAGAACTTAATGACTGGCAAGACAGAACATGGCCTTCTAGGGAAAGCATTAGATACTGACCAAACTATTATCTCCCTGGATGAAGCTGGAATGAATGGGTTTCTTTCTGATCAGAGGGCATTGCACTAGGGACAGGTCTATGATGAGAGGATGTTGTATGTCTCTCTTGCAGTTTTGATAAGTGAGAATAACATTATTCTAGGGTGCAGAAACATTTTGACTAGTTTCTGATTTCTCACAAATGTAATTTGTCTGTGACATTGCTGTATCAGTGTGTTTGTGGGGATAAGGGGGATCTAGGGCTTCTTATTCTACATTCTTGCCAACATCGATTCATGTTTCTTTTTTTTTTGCCTTTTCTAGGGCCACACCCACAACATATGGCGGTTCCCAGTCTAGGAGTCCAGTCAGTGCTACAGCTGCCGGCCTACGCCACAGCCACAGCAACTCATGATCCGAGTTGCGTCTGCAACCTACACCACAGCTAACGGCAACACCAGATCCCCGACCACTGAGCGAGGCCAGGGATCAAACCCACCACCTCGTGGTTCCTAGTCGGATTCGTTAACCACTGAGCCATGATGGGAACTCCCTTTTTTTTATTCCTTTTATTTATTTATTTTTTTTGGTCTTTTTGTCTTTTTAGGGCTGCACCCACAGCATATGAGATTCCCAGGCTAGGGGTTCAGTTGGGCTGTAGCTTGCTGCCACCTGCTTATACCACAGCCAGAGCAATGTGGGATCCGAACTGGGTCTGTGACCTACACTGCAGCTCATGGCAACGCCGGATCCTTAACCCATTCTGTGAGGCCAGGGATCGAACCATGTCCTCATGGATGTTAGCTGGGTTTGCCAACCACTGAGCCGTGACAGGAACTTCCCATGTTTCTTTTTATATATTAAGAAAGTGGGGGTGAAGAGTTCCCACTGTGGTACAGTGAAAACAAATTTCCAACTAGTATCCATGGTTTCAATCACTGGCCTCCATCGTGGGTCAAGGATCTGGCATTGCTGTGAGCTCTGGTGTACGTCACAGGTGCAGCTCAGATCTTGCATTGCTGTGGCTGTTGTGCAGGCCAGCAGCTGTAGCTCCGATTCAACCCCTAGCCTGTGAACTTCTATATGACACATGTGCAACCCTAAAAAAAAAAAAAAAAAGTAGGGGGAAAATTGGCAAGTGGTCTTACAATCATGTAGTAGTCAATTGGTTGAAATAGTGCAAAGATAATAATCTTCTAATTTCCAACTCAGTTCTTTAATAACAAAAGGTTTGCAAGCCTTATATGCTATCTGCCATTGACCTTGTAGGCAACTAAAATGTAATTTAGAAAGAAAAAGAATTGAGAAAAACAGTGAAGTATTTTAGTTGGGAATGTAACTTCTGTCACATTATTTTCAGTTCACAAAGATGTAAGAATGAACAGAAAATGAAAACAGAACTGAGTCATTCAACTAAAGTTCTTAGTTATGACTTCAAGACAATAATCATAGCTTTGAATAGTTTTTTTCCTGATAATGCTTTATTAAAAATAATAACACTAAATTTATGAATATTATTTAGAAAAGCTTTCTAATGAAATGATGGCGAACAACTTATTGTTCTAATTTGAGTCTGTTTATGTAAGAGTGGGCCTATTTTAATCTACAAAAAGACTGTGATAAATTTTTGATATAGATTATTATATACTAAACTTATTCAATGATAAATTGTTTCCCTAGAACGTCAATATAAAATAATTAAATTTGAGTAGATTTTAAAAGTTCTTATAACTATTAATGTGATAAATAGTATATTGAATCAATTATAAAAGCTATCTACTTTTCTATAATAGCCATAAATAACATGATTTAAATTTATTAACTCACTTATCATTAAGAAGTGATGTCAGTTATTTCTGATTCTAATCTCAAAAATATTATCTTGAAATGTACACTGAGGTACTTTTGTGACCTTTTTGTAAAAACATCAAATTGTAAGTAAATAAAATGTGAAAAAATCACCATTTAAAAATTTTCTTGATGAAATGTGATATTCGGTAATCCAAATTGCGTTAAATTGGAAATGGACATGTTGAAAAGAGATTAAGATATAGCCAGTGTACATATAATCCACATTCTCTAATCTAATTCTTGCATTCATAATTCTAAGAAATTATCTGTGGTAAATACACAGGTAGTTTATTAGAATACTAGTTACAAATTCATGAAAATTTTTTTATTTTAATTAGTTGTCATTCCTAAAAAACCCCATTATACATGTTAATTTTAACATCATTTTAATATTTTCAACAAGCTATCATAGGACCTAATTTGAATAAGCTTTCGTTACCTATAGACATATATTATTCACATTTCTTTGCATTAGAAAAAAGCATGTAATTATCATTAGGGCCAACCCCTTTGCAAATCTATTAAAATTGACGTGGATACTTTATTTACAACTTATATTCTTCATGAGGAAATGTTTACCACTGGATTATAATGCATTTATAGTATGTGATGACCAAACCAAAAGAAAAAAGGCAGAGAGTATGTTTTTTCCCAATGTGTTGATTCCTTTGTGTCTAGAAGACAACACAAAAAAAAAAACAAAAAAAGAAGATAGCAATAAAAGAAAACAAAGTTTTTGTTTTTCTTTTACCAGTTTTCCAATGACAAAATAAGTTGTGTGAGCAATAATTGCATGGCCTAGTGATAGAAATTGAGTAAAATTATATTTTTGTGGAAGAAAATCAGCTAGAACATTGTTAAACACAAGCTTTAATTCAGAATGCTCTAACAAAATATGACTCCAATGGAGTGTTCTAATTCAGAAAAGAAATCTGACAAAATATTTATTAGGCTTTAGCAAAGGTGTCAATCTCAATTCAGCTAGTTTCAAGGACAGCTGGTTAAAATGGTTCTCCAAAGAGACAGGAGATAGGAAACATTTTTACAGCTTGGCAAGGTGAGAGGAGTTGCACAGTGGTCAGGGCTGAGATCAAGGATGAGAGATGTCTCCAAGAAATAAGTATAATGACTAAGGTCATGCAAGAGTCACAGTAGAAAACTGCAGTCCTCCTCTTGTTCAGTGAGGAAACTGAGTTTCATTGTTTCACACAACACGTTAAGGTGAGAAGTGTTCAATCTTCAGCATTTTTCATAATTTCTATAGGGCATGAAGGGATGCACCTCTACATAACGACAAATAATTTATTCTGCCTGTGTGTTCCCTATATGAAACCATACACATCCCCACTTACTCAGTCTCTTTCCTACCTTCTTGCTAATTTAAAATATTTGTATTGGGGCTCTAGAAGACACTCTGACTTTGTATATTTATTCTCAGAGGGATGCAAAGGCCTTCTGACTTTTTTAATCTTCTGGCTTAATCTTGACTAAAACTGGAAAATGAAGAATGATGTTCCCCCTCTTCATTCTTCCTGATATGCACCATATCTCCCTCTCTCTCTCTCAATCCCAATTCTGCTTCCCTAAGCTTCGCTGACGTCATGGCTCTATGGCTTCCCTTGTGAAAATGCCATAGGAAAAACTTACTCAAAGTCTGCATATTCTAAATCGTTATAATTCAGAGGTGAAGATTTTCCAAGGAAGAACATAATGATTCAAAAGTTGTGTTAATAATCTCTCAAATACACTGTGCTTGCTGTTGCTAATTATTTTCAGTTCTTCCAGTTCAGCTTCAACATCACTATTTCAGGGGATAATATCTGGATCCATTTTTACCTCTCACAAATACCAAGTCCTGTCTCTTTATTATCAGCTTTGATAGCATTACATTCATCTCCCTCAAATCATTCTTACTACCATTAAATTATCTATTTAAAGTAACTTTCCTTTACACATGACAAAAGAAGTTTTTTTTACATTATTATTTGCAGGGCATAGTTTCTGGTACATAACATGTGGAAAATAATTATTCGTTATGAATAATTTCTTTTACTATTTTTATAATTTTCTACATTTTCCAGATGACAACAAATTCATATTCCCTACAAATATGTATAACAACTTTTCTTTACAAATGTTTTAATCTTTTTGATATTTAAAGAAATAACAAATCTATAAAGCATATTAAGCAGTATTTTACTTCCCATTTGTCTGTTTCTGCACTATATTTTATTGCATATTTTCATTCATTGAATTTTTCTCTTTTAACTACAGTTAGTCCTTAAAAGTGAATATTACTTTGTTCTCACCTTTAGAAATTTTTTCTAATTAGCCTAAAACTGAAAAAAAAACTTTATATCAAGTTTAGTATTTTTTTTCATAATAATTTAGGTTATATTTCCTTTGACATGTTAAGGATACTTCTGTTACTTTCTATTTTTTTTATAGTGAATTATACAAGTTCTTTCTCGCTATAAGTTATACTATTTTATGGTCTTTTTAATTAAGTGGATTTCCTTTTTTTAGTTAAAATACTCCTGAACTTAGGCAATGCTTGGCTGAATGTTTTTGCCCTTTGTTTGACAGTGTTGCTAACTTAGAGAAGTAACCACTGTAACTTACAAGGTTTTGGAAATGCTTTCAATTTAAAAGCAAAAGTTGTCCAAACCTAAGTGAATTTTGGAGTTACTTCAATTATTCTCAACAATAAATAAATTCACTACAAATTTATCAATAATAAAAATAGCATTTCATGTCAATTTGCATTTCAATTAAGAAACACAAATATTTGTATGTAAAATTTTATTTCACATAATAAAAATTTTTCACATTGTGGGTATACATCACAATATAAGTAAAATTAGATATAGGAAATCGTTCAAGCAGGACTAAAGGCATGACTCATGTCAACATTATCATGGCACTGGCTAGACCAGTTTTTATTTCTTATAGCTCAAACTATATAAGCTTGGATCATTTTTTTTTTTAGAATAGAGGAAAGAAGAATCATTTAAATCTGTCTGAAATCATTGGTAAATTTTTCACTGAAGTGATTTTCCCTTGGAACATTATTTCATGATGTTGTAAAAATGATATGATTATACTTATGATTATACTTATGAGTACTGTACTTATTATATAGTAAGCACATGATAAATATTGATTCCCCTTTACTTTTAATTATTAAGCATAAATATGTAGAAGTGGGAAAACCATGTGCAATGTATGAAGATAAGCCTGTCACTCAGTGTAGATTTCCATCCCTCCAAATAGAAGGCACTCAGCATTCTCACAGGCCTCACTCACACTTTCCACTTTCCTTCTGTCATTGAGTCTTGGAACATGTTTCTTTGCCAGTAGTATTTGAGTTCAGTCTTTTCCTAACTAGACTGAAAACTCAAAAATATAAGGAATTTATTTTATCCTTTTCACTGTTGAAGGTCCAGTAACCAGAGCAGTTTCTGGCATATGCTTGTCTAACCTTTAAAAACTCCTATTACAGAGGAACTATTGTTCTTCTCATTTAACCAAAGAGGTAACTGAGACAGGAAGAATATGAGTGACTTGTACAAGATCACATAGATAGCAAGTAATGAAGCCACCAGAAGACTTTTCAAGATGAATTGTATAAGGCTCACAATGAGAGATTCTAGTAGGAGTTCCCATTGTGGCTTAGCAGGTTAAGGACCCGACATTGTCTCTATAGGAATGCTGGTTCAATCCCTGGCCTTGCTTGGTAGGTTAAGGATCTAGCATTGCAGCAAACTATGGTATAGGTCTCAGCTGCGGCTTGGATCCAGTGTTGCTGTGGCTGTGGTTTAGGCCACAGCTGCCGCTCTGGTTTGACCCATAGCCTGGAAACTTCCATTTGCCTCAGGGGAGGCCATTAAAAAAGAGTGGGGGGAGAAATTAAAAATTTTTTATATAAGAAGAAAACCAGAGTTCCTGTTGTGGCTCAGCAGTAACACATCTGTCTGGTATCCATGAGGATGTAGATTCAATCCCTGGCCTTACTCACTGGGTTAAGGATCTGGCATTGCTGTCGCTGCGGCATAGGCTGGCAGCTGTAGCTCTGATTTGATCCCTAGTCTGGGAACTTCCATATGCTATGGGTGTGGCCCTAAAAAAAAGGAAAGAAAGCCAAATGTGTATATGTGTGGGTGAGGTGTAATAAAAGACAAAATAAGCTCAAACAGCATAGTTGAAATAAAAAAAAAAGCCTTTAGACTCCTTTTGAGAAGGCAAAAGGATATCATGACAGAAATATTGAGAAAAGGATGTAGGTTGACTTCTCATTCTTGTGACCCAGTAGATTGATACTAAAATTATTTTAAAATCATCATAGGAGTACCCGTTGTGGCTCAGTGGTTAACGAATCCAACTATAAACCATGAGGTTGTGGGTTCGATCCCTGGCCTTGCTCAGTGGGTTAAGGATCTGGCATTGCCAGTGAGCTGTGGTGTAGGTTCCAGATGCAGCTCAGATCCTGCGTTGCTGTGGCTGTGGCGAAGGCCGGCAGCTACAGCTCCTGTTAGACCCCTAGCCTGGGAACCTCCATATGCCATGGGTGTGGCCCTAGATAAGGCAAAAAGACCAAAAAAAAAAATCATCATAAATGCTGCTACAGGTTGGCTAGACAAGAAGGAAAACTTTGGTGAGTATAGGAACTCAGAAAAGTAAACTGAGCACCAAAGCTGGTTTTGGTCAGTTAGGCACTTGATGGATCTATTGAACACTAGTGTTCAGGGTCCACATTCTAGGGGAAAAAATGACAAAGCCAAGGGCCTGCCCCAAGTGGTGTTAAAAGGAAAAGTATATCGTAAAGTTAGGATCTCGTATGAGTAATCGGCGGGTTGAAATTTAACTAGGAAAAAAAAAAAATCATGCTCTTCCATGGGGATGATAACAGCAAAAATTCCACTTTAAAACTTGTTGCTGAAGTTCCCATTGTAGCTAGGGGAAATGAACCAACTAGTATCCATGAGGATGCAGTTTCAATACCTGGCTTGCTTAGGAGGCAAGTCTCCGGCATTGCCGTGACATATGGTATAGGTCACAGACAAGACTCAGATCTGGCATTGCTGTGACTGTGGCATAGACCAGTAGCTGCAGTTCCGATTTGACCCTAACCTGGGAACTTCCATATGCCAAGGGTGCAGCCCTAAAGAGCAGGAAAAAAAAAAAAAAAGCAAAAACCAAAAAAAGCCAACCAAACAAAAAAAAAACCTTGGTGCTTGTAAGAAGGCATAGCAAGATTTTGAAATCAGGTTGACTTGATTTTTCACCTCAAATTCAGATTTCCCATCTATTACCAGAAGGAAAAACAAAACAAAACAGAAAAAGACTAAGCTTAGTAATATCTGACTTCAGGAGAACCAGATACCTGATACAGCAAATGCAAACTTATTACTGAGAAACATCACAACATTTCAATTTTCAAGCTCCAGTGCCAAGGAATTCCATATAATTTGAATTTTAAAGAAAGTGAAGATCTCATTCAATCACTAAACAATCAAGGGAACAAGGCACCATGAATGAGGAACAGGACAAAAAACAACAACAACAAAAAAACAGTGGAATCCAATACATGAAGACTACAGATTTTGGAATTAACAAAGAAGTAATTCATTTTGCCTCAAAAATTTAAAGGTAAGAGTTAATGACATGGTTAAGTAGCTATCATATGTGTAAAAGAGGCCAAGAAGAAGTACTAGAAACAGACATACACACATAAACATGTGTGTGTATACTGCTGGGAGTAAAGATGTTCTGGATCCATGATCTATGGAGAAGAAGTTCCCTGAGCTGGGTGAATCTTATGGTTGATTCTTGTCATTTCCCCCAGGCATCTGGTGTCTCTGTATGAGGGAGGGGGCATTCAAACCTGTCTGGGAAGCAGGATACTTTTCAGGTTTAACACCTGTTGTGGTAGGATCCCACTTGCAGGTCCTGATTGGCATCACAACGTCACTGGGTATTTCCTCTCTATATCTAAAGACCCTGATGACTTAGCAGCTCCAGCAGGAAATCAAACTACATCAAAAGGCCCACACTGAACAGAAAGCCTCTGCCTGCCTATGGCTAGAGAATCCCTTCCTCCCACCTAAAGCCGCATGGCTTGGTGCCACTGACAAATGAGATTCCACTACAGTAAGCGGCTCAGCCCAGGATACTCTTAGTTGCCCTGGTGGGCTGAAGGCTTCCTTCTTTACCTCTAAGTACATGTGCTAGTGGCCTTACTAGGGAACAGTCTTCTATTCCCACAGGCAGCCCCTGCAGGAATATGTAGGTGCCCAGTGGGACCAGATTGAAGGCACTCACCAAAAAAGCACATCAAATTAAATTTTCTTTGGAAACATAGAACACAAAAACAGGTCAGAGTCTGCATTTTAAAACTAAAAAGAGTGACTGCCTGAAAAAAAAAAATGAAAGATTTAAATTGTACCTAGAATATCCCAACACAGTAAACTGTCCACGATTCAGTAAAAAATTACCCATCATATCAACAGCCAGGAAAATAGCAACTTGAAAGGACAGTCAACTGGCACCA